>OX451739.1:731024306-731341593 GCA_948472305.1 Vicia faba
AAATATTTGATTCTAAGGTTTTCGTTGTTTGCTATTTCCCCGGCCTCTATCAAATATCTAGCCACATGTTCGACAGTGGATTCTGTCGTATCCCCTGAAAATTTAGTAAACTTTGGAACCTTTCCCCTAGGTGGTAAGTCTGTTTGCAGAATATATTCTGACAACGGGGATGTGAAGTTTTGTCTGTGAAAACCAACGTTCATCCCGTTTTGAATCATAATCCTTTCGATCATGGCAGTTAGATTATTGTCCGTCCCATAGTTTTGGTGTCGAACTCGCTGTATCAATTCGTCAGGGTTTTGGTTTCTATTATCCATAATAACTCCTTGATCGATTTCTCTAGGATTTCATGGTATTTCAACCCTTGGTTATTCTATTTCTGCTCTAGGAATCTGGGGGTTTGGATTAACGGTCAAATCCTCTTCCATGATTACCCCTTGATTCACTCTTATTGGTATCCTCTGGGGTTGTCGAATAGTTTGGGGTACCCCAAAGAATTCAGCCATGCGTGTCATTTGCGCTGTCATATGTTGATTCAATTGCGTAGCAGTTTGAATGAGGGGGTTTAGCACTGTACTTAGAGTTTGTGCTAACATTTGTACCATATCATGATTACTTTCGTCCATCTGTTGCTTCAAAATTGCTGTCGAAACATTTGTGAGGCTCGGTATTGTATGAGATGGCCCTCCCAAAAATTGGTTTCTACTGGCTCCAGACCCCTGTAATGGCGATGTTGCATTCACCAAAGGTTCTGAAAAAGTGGAAGCAGCATTCATAAGGCTATCCATTTCAGTAGTTGGCATGCCATATGGCTGCTCTCGACCCATCCAGGTTATCGAAAATCTTGGGGGCACAAATGATCGAGATCCTAGATTTACCCTTGGTGGAGGTGTTCCTAATGGACCTCTTGGACCTACATACGAAAGTAAGGGTCCAGTTTGATTTATGGTTAGCATCGGTATTGATCCAACGGAAGTTGGGATATTCCCTTCGACAGTGGTAGTAACCACTGTTCCAGTAACTGGTGGAGGTATTTCTCCATGATTTGGCTCGTTAGCCATACTACTCTCGCTATTTTTCTTCCTAACAATATACTCGTTGGTTACTCTATCACTTCTTAATAACATGCAACGTTATAACTGTACAGGAAAGACACAATAACATAAACAAGATTTTTAATAAAAATTAGCAACGTCCCATGGGCGTGCCAATTTGTTTACCGTGGTTTTTGGTAAATAACGGCTGATCTCCAAAAAGGAAAGTTCTTTTTTGGTTTACTTATAGGATCGATCAGATTAATCCCAGAACATATGCTAATTTTTATGTAAGAAAGATAATCAGGAAGAACGCACGTTCGACCCAGAGAAAAGAGATTTGAGTTTTTAGAAAAGTAGACATAAATGTAGAAATGCCGGTAAAGATGCAAGAAAGATAACTTTGCAAGATAAGATTAAAGCAATGTAAAAGACTTTCATTAATAAAAAGAGGTGTTTCCAACGTACATTTCTCAGTTTTATCCTTTCTCACACAGGGTTACTTGGACAATGTTTGAGTGACTAGCACAATAGGTTGAACACCCTTAAAAATTACACAGGTTTCCTAATTTATACTAAAAACTAAGTAACCGTCGAGGGATGAATCTGCGTTAAGATGAAGAAAAGTGTCTTCTGCATGTCCCTCGACCTATGGCTTTCAGCCACATTGCTTCTTCTTAGCCGCTAGCGAAACTGTCTTTCCCTCCAATAATTCAAATTCAAATGTCCCTCGCGTCATGTTTCAAAGCGAGGGTATTCTCTCTCAGTCGAAGGTCATAAGTACTCTTCAGTCGAAAACCCTGAAAGTGAGCCCTGGTCGAAGGCTCAAATATAACTTAGATCTTTTTCCTAAGTTATTTCATACGTCAAAACATTCTTCTTGGTTTGGTTTATTCCAGTTTTTTGGTCTAAAAGACCAAATATAATAAGTGTCGAATTTGGGAGCCAACAAGCTCTTTTGTGTATTAGAAGACATAGTTATGGATTCCATCTTTTAAGAGAATCCTCTATGAATATCATTCTGGGACACTTGGCCACTCGGTTGAGAACTGTCGAGCATTCAGAGAAAAAGTCCAAGACCTGGTCGATCTAAATGCTATTGTATTCAAACTATATAGGAATGGGAATCTCACGCCCCAATGAGCATCAAGACTACATAAAGTCTTCATAATCAATAAGTCTATACGGAGTCAAGCCTCCGCAACAATGGAAATTATGTGTTCTTTACTGCATTTTCATCTGTAATTTTGCTTGTTTGTTTAAACATTGTTTGCATATATGAACTTGTTAGTTTTTTAACATTAAATTTAATGTAATGAGTATGTTTGTCTTGAAGTGATCCTTTCATTTTCACTCATCCATTCGTTTACACTCATGAAAGGTTTTTATTGTATTACGATACCAACTTTACTAGTCTATTTCTTAGGCAAAGATTGGAGGGAGGATGATGACACTGAAAAATACAAAAATTTATGGGTGTATACTTTTGAATAAAGCCTTGCTGATGATGTACATGCATTATTTCAAATCCCCAAACACCATAGATAAAAGGGAGTGAAACCCTTTTCAACCCATTTAAGCCTTAAAGTAGGAGTTCATTTTATATTCAGAAAAAACCCTCATTTATGGGTGTATGCCAAGTTCAACCAACCTGGGGCAATCACGTCGAGAAATATCTTCAAAGTTCAGTCAATTTGGGGCAGTTATGTCGAGATTCGACAAATCTCTCAAAGATCTGTTGATCAAGGGGAAAGTTTTTCAAAACTCAAAGATTCTGAGGCAGGTTATCTCGAGTCATTATGATAAAAAGATCCTTGTGAGGAAAATACCTGCATAAATCCCATACCTGGGGTACAAGTTGTGGATTAAAGGAATCGTCGTTCACTTGTGACAAGCAGCATTCCAGCACTAGAGCAAGAAACATCAAGGTTGTTACCAGCGTGAAGTTCTTGGATTGTCATCCTCAACAAGGTGTTAGAGAAAGCTTCCTCAAGAAGAATACTTTTCTCCCCAGTAGAATTGGCACTTTGGAGGATTCATTCCAAAGGTTTTTATTCCCCAACAAAAGCATGTCTGTTAAGGGTTTCTTATCAGAAATTTGTCCACCCCCAAGCAGAGGATACTTCCCCAGCAGAAGCTGTGGTTGATTAGCCCCCAGTGGAGTTTCCTTGATTGAAGCTTCTTATTTAAATATTCTTCTATCCCCAACAGTGGTGTATTGTTGGGATTCTTATTCTCCTATCTCCGACACAATCCTTTTTATCAAGAGTTATGCGCAAGAGTTCTCTTATCTGTAGTTAGATGGTGAAAGACCACTTCTCCACACACAGAGAATTATTACCCAGTAGAGTTCAGTATTGAGATTTCTTTTTTAAGAATTCTCTGGTCTCCGGCAGAAGCCTGTCTATAGGAGTTCTTTTTCAATACTTCTTTTATCCCCAGCAGAGGTTACATTCCCAAGAGTTATGTAACCGAGTTCTTTTATCTCCCAATAGTGCAAAAAGAGTCTTTATTCCCAGTAGTATGAGATATTGGTTTGTTCCCCAAGAAGCTTGAAGTTTGGTTGGAATCCGGGATTAGCTCTCTCGTCTGCCATTCATGATTTGGTGGTATCCCCCGCAAGTCCAATGATTATTGGTCTCCTTAACAAGATCCAATTGTCATTGGCATCTAGCTTCATAGGTTGCAATTTATTTTTGCAGATCCCCACAGAATTAACGAATTATCTTGTAAGATTTCATCAGGGTTTGAAGTGCAAAGCAATTTCCCACTAGAGTTTATAGTCCAAATCATGATTGACATCCAGCGTGTTGTGTAACACCCGAGTCCAAAAAAGGAGAGGATTGGTTGCACCGCATGTAACACTCGAGGCCTAAGAGGGAAAAGGTGGTCGCCACATTAGAGTGAGAGGGATCCTGAGACTGTGCAGGTATGGGACTGCATAGTTGAAGTAAGCTTATAAAGATTAATTGGTACTACTTATACCAATAAGATTCATCTTCTTTTGGATAGCTCATTCATAAGAACTCCATAGTTAAGTGTGCTTGTCTTGGAGCAATTCAGGGATGTGTGACCTTCTGGGAAGTTTCCCAGAAAGCGTGTGAGTGAGGATAAATCACGCTGAAAAAACTTGTGTTGGTTTATGGGGTCAGTCGGTAATCCTGAAAGTAGTCTGGGGTGTTACAAATGGTATCAGAGTCATACCTCTCCCAGTACGATGTGGTTCGAGGATGAACCACGCGGAAGCTGGTGGGAATGTAACACCCGAGTCTGAAAAAGGTGAGGATTGGTTGCACCGCATGTAACACCAGAGGCTTAAGAGGGCAAAGGTGGTCACCACATTGAAATGAGAGGGATCCTAAGACTGTGCAGGTATAGGACTGCATAGTTGAAGAAAGCTTATAAGGATTAATTGGTACTACTTATCCCAATAAGATGCATCTTCTTTTCGGTAGCTCATTCATGACAACTCCATAGTTAAGTGTGCTTGACTTGGAGAAATTCTGTGGGTGACCTTCTGGGAAGTTTCCTAGAAAGCGTGTGAGTGAGGACAAATCACGCTAAAAAAATCTGTGTTGGTTTGTGGGGTCAGTCGGTAATCCTGAAAAGAAGTCTGGGGCATTACAATAATTAATCCTTATCTTTCAACCATGCAGTCTCATACCTGCATAGCCTCGAGATCCCTCTCATTCTAATGTGGCGACCATATTTTCCCTCTTAGGCCTCGGGTGTTACATGCGGTGCAACCATTTCTCGCCATTTTCGGCCTCAAGTGTTACATGCCCACCGACTTCCAAATGTTTCATCCTCGAACCACATCGTACTGGGAGAGATATGGATCTGATACCATTTGTAACACCCTAAACTGCTTTCAGGATTACGGACTGACCCCACAAACCAACACAGGTTTTTCCACATGACACACAATGTCGGCATGCTACGCTACAGTATGCTAGTTATTATACATATTATAATGAAGCAATACATATATGTAAATATATAGCTACCATATATGAAAAATAACAATGCAAATTAAGATAGATTAATTATCATTAATTCAATTCTAAACATAATTAATCATCACATATCAAAGATTATTCATCAAAACCTAACAATGTCAAAACCATAAAAATTAGGGATTTTAACCTAAACATGTTTCTACCCACCATACCATTCGTCATACACCCTATTATAGAGTCAGAATCCCACCCTTACCTTAGATTGAAGGTTGCTCTAACTCTCCGATGGCACCTAGCTTTGCCTCCTCTTTGCACTTTTATATATCTCTTCCAAACCCTTATTCCTCTTTCTCTCTACTGATACTTCTATTTTTCTCATTATTTCTAAAATATAATATTATCATTCTATTATTCTTATTGGGCTTAAATTCTTACACCTCCCTTTCTACTACTTCTAACATTAAAATAGGCCCACATAAATAATAATAGTATTTTACAGTATTAATCCTACAACTTAATCAACTGATTAATTCAACTAAAAACGACACAACTTAAATCAACATTTCACAACTTTGAAAATTTAATCAGAAAAATATTCGAAAATATTTAATTAAATAATTAATTAAATATTGAGCGTTACAACTCTCTCCCACTTAGAATATTTTCGTCCTCGAAAATCTACTCGATACTACCACTCTTAACGCGAATTTCGCATCTCACTCTCTGATCCCCAAGTCGCGTTTGACAACACTTTGATCACTACTTTTCCGACATAACAATAACTCAACACGATTTAAATCAAATACACACATGTTAATCATTCAACACCTTTGCGACATAATCGTTAATAACTTATCAACCACTTCAACAATATTTTGACATATCAACATTTAAAGTGGTAACACACTTATACTTGGATATACAACATCACATTATCATCTTAACAACATTTTCAACACCAAAACATATACACAATTTCATTTCCATATATATATATATATATATATATATATATATATATATATATATATATATATATATATATATATATATATATATATATATATATATATATATATATATATATATATATATATATATATATATATATATATATATATATATATATATACAGACATCAACATAACCAACATAATCAACTTCGTCATATTATGAGGTATTATTCATCATTTACGGTAACCAACAACAACATCACGGCAACGAGAACAAAATCATTATAACGTCAACTTAACAGTATAACTCAACAAATATACACACAACTCACCATCAACCAACAACCAACAACCACAATAATATCCTTATTAAATCAGATATATTTACGAGAAAACACAGTACCCTGGCACATCATCCATATATCAACAATCCACCAAATCAAACATGTAGATCAAGACATATCATTCCCATAGGCTTCTGATATTTAGTCCTTCACTTCTAAGAGTCGTACACGCATAGCAATTGCGCCATATCACGCTTCAGCTGCGTAACTATGATCATCTATCTTAAGTCACCGTCCTCATTAAAATTTTCATCGACCATATGATTTACAAGTTTCAATCTAGTTTCAAACTTTCTTTAACATCCACCATAAAATCATTGTTCACTTGATATTCTCCATCTTTCACTTTACGACGTTAGCTCGCATATAAACCCACTACTCTGAATTGTTCAATACGCCTCAACTCTTTCCTAGCCACTCCTCTATTAATTCACACAAACTAATGAGCGACTATCCTCACGATATAACATCAATCACTTTACATACCATTAAGGTAGCAAGACAAGTCTATACCATCCAACACGATCTCGTCTACTATCAACAAGAGATTAAGGGTGATTAGTTCCTCAATTTTTCAATAGATAGCCGACAACCATAATGGAGTATAAACCATCTTTACCAAACTATAATAATGTTCCTTTAGAAATTGTACTCAAGTCACCTAACGCACCATAATCCAACAACTTCCAATGAGGTTTACAAATACCCCCACAATATCCCTCTCATTCGATCTTGTCGATGAGACACCAACGCTCAACATATTACACGGTCCATATTACACTCACTTAGCCTCATACGAAGGTTAAGTATTCTCTAACTCAAGAATTACTTTCTTCATCTCCACATTCTCAGGAATACAAGTTCGATTATAGAATCTCAATATGCCCTACGCATCCAACTTGAAATCATCATTCTCAAACTGATCGAGTCCAACCACCAAATCTACCAGTTTCACATTTAACTTTTGAGCTTCTTTGATACTGTGCAGAAAATCATTAATAATTTTCAACATTCCTAACATAACACTCTTCGGTGCCACCTGGAAAATTAAACTCATATCTCTGAACTGTTCAATTAATCCCAACCCTTTAACCATCATCACCGGCAGGTGCAAAGTCCTTTAGCTTAAAGCATCTACCACAGCATTAGCTTTACCTGGATGATAATTCAAACTGACATTATAATCTTTGAACAACTCCAACCATCTTCACTTTCTAATATTCAATTGAAATATCAACAACACCGTTCCACACCGTTTTGGGGATAGAACCTCTCCAATTCTTCTTTTACACATGCCACTATCTTACGGTAAAGAAACTTTATTATAACCCATAGAACCTGATTTCAAGTCCTAGTTGTTTCTCTTTATTTTCATGTAAACCTGAGTCCGAAAAAGGATAGGAGTGGTTTCACCGCATGTAACACCCGATGCCTAAGAGGGCAAAGGTGGTCGCCACATCGGAATGAGAGGGATCCTGAGACTGTGCAGGTATGGGACTGCATAGTTGAAGTAAGCTTATAAGGATTAATTGGTACTACTTATACCAACAACATGTATCTTCTTTTCGGTAGCCCGTTCCATAAGAACTCCACAGTTAAGTGTGCTTGACTTAGAGTAGTATTGGGATGGGTGACCTTCTGGGAAGTTTCCTGGAAAGCGTGTGAGTGAGGATAAAACACAAGCGTGTGAGTGAGGATAAAACACGCTGAAAATACCCGTGTTGGTTTGTGGGGTGAGTCGATAATCCTGAAGGCAATCTGGGGCATTACAAATTGGTATCAGAGCCACTCCTCTCCCAGTACGATGTGGTTCGAGGATGAACCATGCGGAAGCTGGTGGGTATGTAACACCCGAGTCCAAAAAAGGCGAGGAGTGGTTGCACTGCATGTAACACCCGAGGCCTAAGAGGGAAAAGGTGGTCGCCACATCGGAATTAGAGGGATCTTGAGATTGTGCAAGTATAGGACTGTTCTTAGAAATTTACTTGCTTTCTCACAAGTTTCTCGCTGGGGTATTCTATCATGCATCATTACATTGCATCTACCAAAATGCATAGTATTTCCATTGTTTATAGAGCATTATGCCATAGAAAAATTCAAACATGCATTGAGTAGGTCTAGTAATCCCTCCTTGGCAATGTTCAATAGTTATTGGTGTTGGTTCCAAGTCCGGTAGTAACTGGCATTCCTTGGTTAGGTCTAGTAAGCCCTCATTGGTCAAGACCAATCATAATTGGCATTTCCTTCAGGTCCGGTAGTAACTGGAATTCCATGGATAGGTCTAGTAAGCCCTCCTTCGTAAAGTTTGATGGTTTATTGGCACTTCTTTCAAGTCCCATTAGTTGCTGGCATCCCTCCTAAATTCCTATAGTTACTAGCATTCCTCGATTATGTCTAGTGGTTACTAGTCTTCCTTGTTCAAGATACAATGTTTATTGGCATACCCCATCATATCTAATAATTATTGGTATCACCAACCAAGTCCAATCGTTATTGGCACTTCTTTCAAGTCCGAGTAGTTGTTGGCATCCCTCCTAAATTCCTGTAGTTACTAGCATTCCTCGATTATGTCTAGTGGTTACTAGTCTTCCTTGTTCAAGATCCAATGTTTATTGGCATACCCTATCATATCCAATGGTTATTGGTATCACCAACCAAGTCCAATCGTTATTGGCATCCTCTTCAAACCCAACTTTGTTGTTCCAATAAAAGTTTTTATTCGTATCTGTCAAAGCTCGTTAGTGGAGGCACATCAAAACATCATTAACTTACTGTTATCCCAAAGCTCAAATTGTATGGTTCTCTTGGTACTCAATCCTCTCCCACCGTGAATGTTCAAAATTCGTTGCTTTTTCCCTTTCAGATTTAAGTTGATTAAATAGGGGCAACTATTGCACTGCAAAATTTTCACTCTTGTTCTCTAACCCTAATTGGCTTGTGTTCATTCTCATATGCATTCATACATTGCATTGATCCTATGTGTAAGAATAAGATTTGGATATGTGTTTAATCTATGAGTTTTGATGATAACAAACATATATTTTATGAAGATCAATTTTATTTCTAAAGGTTTCATTGAGTGTGCAGATACATTATTAGAATTTTGGATAGTCATATTCAAGATATCATCAAAATCACATTATCACTCAGAAGAAGAACCATTGAGTTCTGTTTCTAATGTAACGTAAGTATTTCTATGGAATGTTGAATGTCCAACAAGAAAATAATCTCAATGAGTTTCAAATAAGAAAGAGTTTCTGATAAGCTGCTGCTACAAGATCAAAAATCAAGATTGCATAAGAAACGAGCTTGCAACGCAGAAGATCAGAAGTCAAGATTCTCTCATTAGAAGAGTTGTTGCTTGGATTCTAAAGACGAAGTCAAGATTCTGAATACATGTGAAGAAAGTTTCTACTCCAAGATCAGAAGTCAAGATTGGCTCATCAGAAGAGTTGTTGATCATATTTCTGAAGACAAAGTCAAGATTTTGAAGACTCTGAGAGTTCATGGAATATGCACATTCATTAAATATCAGAAGTATTCCATCCTAAGAAAGGAAGAAAGATCTCTTGGATTCACATATAATCAACATCTCAAAGTCCATCACAAGACAAGATCAAAGGATGATATCTTCTCAAGCTAATCTACTCAAAAGAAGTAATATTCATTAGAAGATAAATATTATCAGAAAGACCATTGCACTCAACAGAAGAAATATTGTGACCACTTCTACCATAAACATCAGCAGTTCTAAGGAATACTGAATGTTCATCAGAAAGGGAATCTATAAAAATATCAAGACAACGTCAAGATAAAAATGAATATATTCAATAACACATCAGATGTACTGATATAAGTGGTTGCTTCAAAAATCAGACATCAGATATGCAGCTTAGAAAAGCTGGTTATCAAGGAATCAATAAAAGGTCAAGACCAGAAAGAAGATATTCAATGTCAATTCATATGTACTGATATAAGTTGTTGCTTCAGAAATCAGACATCAGGTAAGCAACTTAGAAAAGATGATTATTATGAATTCAAAGACAAGACCAAGAACTCAAGAAGACATTGTTCATCATATAAGTTGTTGCTTATATATATGTACACAATATTTAACTATCTGAAATACTCTGACTACACAACAAAGAAGAATCTTCTGGATCATTATCACTCCTTAGATCAGAAACAATCCCGTAAGAAGAAGAGAAGACAGAGACAAGATCAAGAGTTATCTTCCAAGTTTACTACTTCAAGCAGAAGTAAATCATCAGAAGAAAATGTCTTAGAAACTTAGCCACAGAGTTTATAGTACAATCAATACATTTAAAATATTCCACTACTTGCTTACGTATTATACTATGTTGTTTTCCACGATGAAATGCTACTGTTATTGTATCTGGAAAAGGAAATCGACATTTTCGTACTACCAACAGTCATATTTCTCAAGTCTATATAAAGAGACTCCATCATCATTTGAAGATTGACGAACTATCAACCATTATCACTCTTGAATCAAATTGTTGAAATACTAAAACACCAAGAGAAAAGAAGAATCATTATTCATATACATCTACAAATATTCTTCTAGAAAACTATCAAGAACACAAGAGATGTTGCTCATTATTGTATTAAGATATTAAAGGTTAAACACAAAGAGTTGTTGCTCATTATTTGTGTGTTAATCTTAGAGTTCTCAATACAAAGAGTTGTTGCTCATTATTTGTATTAGAGACTTTGTTCTTCATAATTGTGTTAATCTGCTTATATAGAAGCAAACCTTGTAAACACAGTTGATTGTATTTCTATTAAGAATTGATTATTTCCTCAAGTGACTAGGTTGTAGTTTGAGACTTGAGAAGGCTAAGGTGTCAGGTAGACTCTTAGACGGCTGTGGTTAGTCATTGGTGGGTAGCCCGTGCATCTGTAATCTGTTGAGATTAGTGGATTAAGTCTTTGTTGAAGGCAAAATCACGTGGGGAGGGTGGACAGGAGTAGACTAGTTAGAGGTGAACCTGGATAAACCAAAGTGTTCTTTATAGTCTTTCTTTAGTTATAGTATTTCTTTAATTATAGTCTTTCTAGTTTGTTTGCAAATTAATTTTAAAAAGAAATAGTTTTTTAGAAAACCCAATTCAAACCCCTAATTTCTTATGTTTTTCTCACCCTTCAATTGGCATCAGAGCTCCGGCTCTTTATTGATTTGTAAATCAAAAACTTAACCGTGTAGAGAGATCCAGTGGAGAAAAAATTACTATGGTTGTGCCTGCAAACTAAAATGAAAAAGATAACTACTTTACTAAGCCTCTTATTTTTGATGGTAAAAGAATTGAGTACTGGAAAGACAGACTTGAAAGTTTCTTTCTAGATCATGATGCAGATCTTTGGGATCTTATTACAAATGGTTATAGGGAACCTGTATCTCAAGAAGGTATTCTATTCCTAGGAGTCAAATGAGTGAATATCAGGAACGATGAAGCAAGAATAACTACAAAGCGAGAACCATTCTTCTCAGTTCCATCTCATATAATGAATATGAGAAAATCACCAACAGAGATACAACTAAGGAGATTTTTGATTCATTAAGAATGACTCACAAGTAAAGGAAACTAAAGCGTTAGCTTTAATCCAGAAGTATGAAGCATTCAAGATGGAAGAAGATGAAAATGTTGAAATAATGTTATTAAGATTTCAAACCTTAGTAGCAGGACTCAAAGTTCTGGACAAAGGGTATACAACAACAGATCATGTTAAGCAGATCGTTAGAAGTCTTCCAAGGAAGTGGAGACCTACGGTAACAACTTTGAAGATTTTATAAAGATTTGAACAAAATCAGTCTTGAAGAATTGATTAGCTCTTTAAGAAGTCACGAAATAGAGTTAGAGGAAGATGAACCTCAAAAAAAGGTGAAGAAGTCTATCACTCTAAGGTCTAAATCAGAAGAAAAAAAGTCAAGACAGGAAGACTCAAGGATCTCAAATCTGAAGAAGAAGAAGATTCAGATGATGAAGACTCTGATGATGATAAATTATCATTACTTTCCAGAAGAGTGAAATAACTCTAGAAAAGACAAAACAATTCCAAAAGATTCAGAAGGAATCACTCAGAATCATATTCAAGGGACAACATAGGAGTTACATGTTTTGAATGTAATGAAACAAGACATTACAAGAATGATTGTCCAAAGCTAAAGAAAGAAGGCTCCAGAAAGGAAGGTTCCAAGAACAAAAAATTCAAAGGAAGAAAGAAAGGTCTCATGGGCACATGGGATGATTAAGAACCATCAAGATCAGATTCTAATGAAGAGAATGCCAAAGTAGCATTCACAACTATCACTTCAGAAGAAATATTGCTAGACACAGAGTCAGACTCTGAAGAGGTGTTTTCTGAACTCTCTCGAACTAAATTAGAAATATGTTTGTCAGAAACTCTAGATCAAAATTTTCAACTAAAATTTAGGAACTCTTAAGAGATTCATGAATAAGAAAGTAAAAAATATAATAGGCTAGAAAAAGAAAGTTATGAACTAAAGTGTTGTACCTCAAAATTTTCTCTCTCATTTCTCAAGCAATCTCTCATAAGATCTCCTTTGGTTCAAGACTGCACAAGGGTTGATCAGCTCAAGACACCTCCTCAAGCACTGATGACTGAAAATTAGGGTTTGAGTTTGCACAAGGACAAATGGAATTTTAATTCCTAATATGACTTTCATGGATTATTTTGGACCCTCAAGATTTCTCATGTCAAGTTTCAAGTCTTGGATCACATTTTTGCTCAGTCAATTGATCAATTGACCTAAAATCAACTGTATTGGGAAAAAAGTCAACTACGGTCAATTTACAGTCAAACTTCATAATTTTTGATCCATATCAACCTCATGAACTCATATATGTCATTTTATCAAGTTTGGATCACAATTCCTCAAGAAATTTGATCAGATCATCAAAAGGGCAAAATGGTCAAAATTAGGGTTTTGACTGAGAAAGTGAAATTTCTGATTTTTGACCTAGAAAATGACTTATTGGTTTGAGACATGATCTCAAGGATTAAAATTAATCATTTTTACCTAATTTCATGGCTCAAAACATCTCTCAAGCTCAATTGATTGACAGTTGAATTTCAATCAACTGATGAAAAGTCAAATGTACACTGAAAAGTCAAACTTTGACTTTCTGGTCAAAATCAAGTTCCAAAGATCACAATTCATCAAGACATGTAAAAATATGAAACTTGTTCATCAAGAAATAAAAAAAAGTCAAGATTTCATTTTGAAAAGTCAAATTTCTAAACTTAGAAATTTTTCTAATTGTTGGAAAATTCATATTTTGTCACAACTTTGAGCCAAATTTTCACCATGATGCAAGATGATTCAAAGGAAACTTCCAACATGAAAGTTGTAGATAACAATGAGATCTAAAATATTGTAGAACATAACTTTTTCTATAAATTCATGGATTTCAAGTTATGATTTTATGAAGACATGTTCATGAAACTTGGAAACTTAGTGAAGTTTTGCCCTAGTTTAGGCAGGATTTTGACCTAATTTCATGGAAAATTTTCACATAGTTCCAAGATGAATTTTAAAAAATGTACAACATATAGGCTGTATATGATTTTACAAGCTTTCCAAAATGTCCAAGAAATCATTAAGACCATACTTGAGCAAGGAGAATCGAAGGCAAGAAGTTAGGGTTTTCAAACTTGAATTACAAGCCATTTCTTGATGAACACATGAACCAAATCCATGCTAGGCTGCATAATATTTGCTTTGCAGGACTCAAACTTGTTTTCCACTCCATAATTAATGTTTTGCATAGCTTCTAGAAGCTTTAATCCGAGCATTCAATGCATTTCCCTTGCTTAATACGATTTTAGGAAGAAAGGCAACATTATCATTTTGGAAAAGTGGCTTTATGCACAAAGTCCACTCTTCTTGAGCTTCTAACTTGTTTGTTCAACACACACTTAACATATAAAGTCAGATAAACATGTGTAAAGCTTTTAAACACTCTAGATAGTCTTGTACTATGCATTGGGACAATGTGTATCAAGCTTGCTTAAAAAACAAGCCAAAGAGCCATAACACGTGAACTTGTACTTCTGATCACTCCAAGCTCTCAAAACATTTTCCTATAAATTGAGACACTATTACACAACCTAAGACACGATTTTTCAAGCCTGAAAAATCTCCCAAACTCCCTCTAGCCAGAAATTGCACACAAACTCCATTTTAGTGCAGATTCTGACCTTGAACTTATATCTTCTATTTCCATCATGCGTTTTCCCTCAAAACAATTTTCAAAGCTTCCTTACATCAAATAAAACTCATACCTGTCCCTGTTTCATCACTGTAACACCATTTACCATAACCTCCATAACCAAAAAAACAGAGTCTGCACATTGACTTCTCCAAGCCATTCCAGCCATCCATTGCTTAAACTAATCATTGCATTAGCTTCCTGGGAACTTGAGGAAGCTAACCTGATCATCACAACTCCTTGAAAGCAGCTCAATCTCATTTCACGATTTCTAGTTTTGAGGTATATTTTTTGAACTTCTATCTTCTCATTTAGGCATTGTTAGCTTGTATTTGTGAAGATAAAATGTAGACATCATTGCCCTGAAATTGTACATGTCCATAGATTTCATTTATATTGATTGAGCTTAGAGAATTTTAGGTTTGAATCTCTGAAAATAATTAAGCCATAATTTGGTAGTTTCAAAAATTCTCATTCATCTTTAATTTATAGCTTATGATATTTATATGGTTGGATTCGTATGGAAAAATGGAGCAACTTTCATGTTTACATATTTCATTTTTGTTGAGAAATGGTGAAGTTACAGATGTTCAGGCTAGAGGTTGAAGATGAAGTTACTTTCAGGACTTGATTTGTGTTATATGTTTATTATTTCACCAATGTTAACGGATGTACAGCCACCCCAGTGGCAAAGGTAGCACGTGTGTGTATTAGAGGTCATGGGCTCAACACCCAGCGCTACCTTTTGTGTTGTTTTTTAGCATTTTTTCCCTTTTTTTGTCAAATAGGCGCATGGGCCTTCAAGATGTTGGGCTTCCCTTTTTTGCTTTCTCTAACCCCTCTGTTTACTTTTGCAGGCTAGCCCATTTTCTTTTTATTATTTCATTTACTTTTATTTTCTTTTTCTTATTTATATTTTATTTCAATTTTCTTATTTTTTATTATTATTATTATTATCATCATTATTATTATTATCATTATTATTATTATTATTATTATTATTATTATTATTATTATTATTATTATTATTATTAATAAAAAATCCAAAAATATTTTATTTATTATTTTTACACTTATTTATTTTATTTTCTTTATAAAACAAAAAGACTAAAAACATTTTTCTTAACAAATTAATTTCTTTTTTTCTTAAATAATAAATATTTAGACTTAGGTTTAATTATTATTATTTTTCTTTTTTTATTTAAAATTAATTTAGAACTTAGATTTATTTTAATTAATTAATTTTCATTTTATTTTCATTAACTTAAAACCTTTCATAAAAAAACCCTAAAAAATGTTTTAACTTAATTTCTTTGTTATTTAGTTTAGGTTTTGTTTAATTTTTAATTAATCATTTTTCTTTAATTAGGTTAAAACCCTTTCATTAAAAATCAAACAAAAATCATTTCTTTTTCCATTTGTATTTATACATTATATTTTTTTCAATTCTTGTACATTATTCAATATGGTTGTAATAGTTAATTAGGTTTAATTTTTTTGCAAATCCCCATTTGTAAATTTGTATACCCCTCTCCCCTAATGATGTAATAGCTTAGTAATTTTACTTTCCGCAAATTATCGCTTTATATAAATGTTAGTAATTAGGGTTTGTATGGAAAGACTAAAATCAACAAGTATCAAACCCTAATTCAAGATAAACAAGCATGTAAATCAAACACACTTGCACATTTGCATCCTTAGGTTAATTCAACTTTGTTGCCTTACAAAAATGGCCATGTTATGCATGTGAGATGTCTTAGCCAAAAGCAATAAAAAATACAAGATCATAGTCCCTCGATGACGCTATCAATGTTGCCTTTCAAAATGATCTTAGCCCCTCAAAGAGAAATCCTAAGACATCCTACAAAATTGTTATCGTGGTTATATGATGACCCACGCCCATTCCTTTACATCCAAAGATAAGGCTTCTTACCAATCAATGGTGAGATAGCAATATCAAAGAAAAGGAAGAAATGAACTAAGACTTTTGAGTAGGTAGATTGTTCCTAGTTGCTTGCTCAAGTTCAAATTAAATATCCTTGCTTATTTTCAAAAACAAACACTTTCAAAACATTTTCTAAACATGAAACATTTTCAAAAGACCAACACTTTGTATACGTTCTTACGAACAAGAACTATTACAAAGTTTGCCTAAACAAAGGCGCCTTTTCAAAATACTTTAAAAAAAACCACAAAAAGAACATTTTTCAAACAAAAGCAAGTGATCTATAAAGTAACTAAGAGCCCATTGATAACTATGGATGAAAAGGGTTCTAACACCTTCCCTTTTCATAATCTACCCCCAGAACTCAAGAAATAATCTCAAAGGTCTTTCCTATTCTTTTCAGCCTTTCCTTTTGGATAAAAGAAAATTTGGTGGCGACTCTTGCTAACCGCAACATTTGTAATAAAACGCAAAACACCCAAGTCAGTTCTCCCACCGTATCACAGAACTGGCGACTCTATTGGGGAAAACTTAAAAAAATTGGGGTTACCTTTGGGCTTGTTTAAATCCTCTACCCGGATTTGGGATACCTTATAGGTAAGTAGCAATACATTGTGGAAACTGTGCGGGGTATACCAACATGGTCTAAGCAATAGCTACAATAGTGTGACACATTTGTGGGTATCGGTAGCCCTTGAGTAGTCAAGGAGAATACCGGGCCGCTGAGTGGTGTCATGAAGCACTAACTGACTTTAGAATATTTACTTGACCAACTTAGCCATTAGGACGTAGTGAGATAACCGAATTTGGTGTAGTTCGAAGTTGGTTGATACTCGATACTACACTCATTGAGGTTTTACTTCTCAGGATATTTCGGTCGCCGTGAAAGAGGCTTGCGCTGAAACAATGCACGAGAAGACAGATCAGTAATATTGAGATCCCTTAGAACTCGGTTACTATTTCTAGGACAGGTTTGAGGCAACTAAACTTCAAGAGGGTACTTACCTATGAGACTCCATGCAAGCCTAAACCTAAGGACTTGTTTTCCTTGTTGGTATATACTTACTTGTACATAACATCATAAACATCATAACATCATACTTATTCTCACTAACCATTTCAAGGATTTTTGGGATTTATCTTTGTTCTGTTTTGTAGGACATGGCTTTTATCCGTAGGAATACTATCTAAGTCAATCTCGTAAGGATTCCTCCTCAACTCAAAGAGTTAGCATCAAGGGTTCTTGAGAATTCTTCATTCACCAAAATACATGGTTGTCTCCTAAACTTGGTTACCTCCAACAGTACTGATGAAGATATGATGAAGGTGTTTTTCCAATTCTTTGATCCTCTACACTATTGCTTCACTTTTCCCGATTATCAACTTGTGCCTACTCTATAAGAATTCTCACAACTCTTGAGGATTCCCGTTCTCAATCAACTACCCTTCAGCGGTACATAAAGAGATCCAAAACTTGAAGAGGTTTCCCAAGCACTAGACTTGCAACAATCTGATATCACAACTAATTGGGAAACAAGGAGTGGTGTCAAAGGTTTCTTAGTCAAGTTCTTGTTCGAGAAAGCTCAAGATTTTTGGAACTCCTTAGACTTGCAATCTTTTGAAGAAATTTTGGCCCTTCTCATCTATGGGATGGTTTTGTTTCCAGATCCTGACAAACTCATAGATGTAAATGCTGTTAAAATCTTCATGTCTCGCAATCCAGTGACTACTTTGTTGGGAGATATCCTACATTCTTTTCACTCTCGCACTATGAGGAAGAGAGGAATCCTCATGTGTTGCACTCCTCTCTTGGAAATATGGTTTATTTTGCATCTTCCCTAATCTGTGTTGAAGAACGAGCAAGGTTTGAGGTGGTCTCATAGGCTGATAACGCTCATACATTCAGATGTTCATTGGTGTTCTCGATCCTTCGAGAATGTTACTATCATCGACCATTGTGGGGAATTCCCTAATGTCCCTTTGCTTGGCATTAGAGGAGGTATCACTTACAACCCTTTCTTGGCCTTACGACGGTTTGGTTATGCCCGAAGCGATGGTCCACATGAGATGCTCATCCAAGGAGTGGTATTCGATTATGAGAGCAACGATCAAAGCTACCGCCAGAGGTTTGTACGAGCTTGGAGGATTTTAAGCAAAATGGATAGTAAGATGTTGGGACATAAGAATTCCATTCCCCTCGAGCCTTACCTTAAGTGGGTACGAGCTCGTTCTCAGAAACTTGTGATGCATTATCCCTCCATCTTACCAGTTATCATGGAACCTATGGTTGAAGGAGATGTCCCATACACCGTCCTCCATCCTGACATGCCTACTTCTCTTGAAGACTTGCAAAAGGGTTGGATTCAGCTAAAGGAAGAACGAGATACTTTCTAAGCTCAATTCTATGCTAGTGAGAAGAGGGTCTTGGAGCTTACAAAGCAACTACAATAAGAGCAAAGTGTGAACGCCTATCTCGCGTCGAAGAGGATAGGTTCAGTCTTTTTATCTTAGAAATTTATTTTGTAAGCCCAAGAGGCATGATGTAATCATTTTGAACTAATTAATGAAAATTTGTGTTTGTTCATTATTTTGTCTATACAAATTTAAATTTCATAAATCCTTGAAATCATTTGCATATACATCTTCCATGCATCATAACATGACAGGTTTTCACACAACATGTTTCCTTATCTTTCTGCTGTTTATTTCACCAAGATGGATCTAGAGAAAACTGTGAAGGATCTTCAGACACAAAACTCTTAATTCCAAGAGACTCTACTAGCCCTAGCCAAGGGTCAACAAGATATGATGGCATTATTGGAAGCCAAGAAGAAGCCCAAGAGAAAGGCTCTAGTCAACATGGGCAGAAGGTTCAAAGAGCAAGTTCGTCAGATCCCAGTGGTGGAAGATTCATCTGAAGAAGACGAAAATCAGATTGGTGAGGTTAAGAGTACCCAGGATGACTGTATTAATGATCAAGCATCTAATGATGATTATTTTTACAAGTAGTATCCACCCGCCGATGTCAAGTACAAACAACTAGAAGACATATTGAAGGCTGTTGAGATCTAAGTTGTCCCCGGTTTAGATTTTGATGATTTGGGTTTGATCTTTGGGGTTGTCATTCCCAATAAATTCAAACTACCAGTCTTTGCAAAATACGATGGAGTTTCTTGTCCAAAACTTCACCTGAAATCCTATATGCGCAAGATACAGCCGCACACTGCTGATAGGAAACTCTGGGTTCACTGTTTTCAAGAGAGCTTGGCCAGAACGCAGCTAGAATGGTTTTTTTAGTTAGATGGTTCCCGTATCAATACCTGGGAAGATTTAGCCACCACATTCTATCATCAATACCAGTATAACACCGACTTGGCCCCAACAAGTGTTCAGTTACAAGATATGACAATGGGGAAGAATGAAGGATTTAAAGAATATGCACAAAAGTGGAGAGACCTCGCCAGTATGGTTCAACCACCTTTGACTGATAGGGAGCACATTGACATGATTATGGGAACTTTATCTGGTCCTTTCTTTAATTTATTGGTTGGTTGCTCTTCTTCCGATTTCACCGAGCTAATCTTAGCCGGTGAAAGAGTTGAAAGCGGCATCAAAAGCGGAAAGATTCCCATGGCATCTGCCTCCACTTACAATCCTATCAAGAAACCTTTTGCTACAAAGAAGGAAATCAATGTTGCGTATGGGGAAAGGTCCCGTACCAAGAAGGATGATCATCCGTCTGTTAATATTGTCCGAATCTCCAATCCAACTCCTACTCAAAGACCATCTACTAATCATCAATGTTTTGAAACTCCGAGAAGACAACTTACGAGGTTAGGCATGTCACTGTCTCAAGCTTTACAACACTTACTCAAGGATAATTTGGTAACTTTGCACGATCCTCTTGCCAACCCAGATACCTCTTCACCAAATTATAATCCGAACGCCAAATGTGCTTACCACTCAAGTAGCCCCGAGCATGAGACTGACCAATGTTGGGCCTTGAAGAATAAAATTCAGGATTTGATCGATAACAAGACTATTGAATTTTATCCTCCTCCAACTCTGAATGTAATCACCGCGCCTATGCCAAATCATGGCAAGGGTGTCAAGGTTGTTGAAGATACAATTTTTATTACCTCTGTTAAAGACTTGACTACTCCACTAAATATCAGTAAAAAGAATCTGTTGAAAGTTGGGATCTTCCCTGGCTGTGTAAAAGGCTGTGTTTGTTGTACTAAAAAACTCAATGGATGCGAAGGGCTGAAGGAAGGCATTCAACGCCTGATGGATAGCCACAAGATCCTATTTGAGAAAACCCCTCTTTTCAAAAGTCTGACTGATAAATGTGAAGATCTCTCCATTATAACCATCTCAAACAAACCTCTTAGGATCTCCTCCAAGGGTCCTATCAGGATTTCAAATGAACTAACTGTTTCTCCCTTAATAATTACCAATCCCGAACCAATTCCCTACTCTTCAAACAAGGCAGTGCCATGGAACTATGGTGCTGAGGTGTTTTACCATGGCATAAAACCATACGCTTGGATCGAAGAAGAAAAAGATGATGATGATGGTAACATAACTGGCTCAAGTAAGGTAACTCGAACTGGGAGAACCTTTTCACCCAATATTTCATCACCAGTTGTTACAAAGGAACCCATCCCCATCATTGCTGCCAGGCCAAGCAGTGATACAAGAGGGAAGGAGAAAGTTGTTGAACCGGCCGTGACAGAAGTACCCGCAAAGGACGTTGCTGACGGAGAACCTGCCGCTCGTGAGATGGACGAGATTTTGAAAATCATAAAAAGGAGCAATTTCAAGATTGTGGAACAGTTGAAGAAAACTCCTGCTAAGATTTCTATGTTTTCATTGCTACTCTATTCTGATTCCCATGCTTGGACATTAATCAAGTTCTTGAAAAAGGCCCATGTCCCTCATGAGACCATAATAGACCAGTTTGAGAATTGTGTGGCGAGCTTGATGGATGATAATGGCTTGGGATTCTCATATGCTGATCTAACACCGCTAGGGAAGGACCACAATAAAGCTCTACATGTTTTTGTCGAGTGCAAGGGGACCACATTAGCACATGTTCTAGTCGACACTGGTTCTTCTTTGAATGTATTAGCCAAGGGCGTGTTAAACCGCTTAGAATGTGAAGGTTTAGTCTTGAAACCAAGTGATATCATCGTGAGGGCCTTCGATGGATCAAAGAGGACAGTTCGTGGGGAGGTAGATCTTCCAATCAAGGTGGTCTCACAAATTTTCAATTCCACCTTCTACATTATGGATATCCGTCCTTCTTATTCTTGTTTGTTGGGTTGCCCTTGGATCCATAAAGCTGGGGCAGTAACGTCAACTCTCCATCAGAAACTCAAATATTCGGTCAAGGGAAGAATTGTTACCGTCTGTGGAGAGGAAGAGTTTATGGTAAGCCACATAAACTCTTTCAAGTACTTAGAGATGGATGGAGAATTCATTGAGACCCCGTGTCAAGCCTTTGAAGTCGTGCCACCAATGGTTGCTGCTACCAAATGTTCCTCTGATGTGCCCAAAGCTGTTAAGGCCGTGCCGAAGATGGTTTCAGTCAAAGATGCTCGTGCTGCAATTAAAGAAGGAAGTTGTGATACTTGGGGGAAACTCCTCGATGTCCCATTCAAAGCGGACAAGTTTGGTTTGGGTTTCACTGTCAAGGCTCGGGAGGAAGTGAGGCGTGCTCGTGCAGGAAAGCCACCTCTCCGTATTGGAAGCCATGAGGTCAACGTTGTAGGTGATTCTGATGATGAAGTCGCATTTTAAGATTGGGTGTATCCTACTATAACGGAGCTGAAGAATTAGAATGCAAAGAACTTCGTGCCTATCTCCTTCATTGAGGAGTAATCCACTTGTTTGTTGTTTTCTTATTAATTCAAGAACATTTTATCTGTAATATTTAACAATGACTTTTAAGCCATGTTCCTGGCCCAGGGCATTATGGTCCATTTATCAAGGGTTTTATTTATGTTCATCTAATCATATGATCATTCAATACAAATCATTGGACATTTTTGCATTCAAATCTTTGTGTTCATTGTCTTTCTTTTCTTTCAAATACATTTTTCAAAATAGTCATGTATCTTACATGCACACACACACACACTCTTGCAGATCCTTATCCACTCTGGATCTTATTGCCAATGACTCTACTATTGTCGACTATGACTTTGAATGTCCAATTAACCAAGGCGAAGACGAAGGTGAGGAAGATTTTAAAATACCGGGAGAACTAGTCAGACTTCTATTACAAGAGGAAAAAGCTATTCACCCGCACGAAGAGTCAGTTGAAGTCATCAATCTGGGTACTGAGACAGACAAGAGAGAGGTTAAGATCAGGGCTAACTTAGAAGACAGTGTCAAGAGCAGGTTGCATAAATGTTGCATGATTATGTGGAAGTGTTTCCTTGGTCGTATGAGGATATTCCCTAGTTGGATACCGACATCGTAGTTCATCGTCTGCCGACAAAGGAAGATTGTCCTCCTGTCAAACAAAAAGTTTGTCGCATGAGGCCTGACATGTCTGAAAAGATCAAAGCTGAAGTAATGAAACAATTTGGTGTAGGGTTCCAGGCTGTGACATCCTATCCCCAATGGGTTGTCAATGTGGTGCCAGTGCCAAAGAAATACATAGAAGTTCGCATGTGCGTAGACTATAGGGATCTGAATAGGGCAAGCCCCAAAGATGACTTCCCTCTACCACACATTGACGTCTTGGTCGATAATACTGCTCAGCATAAAATCTTCTCTTTCATGGACGGCTTCTCTGGCTATAATCAAATTAGGATGGCTCCAGAAGACATGGACAAGACCACTTTCATTACGCAATGGGGCACCTTCTATTACAAGGTCATGTCATTCGAATTGAAGGATGCAAGGGCAACATATCAAAGGGCTATGGTAGCTTTGTTTCATGATATGATCCATCATGAAATAGAGGTATATGTGGATGATATGATTTCCAGATCAAAAACTGAAGAGGAACATCTCGATCACCTGTATAAACTATTCGAGAGGTTGAAAAAGTACAAGCTGAGGTTAAACCCTAACAAGTGCACATTTGGAGTTCGATCTGGAAAGCTTCTAGGTTTTATTGTCAGTAATAAAGGCATTGAAGTTGATCCTGCCAAGGTAAAGGCCATCCAAGAAATGAAAGTTCCCCACTCCAAAAAGGAATTTAGAGGATTCCCGGTTCATCTCAATTATATCACCCGTTTCATATCTCACTTGACTGCTACTTGTAAGCCAATCTTCAAACTCTTAAAGAAAGATTGGTTAGTAAGATGGAATGATGAATGGCAATCCGCCTTTGACAAAATCAAAGAATATATATAAGAACCTCATAGTCTCATGCCTCTATTTGAAGGAAGACCCTTGATCATGTACTTGACAGTACTAGCGAACATGACGAGTCTGGCCGAAAAGAGCATGCTATTTACTACCTGAGCAAAAAAGTTTACCGACTGTGAAACCAGATATTTACTGCTCGAGACTTGCTGTGCTCTGGAATGGGTTGATCTCCGCCTAAGACAATACATGTTGACTCATACCACTCTATTGATTTCTAAGATGGACCCAATCAAGTACATCTTCGAGAAACCTGCTCTTTCCGGACGGATAGCCAGATGCAAATGATCTTGACTGAGTACGACATTCAATACACAACACAAAAGGCCATCAAAGGAAGTGTACTAGTAGATCATTTGGCCCATCAAGCTGTTGGTGATTATAAGTCCATGAACTTTGACTTTCCAGATGAAAACATCATGCTAGTGACCGACTGTGCGAAACCTGGACCGTATGACGGACCTGAACAAGGATCCCGATGGACTATGGTCTTTGATGGGGCTTCCAACGCCTTGGGTAACAGAATTCATGATGTGATCAACTCCCCTAAAGGTTTCCACACTCCTTTCACGGCCAGACTATGCTTCGATTGCACGGACAATATGGCTGAGTACGAAGCATGCATCTTGGGTCTGAAAGCTGCCATTGATTTGAGGATCAAACATTTAAATGTCTTTGGGGATTCCGCTCTAGTGATTAGCCAAGTAAAAGGAAATTGGGACACTAAACACCCTAATCTCATCCCTTACAAGGAACTTGTGCTATCCTTGATTCCTTACTTCAAAGAGATCACCTTTAAACACTTCCCTAGGAAGGAAAATTAGTTGGCTGACGCCTTGGCAACCATGTCTTCAATGTTCAAGGTCAGATGGGACAACGAAGCTCCTATGATTACAATTGAGAGATTCGACGAACCTGCGCACTGCTGTGAGCTTGACACCGACACAGAAAAGCCATGGTACCATGAGGTGATGAGATACCTTGAAGCACAAGAGTATCCCGAGGGAGCATCTATCAATGACATAAAGTTCTTACGATGATTTTCAGCCAAATTCTTCCTAAGTAACATAATTTTGTACAAGCGTAACCATGACTCTACTCTACTCCGATGTGTGGACAAGAAGGAGGCAGATGAAATTATGGAAGATATGCACGATGGTCTCTTTGGAACTCACTCAAGCAAACATACGATGGCCAAGAAGATCCTGAGAGCTGGCTACTATTGGTCAATAATGGAGACTGATTTCCATCAATATTCAAGAACTTGCCACAAATGCCAAATCTATGCTGACAAGGTCCATGTGCCTCCTATCCCTTTGAACGTCATGACTGCTCCGTGGCCATTTGCAATGTGGGGAATTGACATGATTGGGAAGATCAAGCCCACCACTTCCAATGGACATCGCTTCATTCTGGTCGCTATTGATTATTTCACCAAATGGGTCGAAGCCACCTCTTTTGCCTCAGTCACAAAGAATATGGTAGCCAGATTCATCAAACATAACCTCATATGCCGCTATGGTATCCTCGAAAGGATCATCACCGACAATGGGACTAACCTCAAAAATGCTATGATTACCAAACATTGCACAAAGTTCAAGATCAAGCATCATAATTCTTCTCCATATAGACCTAAAATGAATGGCGCAGTCGAAGCAGTCAACAAAAACATTAAGAATATTATGCAGAAGATGGTAGTAACCTATAAGGACTGGCATGAGATGTTACCGTTTGCTCTACATGGCTACCGTACTTTAGCTAGGACATCAACTGGGGAAACTCCCTTTTCTCTAGTCTATGGCATGGAAGCTGTTTTGCCAGTGGAGGTTCAGATTTCCTCACTAAGGATTATGAATGAGGCAGGTCTAGGCGAAGACGAGTGGATTCAGACGAGATTGGATCAATTGAACTTGATCGATGAAAAGCGACTGGCTGTTGTTTGTCATGGTCAGACGTACCAAAAATGTATGATCAAGGCTTTCAACAAAAAGATCAAGCCTCGAGTATATCAAGATGGTGACTTGGTGATAAAGCGCATCATTCTGCCACAAGGCGACCCCAGAGGCAAATGGACTCCCACCTACGAAGGGCCATTTGTTGTCAAGAGAGTTTTCTCTAACGGTGCCATGATGCTGACTACCATGGATGGTGAAGACTTCCCACATCCTATAAATGCGGACATAGTTAAAAAATACTATGCATAAATGACTCTCTAGGTTGACACACCTAGGAAAAATAAGGGCATCCCAGCAAAACCAAAAGGTTTGGGCAAAAATTAGGGATACATGCAAAATATTGTACATCGGGCAAGTTGAAAACCCAAAAGGGCGACTTGGGTAAAAATGGGTATCCCGGTGGGCTTAAAACCTGAAAGGACGGTCCAGGCAAAAGTTAAGGATTGAAAGTGTATGACTATGTCCCGTGGAATCACCACAATCAACTTTATCACCAAGGTCCAAGTTCAAACGGTCCGAGATCAATCCAATCAACTTTTGTCAATGGCAAGGGACATTCGAAGACATTGGCGAAATAGTAGAGTTGGAATGCAATGAGATCATCTCCACATGGCTATTTGTTTTTGTTTTCATTTTTCTTGTTGTTTTCCCTTCGACGATTTCCTCTTACTAGGATCTCCGTCTCTTTGTACAAAAAATGCCTATTCATGGGCAAAATATCAATACAAATATACTTTGAAGTGCAAACTTTCTGTCTTTGTTTTGAATGCAAAATTGTCCAATGGCTAAAATTGAACGAACATATGCATTTGAACATAATTAAAACCATTTGGAACATGTTCCCTGCTAAGCAGCAACCACCTCTTTAATCTATATGGAACACCCCACAGAGTTATTTCATTAGCATTATCCCCACAAGACGGCTACAATAAACCTTCCTCAACAGAGTTATCCACAAGGTCTCTTTGCACAGGTTAATCTCCAACCAGAGTCTCAATCTCTTGGAAGCTCTCTCCCCAAACAAGTTGATCCTACAAGAAAAATCCTTGTGGATCTCTTTCTCAAAGAACTCACCTCGTCAGCAGTTCATTAAATATTCATCAACATGGTTTATTTCCCCAACAAGCAACGAGTAGCATAACTCCCCAGCCGAGTTCAAATTCCCCCGACATAGTCTATCTTCCCTAGCTGAATATGTTATCCCCAGTTGAGTATATCCTCCCCAAGCCGAGTCTGTCTTCCCCAACTGAGTCTACACTCTCCGGCTTGAGTTTTCCTTTCAGACTATTACAAATCATAGGGCCACAACCCCTAATCCCCAGTAAAGTCGTTAACAAAACCTTTACTACCTCTAAAAGATACTATGAAGACTGGACCGAACCATATATTAGTACAAATTTCAAACTACTATGAAGCCTGGACCCGACCAGATAGTAGTCAACTTCTCAAGTATCTATGAAACCTGGACCCGACCAGATAATAGTGTAACCTTTTAACTAACTATGAAGACTGGATCCAACCAGATAATAGTTAACTTCGCAAGATATTATGAAACCTGGATCCGACCAGATAATAGTTTAACTCTTCAAGATATTAAAGAACCTTAACTCAACTAGACCAGGGTTTAACTTCTTTCCCCCTAGTAGAGCTTGCCTCTACCCCAAAAAGTTACTGTGAAGCCTAGATCCAACCAGATATAAATTCAAATTCATCTTTTCAAGTAAGTTATTGTGAAGCCTGGATCCGACCAAATATTCATTCCTCTCAGAAGTTTATTGTGAAACCTGGAATCCTACCAGATAACAACTAAGCTCCAAGCAAGTTACTGTAAAGCCTAGACTCGACCAGATAATAGTTCAACTCTATCTCTTCAGACAAGTTTATTGTGAAGCCTGGACCCGACCAGATAACAATTAACTTCATCCACCTCAAAATCTGTGAAGCCTGGATCCGACCAGATATCAGTTCAACTTCATCTATTTAAGCAAGTTATTATGAAGCCTGGAGCCCGACCAGATAACAACTAGCTACATGTCAGCAAGACACTATGAAGCCTGGACCCGACCAGATAATAGTATAACTTTTCAAAAATTATGAAGCTTGGACCCGACCAGATAGTAGTTACCACTTCAAGTTAATGTGAAGCCTGAACCCGACCAGATATCAGTTCAACTTCATCCTTTCTAGCAAGTCACTGCAAATCCCGGAATCCAACTAGATATCAATTAACTTCCTTATCCCCAACAAGTTGTTGTGAAGCTGAGGACCCGACCAGATAACATCCTAACTTCACTCTCCCCAAATTTTTTTTCTTCTACAAAGCCTGGAATACGACCAGATAACAGTTAATTTATCCTTCCCCAGTAAGTCACCGTGAAGCCTGGATCCGACCAGATAGCAGTTGACTTCCTCATCCTCAGCAAGTTATGAAGCCTGGACCCGACCAGATAACAACTGGCATGCAAGAGATATTCCCCAGCGGAAGCATCCTTTCAAAAATGTTTGGAGATATGTATACTCTTCATCCCCAACGGAAATCCGGGATTCAGCTTCCCGAAATTCCTCAACAGCAGTCAGGGATTTATTTTCCTAGACAAACATACATCTCACATTCATACATCATAGCATATACATGCAAAATGCATTTATCATGATCCTATTCCTCTTGTGAACATCATGCATACATCTATATTTTACTAACCTCTTTGTCCCACAGGTGAAACATCAAGTTTTTAGTATAAATTGACCAAAGATTTGTGCTGATACTTCCTCCAGCGTTTACCATCATTCCTCCAAATGGCATCTATAAGCCCATTCCTAATACATCTTTGAGTGCAAATTTCTGGGCACTCTAGTGTTCAATCATCTTCCACCTTCAAGTCACGAATAGCGGATCCACCAATCTAACTCTTCAGGTTTAAGAAGATTGAACAGGAGCATAAAGGATGACTCTTCTTTATCAAAAACTGATAATAAATGTCTAAGAAAAACTTTTCCAAAATCTAAAAGTTTTGATTCTAAAGCTCTCTCATCTTATGAAATGGTCATATATCAACATGATAAAATCTTTTAGAAATTTCTAAATGACAACGAAGAAAGAAGCATAATGGATTCCATCATCCTCGATGTTAGTTGCATTAAAACTGAAATAAGAAAGAATATAAAACTGCAAGAAGGTGCCAAAAATATAATAAATAAATCTAACATGGCCAAGCACTTATAGACAGAAGTCACAGATGCAACATATTACACTCAGGATAAAATCCCCATGAGATCCCCTCTTAAAAAGACTCCTTATTAGTCATTTCAGGGAAGAAAATCCAACATATCTTGTTCACGTTCTTTTGGATGTTCTTGCTGTATTATGTGCACTGAAGGTAGTCTGAATGAGTCTGATTCTAAAGCATAAAAGTGCATTATATCAGGATACTCAGAAAGCTCTAAAGGCTACAAAGTATACGATATAGAAACACATAACATGAAAGAATCAATAATTTCTAGAAATAATGATGAGCTTGACTCAGAAAAGTCAAAGAGGGTTAAATTTTTTTACAGATATAGAAATAACTCCTGCATGTACGAAAGAGAAAGGTTCTGATAAAAGACAAGTCATAAAGGTAGAAACAACATAAGCATATGTTTATCCATCAGTTCGGAGAAGAAAAATGCAAAGAAAAAGTTATTTCTGAAGATTGAATTTTGGAATATAAAGCCCAAAAATTTGTCAGAACAAGATTAACACTTAAACAAATTGAAGAATAGAACTTGGGATTATAACCCTCAATGGAAAAAAATTCATGCGATGAAACACTTAAAGATAATGGATGAATTCTGGAAGTTCAAGAAGAGCAAGACCAGTCCTTCAGTAATGATGATCTGGGAAGAAAGTATGAACCAAAGGAAGCTTATGTTGTCGCTACAAAGTTGGTTATCAAAAATATGTTTGATGAAGAAGGTGATATCACAATAGAAAAAATTCACAAGGTTAGAATTTACATCTTTTCTGATGGAATGTGTCTAGATACTTCTACCAGTTAGAAGTTATCGTAAAACAGAAACTTGTATTAGAACTTGTATTTTTTCTTATTTTATCTTATACGTAGTAACTTGTATGTTTCATCAAACAAATGGTTGTGACATATGTTAAAACACATGGTTTGATTAAACATCTAGATAAATTTGATGCTTATGAGAATATATTGAAATCTTAATGTCTCTCTCCTATATTTGGTCTACTTTAGGATAAATAAAAAATTTCTTTTATTTTAATTTAGAAATTTTGTTGACTACTTGTCTTAGGACTAGTTTATCATTATGTAGTACTTCTCTAATAAACATGTATTTTTTAATTATCTTTTATCTTTGAACTTGATAACATATTCTCTCTCATAAGTCTTCATTTTTAGTGGTGTCAGTTTCAATATCTTATAGTCAGTCAGTCACATTTTTGTCTTTTCATTTAAGATTAATCAGTGTTGTCAAAATCAGGAATTCACTTCACGTGTCAGTTACGTCTTCTTCTCCCTTATTTATAATCTTATCAACTAAAATTTTGTTCATCTTCAACCTCTCTTCATCATCTTTATCCCTCGGGAAAAAAATTTATTCCAATCATATCCCTGGTAACCTTTCATGAAACTAAAATCTTCTTGAAGTCATTAATAAAGAACAGATTCATATCCTTTGTCTTAATAAAGAGGTTGCTTCGAGTATCACTCTTACCATGCATTATCAAGAGTGAACAAGTTACTTTACCATTCTTTGTAGACCTATATACACAAACCTTATGAAATAATTCGGGAAACATGCGTATGTGATAAATGAAGGTCGTTCTATTGGGTCTCGTATCTTCGGTATTCCTTTTTATCTCACTCCTTTCACTATTTCTCTTGCCATTGGATGTGAAAACATTGGTCTCACTGTCAAAGAGGCGAAACTTAGTTTTACCTTTGTTAATGAAGTAGTTGCTCTCCATGACACTTCAATCAGATACGAGCCTACTAATCCTGGAAACCTTTGTGCCATTCCAAAATACTGGTATAAGTTCTTGCTAACAAACCTTCGTCCTCGAGGAATCTCTAAAACTACTCTTCTCCCATATGATCAAATTTTTCTAGTACTTCTGATGAATCAAATCAAGAATAATCTACCTCAAGTTGTTTTCAACTTTTTGCAAAAATCCATTATCTCCTCCAGAAATGAAATCAAGTTTTTCATACCTTTTGGAAGAATTCTGTCTGAGATATTTTTTAAAGAAGGAATTGTTGAAATTGTCAAGAAAAGTGAACCAAGAATACTCTTGTGAAAAATCTATGTAACATATGTGAAGGGTAGGAAATCCCTTTAAATTTTTGCCTCATCATTGTCTAATCGTCTGTCACTTATATTTTTGTGTGTGTTCCTTTTTGTTGCCCTTAATGTATCCTTAAGAAAATCTCTTGTAGACATGTTTTGTGTTCGTCTGTACTTTTCTAAATCATCAATGAAATTTTTTTATTTCACATGTCTAATTTCTTCTAAAACTAATAACTTTTTTTTATTATGATAAAGAGGGGGAGAAAGAATAATGATATATGCAAAAGATTTTCGAAATGTGTTTCAGGTACAAAGTAAATGAATTAAGAACTTCTAAAGGATAGAAGGTTTCAACAAATCAAGTTGTGATAAAAGAACTTCTAATGCTTGGGAAGGGTCAGTTGATCAAACTCTGATAAAAATAAATTCTAGGGTATAGAATATTCTAAGAGATCGAGTGTTGATAACAAACTTCAAACATATAAGGGTCTGACAGATCAAGCTATAATAATGAACCTAAATACTGACTAGAAGGTTCTAATGAAAGAAGAATTTCTGATAAAGCAAACTCTGATAAAATCACTTCCATATGCTTTAAGTCAGAATTCTCAGAAAGGATAACATTGCTCCTAAGTTCTGAAAGATCAAAAGTTTATGATTCAGGGGGAGTTTCCGACTCAGGGGGAGTTTTCTAAACTCTTACTTTACTTTGTTTATGATTTAACCCTGTAAAATTATTTCATCAAAATACATGGTTTTGTCATCATCAAAAAGGGGGAGATTGTAAGATCAAGATTTAGATTTGTGTTTAATATCTGAGTTTTGATGCTAACAAACATATATTTTATGAAGAACAATTTTAGTTATAATGGTTTCATTGAGTGTGCTGATACATTATTAGAATTCTGGATAGTCTTATTCAAGATATCATCAGAATCACATTATCACTCAAGATTCGCTCATTAGTAGAGTTGCTGCTTGGATTCTAAAGACAAAGTCAAGATTCTGAATACATGTGAAGAAATTTTCTACTCCGAGATCAGAAGTCAAGATTTTCTCATCAGAAGAGTTGCTGCTCATATTTCTGAAGACAAAGTCAATATTTTAAAGACTCGGAGAGTTCATGGAATACACACCTTCATTCAACATCAGAAGTATTCCATCAGAAGAAAGGAAGAAAGATCTTGTGGACTTACATATAATCAACATCTCAAAGTCCATTAGAAGACAAGATCAAAGGATGATATCTTCTCAAACTAATATACTCAAAAGAAGTAATACTCATTAGAAGATAAATATCATCAGAAATACCATTGCACTCAATAGAAGAAATATTGTGACCACTTCTACTAGAAACATCAGAAATTCTAAGGAATGATGAATGTTCATCAGAAAGGGAATCAATACAAATATCAAGACAACGTCAAGATCAAAAAGAAGATATTAAATGACACATCAGATGTACTGATATAAGCAGTTGCTTTAGAAATCAGAAATCATATATGCAGCTTAGAAAAGCTGATTATTAAGAATTCAAATACAAGACCAAGAAGTCAAGATCAGAAAAGCTTTCACTCTCAGGAAGACATTGTTCATCGGATAAGCTGTTGCTTAAATATATGTAGACAATATTTAGCAATCTGAAATACTCTGACTACACAACAAAGAAGAATATCCTGGATCATTATCACTCCTCAGATCAGAAACAATCCAATAAGAAGAAGAGAAGACAAAGACAAGATCAAAAGTTATCTTTCAAGCTTACTACTTCAAGCATAAGTAAATCATCAGAAGATAATGTCTTACAAACTTATTCACGAAGTTTATAGTGAAATCGATATGTTTAAAATATTCCACTACTTGCTTATGTATTGTACTATGTTGTCTTCCACGATGAAATGTTATCGTTACTGTAGCTGGTAAAGGAAAGCAACATCTTCGGACTACCAACTATCATATTTCTCAAGTCTATATAAAGAGACTCCATCAACATTTGAATATTGACGAACTATAAACCATTATCACTCTTGAATCAAATTGCTGAAATACTGAAACACTAAGAGAAAAATAGAATCATTATTCATATACATTTACAAATATTCTTCTAGAAATATCGAGAACACAAGAGTTGCTGCTCGTTATTGTATTAAGATATTAAAGGTTAAACACAAAGAGTTATTTCTAATTATTTGTGTGTTAATCTTAGAGTTCTTAATACAAAGAGTGGTTGCTCATTATTTGTATTAGATACTTTTTTCTTCATAGTTGTATTAATCTGCTTATTTAGAAGGAAACCTTGTAAACACAGTTGATTGTAATTCTGTTAAGAATTAATTATTTCCTCAAGTGACTAGGTTGTAGTCTGAGACTTGAGAAGGCTAAGATGTCAGGTAGACTCTAAGATGGTTGTGGTTAGTCACCGGCGGGTAGCTCGTGCATCTGTAATCTGTTGAGATTAGTGGATTAAGTCCTGTTTGAAGGAGAAATCACATGAGAAGGGTGAACACGATTAGCCTAGTTAGAGGTGAACATGGATAAACCAACGTGTTCTTTATAGTCTTTCTTTAGTTATAGTCTTTCTATTTTATTTTATAATTAATTTTAAAAATAAATAGTTTGTTAGAAAACCCAATTCAAACCCCCATTTTCTTGTGTTTTTCTCACCCTTCACTATGGTTATGAGATTAAGGTATTGGCTTTCTTTAATCTAAGAGAAGGAGATGATGATCAAAGAAATAAGAGAGTGAGATATTCTCCATTTTATAATGTTCTCAAGCCCCAAGGGTTCCAATTTCTTCAAAGTGTCTCAATAAGATTACAAAGTCATCAGATGAGTAGGGTTTCAAGAGATTGGAAGTTGATCATAAGCTTCTATCTAATTAGCTCTGAGTTAGAGTTTTGGTCAAAGGCAGCCTGTAATTGACTTTTTGAGAAAAACATGATTTTATGGTTCAATATGCCTTGCAATGTATCCATAGGGTTCTTATTGATCATCACAAATCCTCTCAAAATATTCTGATGGATATTTGAAGAGGAATGGAGTGTTTGGAAAAAAGTCATCAGTCAGTGAAAGTCAAAGGTTTAATTTTGAAGTTTTTGGTCAAAAAAGGTCTTCTCAAGTCATTTTCCATGAAAATATGAGGATTTATCAAGGCGAATCAACAAAAGTCAAGAAAATCTCAAAATTTATGAAATTAGGGTTTTTGATAAAATTCTAAGTTCAAAATACCTTGTTCATTTGATCATCTTTCAAGGCTTGTATCTCTCTCCTCAATGATTCAAATTGAGCAATCATGGGCTTAAATTGAGGATAATTTATATAAGGAATCTAACCCAATTGGTGCATAGATCAAGATATATGAGTGGGAGAAGTTAAAGATTCAATGAGCTTGAAATGTTGGACACTTAGTAAAATTATGATTGATTTTCAAGATGATCAAGTAACTGACTTTAAGTTCATTTTCCATTTAATTCCAAGGATTATTTCAAGTTGTGTTCAACTACAAAGTTGATCATCTTCCTACAATCTACATGTGGATGTCAAGAACTTAAGATTTAGATAAGAATCATGAAGTTATGAAGAAGGGAAGACCTGATGATAAATGATGTAATTTCATTAACACTTAGCATAATTTTGAATATCATAGAGTTAGTTGGTGTAGATGACTTTGAGGGAAAAAATCATGGTGATACAAGTTGTGATATGGTGGGAGAACTGACTTGAGGTTTTGCGTTTCGTTCGCACTTGTGCGGTTAGCAAGAGTAGCCACCGACTTTTCTTTTATCCAAAAGGAAAGGTAAAAAAGCACAGGAAAGACCTTTCGAGAATTTTCTCGAGTTCGGGGGGTAGATTATGAAAAGGGAAGGTGCTAGCACCCTTTTCATCCATGGTCATCCATGGGCTCTTAGTTACTCGTTTTAGATCACTTGCTTTTGTTTGATTGTGTGCTTGTGGTATGGGTTGAAAGTATTTTGGAAAATTTCTTTATAATGGTTCTCGTCTCTATAAGAACGTATACAAAATTTTGTTTCGAAAAATGGTTCAAAGATGTGTTTGTGAATCGTGTTTTGAAAAGAGGTTTTGCAATGGTTCTCGTCTCTATAAGAACGTATACAAAACGTTTTATCTTTTGAAAATGTTTGGAAATGGAAGTGTAGGTGTGAAAGTTTTTGTCATGAGCAAGCGAGTAACTAAGAGCGAATATAACTACACGAAAGGGCTTAAATTGTTCTTTTTTCTTCCTTTTAATGGTGTTATCTTACCCTTAATTTGGTAAGAAGCCCCATCCTTAGATGTGACGGGACAGGCGCGGGTCAATTTTACAATCATTGAAGGCAACTTGTGAGACGCTATAGCAATTTTTTGTAAGGGACGAGATCGTTTTATCGAAGGCAACATCGAGGGTCATCGAGGGACTACGATCTTTGTTTATCGAAGGGTCATTTGCTAGAGTGTCTCATATTCGAGGGACATGATTGTATTTCCGAGGCAACAAGCGAGGTTACCCTAGAGGTGCACATGTGAGAAGTGTGTTGATTTCAAGTTATTTATTCTTGGATTAGGTCATCTAGCAATTGATTTTTGAATCTTGCCATACACGCCTAGTTACTATACAATATATAGAAAGAAATAAATTGCAGGAATTAAAAGTCTAAGCTATTACAAAAGTATCCGGGAATGGGGGTACAATTATTACAAATGGGGATGAATCACATAAAAATAACAATGTCCAAATAATACAACCAAATCAAATTGTTGTGCGTTTTAATACAAAGCTATGACGATTTATGAAATAAAATCAACAAGGTATGAAATGTATGTATTTACTTAAAAAAAAAAAAAACTTAATCTAAAAAGAAAATGATTTAAGTTTAAAATCTTTATTATATTTTTTGTGTATTTTATTAATTATGTAAATAAAGAAAGAAAATAAACTAATTTAAATGTTTTTTTTTGTGTTTTTATTAAATGTAACAAATTAATAAAAAGTTATAAAAAATAGTGAAAATTGATTCTTAAGACTTTAAAAAATGTACAAAAGTATTATTAGTAATTTTCAAAACAAATAACAACAAATTAAAAGGGAAGAAAATGGGCTTAAGGGTTTTTAGAAAAGAATTGGCCCAAAGAAAACACTTGCTACTTGCTGAAACAAAACAAAAGGCAATGGGGGGTAAAGACCAGCAATTGCGTGTGGGCCTAAAGGGTTTGCCAAGACAGGCCCAATGCCTTAAGCTCTTGTTTAACACTTGGATTAGGGATGCAAAGAACAATTAGGGTTTTTTAACCCTTGGTACAGTGGCGCCGCTCTGTTTCGGTCTCCCTTCATCTTTTCATCTCTTCCCTATTTCGTTCATCTCTCCGTCCCTATTCTTCTTCCTAAATTCGTGAGTGAAACGCTTTTTTCTGGAAAAAACCTAGGTTCTGAAATGGAATCTGTGTCTAAGGGTTTGAAATTGATGCTTATTCTGATCTTCCTCTCGCCTCCTGTTACTGGAGCCCCTCTCTCACTGCCTAACCAAGCCCTAATGGCTTCGTTCTTGAAAGGTACGGTTCGGTTCTGTCTTTGTTACACTTTAAATGACTTTTTGCTATTTGTTTCTTTTGCTTTGTTATGTTTTTTATGTTAATCCATTCTATCATGCTTTGAGATGTAGGAAATGGTTCATAAGGAAAGTGAAATCGTCATACCTGTTTGTGGCTTTTCTTGTGAAATGGATGGAGACAGTGAGATCGAGGAAAGTACTCCTTGGTGGCGGAATTGGCAAAGAGGAAGAGATGATGACGAAAAATGCGTGCTTCTGGTAACTTTTCTATTTCTATCTTCTTTGTTGAATGAGAATGATGCTGATGCTTCTGGGACTTTGTGGTTTTTCGTGCTTTGTTGGATGTGGTTTGCTGATGATTTAATGATGTTGTTTGCTGATGATTTAATGATGTTGTTGGGTTCTGGTATTGTTCTGTTTTTGAAACTTTGTCAGTTTTCTCTTTTGATTTGTTGAGTATCTGAGTTTTTGATTGTTGGTTATTGGTTTTGGACCTTGGAAGTTTGGTTTGAACTGGGTTTGAAGTAGTTTTGACAGTTTGCAGGTTTTGTGGTTATGGTGATTTTTGTTAACAGTTGTTTGAACTTGTTATGTTTTGTTGTTTTGGATTTTGGATGTTTAATAGGCTTTTGGAGTTTCTGGGTTTGGAAATGTTTTTAAGAATGGTTGGTGATGGTTGGACAGTTTTTGCTGTTTGTTGTTGGTTATACAGGTTTGGGAGTTTTTGCTGTTTGTTGTTGTACAATTTGGATTTTGGTGAATGTTTTTGTTGACAGTTTGAAATGGTTTTCAAGTTGTTGTTTCAGTTGCTGGTTTTTTGTGAGTTTGGGATATTGATTATGCAGGTTTGGGATGGTTGGACAGTTTTGATATTGTTTTTTCTGCTTCTACTTGTTGGTTTGAAAACTGGTTTGACAATTTGGAGTTGAAATGTTACAGTTTGAGAGGTTTGTTTGATGGGAGGTGCAGGGAGTTTTTGTTTGTGATTTTCTGGTTTATAGTTTGGTATTGTTTTACAAGTTTTGTTGTGTTTGAACTGAGTTACAGGTTTTGTTGAAAATGGTTTTTGAGATTTGAAAACAGTTTTTACAGTTTTTGAGTTTGATGGTAGTTTGTTCTTAGTTTGATGAAAATGTTCTCCTCTCTTGAGCCTTCTCTAATGTTATATTATGTTGCTTCTTTACAGTTTATTCAAAATGGTGGGAAAACCACCAAATTTTGAATATTTGGCATGTTCTCCTTATGCTCTTTTTCTTGCAGTTTTGTTTTTTAGCAATTCTGGTGCAATTATGACAGTAGGGTAGCATCCCTAGATGACTTCTTTCCTCTCTCTCTCTCAATGACCCTAAGAGCTAATTTCTCTTTCACCTTTTTTCAGAAAAGTTTGCAATAAAAGAGGAAGATGATGAAATGGCTTATGAACAAGCCTCTTGCTTGTTGACTTAGTTTTATATTTTCTTTTTACTGATGCTATTTTGTTTGCTACTGCTATGCTGCTTGCCATTTTGCTGTTGTTTTCCTTTTGGTGCGCTGTTGTCTAGTTTGGACAACCTTGCTGTTGTTTGGCCATGCTGCTGTTTGGCCATTGGGCAATTTGCGCGCCTGCTGCCTGTTATATCTGTTTGGCCATGCTGCTTGCATATTTTCACTTGTTTGGGCAGCCTAGTTGTATTTGGACAAATTGCTTGCATTCTTTTTTTATTTGGACAATTTTGCTTGCATTTTTCTTTTTCTTTTTGTGAACCAGGAAGAGTAATCTTCTTGTGATTTGCAAATAGAAAAATAAAAACGTGATGAATTAAAAATAGCCCTCTGATTCCAAATTGCAAACTTTAATGATGAACACATTTTCTCTTTTGAAGATTCTTATTCATGTCCAATTAACTGTGCTAATTATTTTTCTGTCTTTCTTTCATGTGAGCGCAAACTGGAAGGTGGCAAAGCAGAGGAAGCAAAAGATTCTTTGGCAAGCATGGAAGCAATGGAAGCTTAGTCATCCTTAGGCTGAGATTTTTCTTTGTAATTTAGAGAGAAAAACTCAAACAATTGTACTAATTTATTTTTCAAATACAATAAGTTGTAAAACTTAAAGCATTTAAATAAAAAATTGTATTGTAACAATTTTTGAAATAAATGGAAAAAGCCTTATGAAGTATTCTGATGTCCATTAGAATCCTTTACTGTCAATAATTCACAATTTTCTCTTTGCATCTTCACTAATTCTTTAAGATTCCTGATTAAGATAATTGAAATTGTATTCCAATAATTTCAACCAAGATAACTTAAATTCCAATGATCATGTAATCTCGCCACTGCATTCCAAATAAACATGCACTGTGTATTCCACAAACAAATGTTTATTCCATAAACAAACAAATATTTATTCCATTAACAAGCAAATGTCTTAACAGACACAAATGATCTGGTTAACCTGGATCAAACAAAACGTGAATGTTCCAAATGACAGTCTTAGATCCCATCTCTTGTCCCAAATGAACATGCCTTGAGAATAAACAGTAACCTTTCAGTAAACTTGAAAAATCATGAAAACATGTGAAAGCCAATTGGATCTTTGTGAATTCATTTCTTCTGAGAACTACAAGTAAAAACCCTAATTGCTAGTTTATTTCCAAAGGAGAAAATCTGTCTGATCGATTCCTGATCCATTCTCGAATATCTGAGAAACCCTGGGGTTGTGATTTCTGTGAAAAATGGGAGGGAAAATTTTGGGGTACAACAGCTGCCCCTGTTCAATCTTCTTGAACCTGAAGAGTTAGATCGGCGAGTCTTGTCATTCGTGACTCGAAGGTAAAAGATGATTGGACACTAGAGTACACATACATTTGCGCTCGACAAAAGTGTAATTGAGGGAATGGGCTTAAAGATGCCATCCAGAGAGATATTAGAATCTTGTTGGAGATGGGCTTGTAGATGCCATCCATGAATGTTTGGTTGTAAATCGACAGAATAAGCATCAGAATGGTGTCCATATTTGAAACATATTTGAACTGTATCTGTACTCGAAGCGAATAAGCGACATAATGACTTCTGTGTCTGGAGTGTATCTGTACTGTATCTGTAGGATGAAATTGAATAAACGACAGAATGGCTTCCGTGTCTGGATCGTATCTGGACTGTATCGGTACTTGGAATCTGAATGAGTCACAAAATAGCTTCCGTGTCTGGAGCGTATCTGGACTGTATCTGAATTCGAATCTGGATAAATGACAGAATGACTTCCGTGTCTGGTGTGTATCTGTATTGTATCTCAAAATTAAGTCTGAATGAGTAACAAAATGACTTCCGTGTCTGGAGTGTATCTGTACTGTATCTTGACTTTGAATTTAATTAAGTATCAGAATGACTTTCGTGTCTGGAGTGTATCTATACTGTATCTGAATGAGTGATAGAATGGCTTCTGTGTCTGGAGCATATCTGGACTGTATCTGAATTCGAATCTGGATAAATGACAGAATGACTTCCGTGTCTGGAGTGTATCTGTATTGTATCTCAAAATTAAGTCTGAATGAGTAACAAAATGACTTCCGTGTCAGGAGTGTATCTGTACTGTATCTTGACTTTGAATTTGATTAAGTATCAGAATAACTTCCGTGTCTGGAGTATATCTGTACTGTATCTGAATAAGTGACAGAATGGCTTCCGTGTCTAGAGCGTGTCTGGACTCTCTATGTCAAAATTGACTTTAGACAACGCCACATAGACAGCGCTTATGCCTAAAGTGCTGCTATAGGTTTTCAGAAAAATTAATAAATAAAAATTAAAGGAGAAGCGCTGCTAAAGGTATACTATAGACAACGCTTATTATAAGCGCTGCTATAGGCCTTACCATAGACATCGCTTTCTTTCCCTAAGCGCTGCTATAGGTTTTCAGTAAAAAAAAAATTAAAAAATTAGAATAAGCGCTGCTAAAGGTTATACTTTAGACATCGCTTGCTAAAACCGCTGCTAAAGGTGTTATTCTAGGAAGCGTTGCTAAAGCCTAAAGCGCTGCTAAAGGGTATACCTTAGACAACGCTTTCCATAAGCGCTACTAAAGGGTATACCTTAGACATCACTTTCCAGAAGCGCTGCTAAAGGCATTACTCTAAAAGCGCTGCTAAAGGTAATACCTTTAGAAGCGCTTCTTGAAAGCGCTGTCTAAGGTAATTAAATAGTGTCTTAATCCCTAAATTGGTTATCAAATTTCCAGAAATCCCAAATCGTACAAATGAAACCCCACACCCATAAATCGCTCATGTTCATCTTCTTCTCCAACTCGTCTCCTCCCATTCACCGTCCAACCGTGGTTCTTCCTCCAACTCTTCTCCAACTCGTCTCCTCACCGTCCAACCTTGGTTCATGCCAGAAAGCTTCTAATTTGTTGTCTCGTTACATGAATTACAATGTGTTTGGAAATTGTCAAGATGATTGGAGTTTAGAAGAGAAACTGATTCAAAAACAGTGTGAGCCTTTACCTAGAAGAAGAGTTTCGCAAAATCGGTTTCGTCTAAGGTAAAATTTCTTCATCCTTTTCCGGTTTCACTATGGAAGCCTGTTAGTAATAAAGCAATGAATTAGAATGGTTTTAACTGCAAGAGTTTCAAAGAGATTGTGTTCATTGCTTTGATTTGGTTAATGGATATGAGAATCAAAGATTTGTTAAGTCTAAGAGTAAGAATGATTTTCTTGTTGATGATGTTTTGCAATTAGGAAATGGTGGGATTATAATAGGTTTTGATATTGGAATTGGTTCGCGGTCTTTTGCGGAGGTTATGGCTGAGAGGAATGTTAATGTGATTACTAGTACTCTTAATGTTAATGGTCCTTTCAATGAGTTTATCGCGGCGAGAGGACTTTTCCGGTTTACTTGAGTTTGGATCATAGGTTTCCGTTTGTTCAATCTAGTATTCAACTTAGTAATAGTAAAAAATAACACAAATCATGAATCTTCGAATGAGTTCACAACTAAGCTAATGTCTCTAAAATTGTAACGTTGACGATCATTGATTGAATATGTTATAGGAACACAACAGTAACATGAACTAGGCCTCTAAGGTTGGACCACATTCGTGGCTATGCTCCTTTCACTCACACGTTACAATCCTCATTTCTAGAATTATTCTAATCACATGTTTGATTTTTGTTGACAACACACACTCTTTAAATTCATTGTACTCCCACCACATTGCTTATAATCCAAGTTAGTAATAATCAACACAAGAGGTTCACGTAACAATGACATATTCACTTGAATAATAAAAGCATACACTATAGATTAAAATGAAAATCTAATGTGTAGTGAGATTCGTGAACTTGTGGTTATGCTATTGATAATGTGAAGAAAAAATAAATCATAATTAGGGGTGTTCAAAAAATCCACAGAACTGAACTGAACCACATAACCGAACTGAACCGTTTTTAAATAACCGAACCGTTATTCATGGTTTATGAACCGAAACACATGTCATCAAACAGTTCAATAACCGAACTGAAACCATAGTTAACCAAACCATAACTTGCTGAACTGAACCGTAATTAACTACCCTTACTTATGATATGGTATTCCTTAGTTATGTTGGAACTTTAGATCAATTTTTATATTTTCTCCGAATTTATTTTTTAGAACTCAAATTTATTTTAAATCTGTGTATACTTTGTGTTTTGACAGAAACACATTATACCGTTTTGTGCCCTAATTAGTGTTTTTGTTTAACTTAGATAATAGTTAAAACCATGGATAAAAATGGATGTGTGCCGATCGATTGTCAAAAGAGTACGAGAATGGGGTATTAGAGTTCGTTAAGTTTGCTGTTGAACATGCTGAAGACCCGAATAGAATGAAATGTCCTTGCCTGGGTTGTTGTTATGTGGGTCGGGTTGACGCAGATGGATTGAAATCGCATTTACTAATGCGCGAAATTGATCAAAGTTATACGTGTTGGATATTTCATGGTGAGAAAAGCATCGAGAATGTTGAACCGGGGGTGAAAAGTAATGCGACCTATGTTTCGTACGACAATGCCACGGATACATATGATTGTGATCGAGTCGAAGAGATTGCAGAAGCACTTGAAGAAGATCTTCAAGATTGTCCCAAAATGTTTGAGAGGTTGGTAAGCGATGCGGAGAAACTATTGTATAAAGATTGCCCCAAATTCACAAGATTGTATGCGGTATTAAAATTGTACAACTTAAAGGCGCGCAATGGATGGTCAGATAAAAGTTTCACACAGTTATTAGCCCTTTTGAGAGATATGCTTCCTGAGGATAATGTTCTTCCTAATCGAACCTACGAGGCCAAAAAAATGTTTTGCTCTATTGGCATGAGCTATGATAAGATACATGCATGTCTAAATGATTGTATTTTGTTTCGAAACAAATATGCATCGTTGAATGAGTGCCCAAAGTGAGGTTTATCTCGATATAAGAAAAAATTATCTCCAGCTAAAGTCTTATGGTATTTTCCTATTATTCCGAGATTTAGACGCATGTTTCGTAGTGAAACCGATGCTAGACACTTGACTTGGCATGCAGATGAAAGAATTATCGATGGAAAGTTTCAACATTCGGCAGATGCACCACAGTGGAAGAAAATTGATAATGATTATCCTGATTTTGGAGGAGAAACAAGAAACCTTCGCTTGGCATTATCTACGGATGGAATGAACCCGCATGGTCTTCAAAGTATCTCACATTCCACATGGCCTGTGATTCTTATGATTTATAACCTACCTCCATGGCTATGTATGAAGCGCAAGTACATGATGTTATCTATGTTAATTTCTGGGCCTAAACAACCAGGGAATGACATAGATGTATACTTGAAACCTTTAATCGAAGATTTGAAGATTTTGTGGGAGAACGATGTGGAGGTTTATGATGGATATAAGAAAGAAAGTTTCAATTTGAGGGCGATGATGTTTGGCACAATTAACGATTTTCCAGCATATGGAAATCTATCCGGGTATAACATTAAAGGTGAAAAAGCGTGTCCTGTCTGTGAAGATGGAACCGATACGACACGATTGAAACTTTGTCAGAAGAATGTCTTTATCGGTCATCGTAGATTCTTAAATTCAAAACATCAATATCGTGGATGGAGAAAAGCGTTCAATGGAAATACCGAACAACGTAGAGCTCCACCTGGATTGACAGGTGATCAAATTTGTGAAAAGGTGAAAGATGTGAGTATTCAGTTTGGCAAGCCTTTTGCACATAAAGTTGTGACAGGTGGGTGGAAGAAGAGGTCAATTTTTTTGAATTGCCATATTGGAAATCTTTGTATGTAAGACATTTTCTTGATGTTATACATATTGAAAAAAATGTATTTGAAAGTGTTATAGGTACGTTACTCAATATAAAAGGAAAGTCTAAGGATGGCCTTAAAGCAAGAGAGGACATGGTAGAGATGGGAATAAGAACTGAATTAGGACCCGTGAAGAAAGGAAGACGAACATATCTACCACCTGCTGCTTACACTCTATCTAGAAAGGAAAAGAAAATATTGTGTAAGTTTCTGAGTGAAGTTAAAGTTCCAGAAGGTTACTCCTCAGACATTAGAAGACTCGTGTCCATGAAAGACCTCAAGTTAAAGAGTCTGAAGACACATGATTGCCATGTCATAATGGAACATTTTCTACCAATAGGTATACGTTCTATTTTTCTAGAAAAAGTAAGAAGCGCTATAACTAAATTTTGTTTTTTTTTCCAGGTCAATTTGTAGGAAGGTGATCGATCCTGAGATCTTACCAGTATTACAAAAGAAATCATTATTACTCTGTGTGACCTTGAAATGTATTTTACTCCATCATTTTTTGACATTATGGTACATCTTGTTGTTCATCTTGTGAAAGAGACACAATGGTGTGAACCAGCTTATATGAGATGGATGTACCCTGTTGAATGTTATATGAAAATATCAAAAGGGTACGTGAAAAACCGAAGTCATCCATAGGGTTGTATCATTGAGCGATACGTTGTTGAAGAAGCGGTTGAGTTTTGTACTTTTTTTTATCCAATCTGCAATCCATTGGACTCCCCAAATCTCATTTTTTCGAAAAAAAAAGAAGGTAAAAAATTAATTGGAAATGAAATTGTGACAGTATCAAGGGATGAACGGGATCAAGTGCGTTTGTATGTTCTGCACAATGACACTGAGGTTGAGCCATTTGTTGAAATGCACAAGGCTATACTCCGAGGTGAGAATCAAAGTAGAAATGAAAATTGGATAGTACGAGAGCACAATCAAAGTTTTATACAGTGGTTTAAGGTTCATATAAATTCAAAGTTTCATTCAGATCCCGCTTCAATATCAGACAGGTTGAGATGTTTGGCATATGGTCCAAGTTCGATTGTGTTCTCTTATAGAGGATACGGAATTAATGGATACACATTTTATACCAAAGAACAAGATGAGAAAAGTACTATGCAAAATAGTGGTGTCACGGTGGTATGTGAAGCAATGCACATTTCTAGTATGAAGGACTTAAACCCCAAATATGAAAATTTGTCATATTTTGGGGTTATCAATCACATATGGGTGTTTGATTACGAGAAGTTTCAGATTCCTATCTTTGGTTGCAAGTGGGTACATACTAGTGGCATACGAATGGATAAGTCAGGGTTTTTGCAAGTGGATCTTAGTAGGGTGGGGTACAAAGATGAGCCTTTTGTTCTAGCCTCTCAAGCTAAATAAGTGTTCTATGTCACAGACCCGAAGAGTACGAAATGGTCTATAGTGCTTTTATCTAACAAAGTGATTGATGATAAAAGTGTGGATCAAGGTGATGTTGATGTTGAGAATGAGTCGTATATTAGAAACGATCGAGATAAAAATACTACAACGAATGAATCATATATCAGAAAAGATCATGGTGAGGGAATTTGGATCAATCCCTCCGTCCGCGTTCTTAAGAGACAAGTAATTCGGAATCCAACCAAGAAAAGAAAGAGATGTTAGTGAAAGAGGTAATATATATTCCTCCATACCTGTTAACACTTAGAAAACTTCTAATAAATGATATATTTGTCATTTTATATACTCAATTGATATTTGTCATTTTATATACTGAATAGATATTTGGAATTAAATATTTGTCATTAGATACTAATGTTTTTCTTTATTACATGTTAGATGGCTAGTAACAGGAGCACCCACACGATGATTCTATTAATGATGAAGACAATGATGGAGGAAAATCCAGTAAGGGAGTGGAAAAAGAAATTAAAAGAGGAAAAACTATTATGAAGAATATCATTCATGATAGAGATAGAGGTATAAAATATGATGTGCATTGGAGTCCAAATGACCAATTAATTGAGCCTAACGGTTCTAAATTGACAAGTTACATTGGTACAATTGTAAGGAGAGAAATTCCAATAACTTGTGATGAGTGGAGAGATGATAAGTTGGATGATGCTAAAAACAAAATCTGGAGTGAGATACAGGTACTTTAAATTATGTCTTTAAATTACAATTATGTACTTTAAATTATGTCTTTAAATTACTTATACTAACGCACTTTGTGTATGTTTTTTGTAGAGGTCTTTCAACATTGATGACACAAGAAAAGATTATTGTCTTGGATTGGCCAGCAAAATACTAAGAGGGTTTAGAACATATTTAAACAGAAAATATCTTAGAGATGCCGAAAAAAAATTTGTTGATGCAGAGTGTCCAGCAGAATATGCAGATGTGATTTCAGTTAAAGAATGGGATGTTTTTAAAGCCAAACGGAAAACCCCAAAATTTCAGAGTGTAAGTGACGTAAATCGTCAAAGAGCATCATCTCCCGCATATCCATACAAAAAAGAGCGTTTGGGATATGCACGATTAGAACAAAAAATAGTAAGTGTTTACAAATTGCAATGATATACTTGTTCATCAAGAGTTATAACTGAGCTTGTTTTTTGTGTTAATGTGTAGTTAAAAGAGGAGAGTAGTTCTGAAACATCTCTTACGGAGCATGTTTTGTGGAAGGCTGCCCGTGTGGGTAAGGATGGAGTTCTTAAAGAAGATGTACAACAAATTTTTGAAAAATGCGTAAGTATAACATTAATTCTAATTAAATCAAAATTTTATTAACATATAGTATTCATGTTTTTCCAATATTCATATGAATTTCAGGAGAGTTTGTCTCAGTCTACATCTCCACCAGATGATTGCAGGAGCATACTTAGTCGAGCATTAGATGTTCGTGAGTATTCTGGTCGGGTGAGGGGTAAAGGACATGGGGTTACTCCAAGCTCCTTGAAAAAGAACAACCCAAAGACAAAATCTGCTAGCAATAAAGAACTGCAGGAAATGTTGGATGCATTAGAAGCTGAAGTTCTTGAATTGAGGAAGGAAAAAGCAAGACAATACCAATCAGAAAGGGAAGCTTCGGGTGTTAAAGAAACTAGTGACATAGCTAGTGTCAATTGTGCAGCTCAACCGAGTATTCCCGAGGTACTTACATATATTATTATGAAATTAAATTAGTGTAATTTATTTAACTGACATATATACACATTAACGATGTCATATTTATTATTGATTTTAGGGCATTTCACCTTGTCAACTCTTTTTAGAGACACCAACTTATCGCATGGTTGGCAAGGGAAAAGTCCATAACACTCTGGGAGAAGTACTTCATGATAAACCACTCCCTTCTGGATATTTGAAAGTGTCGATTGATATTGCTTTAGAGGAGGGTGCGTTATTACCAATCCCAGATGAAGTTTCAGATGCAACATTGGTGGGAGAGGCAATAGGAGCATTTATTGCATGGCCGTCAAGACTCGTTCGCATAGATGATGAGGTAGAATTAAAACCGTTATGAACCTTTTAGTACTCAAATTTTTTACGTTCGTTTTACTTACATTTTTTTTTGCATGGTAATGTTAGACTCCTACAAAACCCAAACCAAAAGATAAAGGGATTACGCGGCCAAAGGAGTTAGTGACAACAAAAAAATAGGTACAACACAATTATATGATATTTATGCTTAGATAATGTTAATTTGTTGTCCTATACTTGACCACTCTAATTTTATGATATTTAGATTATTCCTGCTAAAGATATTGAAGCTGTAAGTAGGGGTAAGAAGCCTGTAATTAGCAACATTCCCACAGAAACAAAGAGTGTTGCTAAGAGGATCAGGGCTAGAAAGAAAACTACTTCACAATATAGGTCGTGCCTTCAGACATATATAAGCTTCACAACTATTTTGCAAGGTGGTACTTCTCTTATACCCCTGGATGAAGGGATTTATGGTTCTGAAGGCATGACAGCAATTGGTAAGGAGGATTTGGAAGAAGTTTTTGGACACTTGACATTAGGTATGGCTGTTATCAATACATACATCAGGTATACTCCAATCAACTTTGTTTAATTAATTGCAGAATTTATTTACTCATTTCAATGAATAATTAATGTTAATGATGTTTTTATTTAAGGTTTCTGTATGACAAGTTGATTGTCCCGCGTGGATTGGAGTCCAGATTCGCTTTCATAAATCCCAACGTTGTCCACGCAGGGCCAATCATCTCAAAACCAGATGAAGTAATATCATTTGTGCTCAGTTTATTTATGGCCAGCAAAGATACAGAAAAATTGTTCTTTTTACCATATAATACTGGCCCCAAGTAAGATTTTCGATCTAAATTTCCTCTATTATAATTTTTCATTTTTTAACGTTGTGCAGAAAATTTCCATCTAACCTTTGTTTAATATTCCAGTGGACACTGGTTATTGGTTGCAATTAATCCTGTGAGAGAAATTGTATATTATCTGGATTCATTGGGCAATGATTGGACAACATACCCAGATATGAAGAAGACGATTGACACGTAAGTGAGATTGTTCCAAAATATTACTGTGTATATTTAATTATTTATGTGCGATAGTTCTAAATATTCATTATTATTTTATTATAGCATTCTACAAAGTTTTCAAGCACAAAGAGATATTCAAGTACCAAGGAGTAGAGTCAACAATATTTCTTGGATAAAAGTAGAGGTATAGATTTTCACAATTTTGATTATATAGCGATGATACTTGATAAAACAAGTTAAGGAGTATATCTTGATGTATATCCGTATTTTCTTTCCATGTGTAGTGTCCTCGTCAGTGTAATGGTGTAGATTGCGGTTATTTTATGTTGAGGTTTATGAAAGAAACTATTCTTTTGGACCGATTAGAGATTCCATCCACAATATGAATTTCTAACTTAGGAATTATTTTAATATTTCTCATAAAATGACTTAGTATTTTAATTAAATCATACTATGTTATATTATCATGTAGTACTTTGATGAATTCAAGTGTGCTTCATACTCAAAAGATCAATTGGATGAACTTATGGAGGATTGGTTCCAATTTGTTATGGAGTTGAGAGTTTTATTATAAGGTATAACTTTGAGTTTTGAGAATATAATATATGTCGTTATAGTTGTGTTACAATATTATTGTTTTTGTTGTTGTTATTTCGTAACTTGTATGAATTTTGATTTTTTGATTTTGTTTTAGGTTATATAGGTGCAGCTCGATGTAGAAGATAGAGTTATTTTGTAATTCATTGTTGATTTTGTTTCATTGTTGTATATACTAATGTTGTTGTTGTGTATATTGTGCAAAAAAGATTGAAGAGATGAATATTGATGTTGTTATAATATTGTTTCATTGTGGTATATTGATGTTGTTGTTGTTTAAAATGTTATAATGAAGCTATAAATTCTGGTGCAAAAATGGTGAGATTAAATTTGATAGGTAGCGTTTTGTTTTAAATGAAAAAAAAATTATATTTAAAAAAATAATAAGGAAAAGCGCTGCTAAAGGGGGGGAATAAACGGTGCTTTTAATGAGAAGCGCTGTTTAAAGTGTTATAAAAAAAATTATATTAAAAAAATAATAAGGAAAAGCGCTGCTAAAGGGGGGGGGGGGGGGGGGGAGGATAGACAGCGCTTTTAATGAAAGTGCTGTCTAAAGTGATTGAAAAAAAAATTAAAAAATAATAAGGAAAAGCGCTGCTAAAGGGGGGGGGGGGGGAATAGACAACACTTTTACCAAGTGCTGTCTAAAGTTCCACATTAAAAGCGCTGTCTAAAGTGTAAGTGCTGCTAAAGGGGCTGCTAAAGGGGGGTACCTATAGCAGTGCTTTTGAAATTACATAAGTGCTGTCTATACCTTTAGCAGCGGAGGTTTTAGCAGCACTTTTAAGCTCTGTTAAAGGCCTAAAAAAGCGCTGTCTAATCCCTTGTTTGGCATAGTGACTATCAATAATATGTTGATATTTTGTTAAAGATAGCTATTAATCTTATCCTAAAAAGGGTAGAATGTTAGCTGAAACACAAAGTTATGTTGCATGAAATGTATGATGCAATAAATTTGTTTTATCCATGTTTATGATGTAATGTATGCGCATGTAAGATGATTTGCTGTATTGCTGAGGAAAATAAATCCTTAACTGCTGCTAGGGAAAATAAATCCTTGACTGCTGAGGATTCCGTTGTGAGAGTAATGCCATATACTTCTTGAGGAATCTGCTTGGGGAATCCAGAGAATTTTAATGACTTTTACTGGGGATTACTGACTGGAGTCTTTGTTCTGTTGAGAAGCAATAAAACTCTGTGAGAAAAAGTTTATCCTGTAATGAAAACTCTGTGGGGAAAAGCTTAATTCCGCTGAGGGGTTCAGGAGTTTGGGTTGTATGCCACTTTACTGGGGAGTTACCCTAGGTTGGGGAGAAACAAAAAGTTAACCGTTAACTGGTTGATTTTCAGGCTTCAAGACAACTTGCTGGGGAAACCTGGAGAAGCTGGATAATTTCCGCTGTGGGTTGGAAGTTTCAGCCCCGCTAGGGATTGGTAGTTGGTAGTCTCATCTCCGCTGGGGACCTGTAGTTCAAAGTTTTGGCTCCGTTGGGAGATCTTAATGACGTGTTTGAAGAGATTGCTCATGGAGTAGCCTAAAGATGTTTTCCTAATCTTTCTACCTGTCAGTAATTATTCTTTTTCAATCATGTTTATTTTTAAACAATAATTATGTTCAAATTCATATGTTCATTAATGAATCATTGGACGTTTTTGTAAATAAAACATAAGTGTAAAGAAAAAGGCAAATAGTTTTATGTACTTTGAAAGAGATATCTTTTGTATTTACTTTGAATAAGTGTTTTGTACAAAGGAGACAGACATCCTAGTAAGAGGATGGTGTCGTAAAAAATGAGAAAATTTTATACAAAGAAAGATGGCTAAGTGTAAAAATCCCATGGGGTTCCCATTCTGATATAACCTTTGTATCTTCGGATATCTTGTCCATTCGTTGCTTCGTCCGGAGATGATTGGATTGATCAGAAGCCTCAGAATTTTTCTGTGAAGAGGTTTGTCCTTAAAGTGGTCCGACGAGACATAGTCATACGCTTTAATTCCCTAATTTTTGCCTGGACTGCCCTTTCGGGTTTTCAGTCCACCGGGAAACCCTTTTTTTCCCAAGTCGCCTTTTCAGGTTTTCAACTTGCCGGGTGTATAGATTTTTTTGTTTTATCCCTAATTTTTGCCTGAACCGCCCTTTCGGGTTTTTGATTCACCGGGATGCCCTTGTTTTGCCTAGGTGTATCAACCTAGCGGATCTCTTATGCGTAGTATCTTTTGACTATGTCTGCGTTTGTAGGGTGCGGCAGATCGTCGCTGTCCATGGTGGTTGAAATCATTGCCCCACCAGAAAAGATATTCTTGATCACAAATGGTCCTTCGTAGGTAGGAGTCCACTTGCCCCTGGGATCACTTTGCGGCAAGATGACGCGCTTGATCACAAGATCTCCAACTCGATACACTTGGCGCCTGACTTTCTTGTTGAAAGCTTTGATCATCCGTTTTTGATACTTCTGACCATGGCAAACAACAGTAAGTCTCTTCTCGTCAATTAAGTTTAACTGATCAAGCTGGGTTTGGATCCAATCATCTTCACTTAAACCTGTATCCTTCATGATTCTCAAAGAGGGGATCTGAACCTCAATAGGTAAAACAGCTTCCATGCCATATACCAAGGAATAAGGTGTTACCCCAGTTGAAGTGCGAGTCGTGGTATGGTACCCGTGGAGAGCAAACGGTAACATCTCATGCCAGTCTTTGTAGGTGACTGTCATATTTTATATGATCTTCTTGATATTTTTGTTCGCAGCTTCGACAACACCATTCATCTTTGGCCGGTAGGGAGATGAATTGTGATGTTGAATCTTGAACTACTTGCACAAGGCGGTGATCATAGTATTGTTAAGGTTTGTACCATTATCGGTGATGATCCTTTTGGGGATACTGTATCGATAAATGAGGTTCTACTTGATGAAGCGGGCAACAACATTCTTTGTAACAAATGCGAAGGAAGCTGCTTCGACCCACTTTGTGAAGTAATCAATGGCCACCAAAATGAAACGGTGTCCATTGGATGCCGTAGGCTTGATCTCTCCAATCATGTCGATTCCCCATATATCGAATGGCCAAGGAGCTGTTAAGACATTGAGAGGAACTGGAGGTATATGTACTTTGTCCGCATAAATCTGACATTTGTGACAAGTTCTGGAATATTGATAGCAGTCAGCTTCCGTGGTAGACTAGTAGTAGCCTGCCCTTAGAATCTTCTTAGCCATCGTATGACCACTAGAGTGGGTTCCAAAGGTACCATTGTGCAGTTCAACCATGATCTGTTCAGCTTCAATCTTGTCCACACAACGGAGCAGAATGCAATCATGATTGCGCTTGTATAGGATACCATTGCTCAGGAAGAACTTAGCTGAGAATCTCCTTAAGAACTTTTTGTCATTGACTGAAGCTCCTTCAGGATATTCTTGAGTCTCGAGATACCTTTTGACTTCGTGAAACCAAGGTCGGTCCACTACTTTTTCGGTATTAATCTCGTGACAGTGTGCGGGTTCATCCATCCGTTCAATGGTGATCTGGGGAGCCTCATTATCCCAGTTAAGTTTAAACATGGATGACATTGTAGCTAGAGCATCTGCTAGCTGATTTTCTTCTCGCGGGAAGTGCTCGAAGGTAATCTGCTTGAAATGTTATAACAATGTCAAGACATGTTCTTTGTAAGGGATGAGGTTTGGATGCTTAGTGTCCCACTCTCCTTTGATCTGACTAATGACCAAATCTGAGTCCCCAAATACAATCAAAGATTTGATTCCCAAGTCTATGGCAGCCTTGAGTCCAAAGATGCAAGCTTTATACTCTGCCATGTTGTTGGTGCAGTTGAAGCAAAGTCTGGTGGTGAAAGGAGTATGGTAACCTTCTGGGGAGATGAGTACCGCGCCGATACTGTTGCCAAGTGCATTGGAAGCACCATCAAAGTACAGGGTCCATCGGTATCCTTGTTCAGGTCCATCATATGGTCTGAAATCTTCAATGTTGTTCAATGTCATAATGTCTTTGTCGGGGAAGTCGAACCTCATGGATTGGTAATCTTCAACAGCTTGATGAGCCAGATGATCAACTAGCACACTCCCCTTTATAGCTTTTTGGGTCGTGTATTGTATATCATACTCTGTGAGGATCATTTGCCATCTAGCTATTCTTCCAGACAAAGCAGGCTTCTCAAAGATGTATTTGATCTGATCCATCTTAGATATCAGCAAAGTGGTATGAGTCAACATATACTGCCTTAGCCAGCGAGCAGCCCATACCAAAGCGCAACAAGTTTTCTCGAGCAGTGAATATCTTGTTTCATAGTCGGTAAAATTTTTGCTAAGGTAATAAATGGCATGCTCTTTTCGGCCAGACTCGTCATGCTTCCCCAATACGCACCCAATTGAATTTTCTAAGACGGTCAGATACATGATTAGCGGTCTTCCTTCGACGGGTGGTATCAAGATAGGAGGCTCTAGCAAATACTCCTTGATTTTATCGAAAGCAACTTGACAATCATCATTCCATTTAACCGACTGATCTTTCTTCAGCAGCTTGAAGATTGGTTCACAGGTAGATGTTAGCTGAGAAATGAACCTTGCAATGTAGTTTAGGCGTCCCAAGAAACCTCTGAACTCCTTCTCAGTGTGAGGAGCGGGCATTTCTTGTATAGCTTTGACTTTGGCAGGATCAAACTCGAGGCCTTTGTTGCTGACAATGAAACCCAAGAGTTTACCGGACCGGACTCCGAAGGTGCACTTGTTAGGGTTTAACCTTAGCTTGTACTCCCTCAACCTGACAAACAGCTTTTGCAAGTGGTCGAGGTGTTCTTCTTTAGTTTGTGATCGGGCTATCATGTCATCTACATAGACCTCTATCTCATGATGTATCATATCATGAAACAAAGCTACCATGGAGCGTTGATAGGTTGCCTCAGCATTCTTCAGTCCGAATGGCATCACTTTGTAACAGAACGTACCCCACTGTGTAACAAAAGTAGTTTTCTCCATGTCTTCAGGTGCCATTTTGATCTGGTTGTAACCTGAAAATCCGTCCATGAAAGAAAATACCTTGTGCTGAGCTGTATTATCAACCAAGATGTCAATGTGTGGTAGTGGAAAATCATCTTTAGGGATGGCCCTGTTTAAGTCTCTATAATCCACGCACATTCTCACTTTTCTGTCCTTCTTAGGCACTGGCACAATGTTAGCAACCCATTATGGATAGGAAGTAACAACAAGAAATCCAACATTGAACTGCTTCATAACTTCTGCTTTGATCTTTTCAGACATGTCGGGCCTCATGCGGCGAACTTTCTGTTTAACTGGTGGACAGTCTTCTCTTGTGGGGAGACGGTGTACCACAATGTCTGTATCAAGTCCCGGCATGTCTTCATAGGACCAGGAGAAGATCTCAACATATTCATTCAACAGCTGAATTTAGCGCTCCTTGACATTTGGCTCTAGGTTGGAACCCACTCTGACTTCTTTTCTGTCTTCCTCAGTACCCAAGTTGATTGTCTCTAACAGCTCCTCATGAGGTAGAATAGCCCTTTCTTCCTGTTATAGTTGTCTAGCCAATTCTCCTGGCACTTCACAGTCTTCTTCACCTTCGTATTCGGCATGGTAGACCAGATCTTCAGAGTCACTGAAGGTCATAGCAGAATTGTTACCCATGGAATCCGGAATGGAAGGGTACCTGCATTTGTGAGTGTGGGTGTGTGTAAGGGATAACCACCTTTAAACAAATAAAATGTAAAAAGAAGGAAAATAAACACAAAAGTTTATATGTGAAAACGTCCATGATTCATTAAAATGGCATATGAAGATGAAAAATCAAACCCTTACAAATGGACCTATGTGCCTCGGGTAAGGCACAAGGTTAAAAGTGTACGAATTGTTTAAGAATTATTACAAACCAACATAAATGTTTGAAAGATAAATTATTGATTTATGAAAGTAATGGGAATAAAGTCCTTTGCCTCCCAATTACACAATCCTCCGTCAACAGTAGGGAAAATCCAGTCTTCCAAGTTGCTCTTCTCTTCACCATCCTCCAAAGCATTGACTCCATGATGGGTGATCTTCACTGGTGGCCCTCCAGCCTGGGAGCGGCGTATAGGCTTTTGAGCAGAAGCAGTGAAACCCAAGCCGAATTTATCATATTTAAAGGGAAAGTCGGGAAGTTTCCCCCAGATTGTGCTTCCTCCTTCTTCAATCACAGCCTTTGCATCTTTGAGAGACGACATCCGAGGCGGAGGTCTGGTAATCATAGGCACAGAAGCCACTGTTTTGGTTGCCGCAATCTCCTGAGATACCTCTTCAAAATGATGAAAAGGGGTTTCGATGAATTCACCATCCAATTCTACATAGCGGAAAGAATTTAGATGGCTTATCATGTATTCCTCCTCGCCGTGAACAGTTATAATTTTCCCCTGGACAGGGTATTTGAGCATTTGATGTAGAGTAGAAGTGACAGCTCTAACATGGTGAATCCAGGGTCTTCCCAATAAGAAAGAATAGGAAGGACGGATGTCCATCACATAGAATGTGGAGTTGAAGGTTTCAGTTCCCACTTTAATCGGGATGTCCACCTCCCCGCGAACCATCCTTTTAGAACCATCAAAGGCTCTGACAATGATGTTGCTGTGCTTCAAAGTTAGGTCTTCACAATCCAGCCTATCCAATGCCTTCTTTGGCAAGACGTTCATCGACGAACCAGTGCCTACCAGTACGTGTGCTAGAGTAGTCCCTCTGCATTCCACCGAGACATGCAAAGTGTCATTATGTTTTCTCCCTTTGATTGTTAGATCAACGTCGGAAAATCCTAGACCATTATCAGCTGTTAGGCTAGCTACACATTCTTGGAACTGATCCGCGGAGGTTTCCCGGGGTACATGGGCCGTCTTCAAAAATCTGATCAGAGCTTTAGCATGAGCTTCTGAATAAAGCAGCAGGGCCAACATAGAGATCTTTGAGGGGGTTTGCCCCAGTTGCTCCACAATATCATAATCGCTTTTCTTAATTATTTTCAAAATCTCCTCCATTTCTTTTTGAGAGGTTTCAGGGATAACCAATGGCTGAGCCCTCGTCCTCACGGGCTCTTCTTGGATCCCTTTCCCTCTATCATTAACTGCAGCAGAGGGGGACAACCATAGGAGTTATAACTTCTTCAATAATTGGAGTACTCGCAAATATGTCTACCGGCACAGGGGTATCCTTAGGAGTAGCTGAGGGTCCGAAGATTTCCTTTGGAGGGGCAATCTCTAGAGAGAAAATTCTTCCACTGCGGGTGATTTTACTCGTTCCGGCAATGTTTCCAATGTCAGAAGTCTCTTCATCAAAACTCTCTTTATTCGATTCAATTTTCTTAACACCATGGTAAAAGATCTCCCCCCATAGTGTAAGTTTAAGATTGCGCCTAAGAGGGGGGGGGGGGGGGGGGGTGAATTAGGTGGTGGTCGATTTTTGATTTATTTTACACTTTCTGGTTTTGTTTTAGTGCTATGGAAAACGGTAAAGTGCAGAAAGTAAAGAGACACGGAGATTTATCCTGGTTCCTTCCACACCCCGGAAGTACGTCCAGTCCCCTTGCAAACACGCAAGAGATTTCACTATTTTGTTAGAACTTTTTCAAGACTCTTCCTAGTCTTATCAACTAAAGACACTAACAAATACCAAGAACACCCTCTTGGATTTCCAATAAGTCTCTTGAGAACAATCCTCTCAAAAGATACCTCTTGTATCCAACAATGGACAACAAGGTACAAAAGTATTCTAATACTTAATTCCAACAATCCTGGAAATAAGTTACACTTAGTATAATTCTATGAAATATGATTTCTTGAAAGATGTTGGTCACATAGAGTGACTTCAATGAAGTTTCTTCTTTCTTCTCTTGTAAGCAATTCAAACTGTAACACAATGGTTAGAAAATGCTCAAAGATTTCTGTTCTTATATGTGTGAAAGTGCAGAAAATCTTTGTTCTTAAAAAATAAGAAATATGAAGTTTGAATATTTTACAAAGTTTAGAATTATTGCATGAGAGAAGAGTTGTTTTATAATTTGAAAGATTTAGTATTTAAAGCAATCAAGATACCTTTCCAAATGGATACCACTTTTCTGTTAGTAAAACTTGAGAAGATGCAATGTATGACCATGCAACCATTGGAGAAAAGGTGTGAAGGATATCTTGAATCAAGTTCAGATTTTTCAAAAATTACAACGTGTAAATCGATTAGCATTAGATGTAAATAGATTGCACGGGTTTGTAACGTTCTTGTTTTCAAAAATTTTGAAGTGTAAATCGATTTACATGATGTGTTAATCGATTTACTAGTGTTAAAAAATTAACTCAGTTCAGTAATCAATTAATTTACACTCCATGTAAATCGATTGCTGCCAGGGGCAATCAGTTTTTTTAAAAACATGTGTAAATCGATTTACATGATGTGTTAATCGATTTACATTAGTGAAAAACTTAGAATTTGCTTTAAACTTTAAGTGTAGTGTTGTGGCAAGTGTGTATATCATTTTTGAGCATTTCTAATCAATTTAGTTCAAATGAGAATTGATATACTTGTTTGCTTGCCATGATCCTTGAAGCTTTGAGTGAATGATGCTTTAAGCTAATTCCACTTCTTTTCCTTCTTGCCATAGTGCTTGTTTGTCTTTCATCAAAACTAAAGTTGAGTTGAGGCTTGAGATTACATTCTCCCCCTTTTTGATGATGACAAACCATCTTTCTTTATGAGTTGTTCAGAATTGGAGCAAAAGGAGTTTTCTCCCCCTAAGATAGATTTCTCCCCCTATGGAGAAAAAGATTTGAAAACTTGCCCTGAAAATAAAACTGAAACAAACAACCATAAAGTGCTATCACATCCTTCTCCCCCTTTGACATTATCAAAAAGAAGGGAAAGATGTAACATAAGATGATACTTATAACAATTTGAAACAGATATGAACATAAACTAAAACGCAAATTTCTAAAAATATTGTACGAAGTTCAAATACACATAATACAAAACTAACACTTGAAGCAATTATCAAACAAAAAACATAATGATAAAGAACAGGAATTTAATAATATTGGCCAGGAAAATATTAGAAGGGTCCTTGATATGGAAACTGTTGTTGTAGAGGTGGTTCGGTGTATTGAGGAGGCGGAGGTGCTGGATTGTTTGGATCGTATGGAGGAATATGGAGATGTGAGTAGAGTTATGAAAATTGTTGGTTCACATCGTTCTGAAAAGTATTGATGCGAGAGGAGGTAGAATCATTTATCGTGGTCCATTGAGCATTGATGTTAGTGTTGAGAGATGCAAACTGTTGAGTCATATAATCCATAACATCTTGGTTGGTTGGACCAGAAGAGGCATCAGGAGGAGGAACTTCATTTTCTTCTTCATCCGCATTATTGTCTTCATCACCTATAACATCCTCTCCAATATATGTGATGGTTTTTGCTTCAGAATCAAAATGAACACCCATCCGAGAATCAACATTTTTGATGGAGATACTATTGCTGATTGGATCCATTTCGACCCTCTCAAACCCAGTAAAATCAATATCAAATGCTTCAAAGATCCTTGTGATGAAGTATGCATATGGCAGAAAAGTAGCCCTTGTGGAAACTCTTAGCATATGCAGCACAATCAGTTTAGCCCAGTTTACCGAAATGCCATTTTTCCTTGCATAGAGAATTTGCAATTCTAGATCGGTTACAGTACAATGATTTCCTTCTCTAGGAAATAAAATATATACCAGAAAATAATGGAAAAATCTATCATCAATGTGAAAATTACCAGCACTCCAAGTGTCCCGAGCCGGAATAACACCGCCAAGACTACGAATCCGCTTTGCACGGTATTCTGCTTCTGACAACCGGCCAATGCTGTAGAAGAATTCTCTCTTCCTATAATTTTCCCAGTCAGCATCCTCTGGGTCATAGAGAGAACTTCCAGTATATGGGATGTTCAAAATTCTGCCTATTGTTTTTGAATGCAGAGAAATTCTTGTTCCGAGCACATGGGTATAGCATTTGTTGTTATCATGATGCATATTGCTGTAAAATACTTGAACGAATTTGGGAGCTGAAATTATTTTCCTTTGAAAGTGCTTGATGAATCTTTCACGTTGTGTATCCGAGAGGTACTCGAGCAATGAGTTTTCAGAGGCTGCAACCGTTTTCTTCTTTCCTTTTTCTGAGGCTGTTGCTTTTCTTTTGGGAGCCATGGCGATGGTTAGGGTTTTGAGTAAGGAAGATAGAGATTTTTTTGGTGTTGTTATGAGATAGTGAGGGAGTTTTGGTGAGATTAAACAGTAGAGTAGGGTAAGTGAAGTCTTTATGAGACTTAATTGAGTGGGGTTGGTCAAGGTTACATGATTGGTCAAAAAGAAGGTGGGAGGTTGAGAGGCAAGGTAAGGTTGACCAATATATTAAAGACTCATAAAAATATCACATGCTGAACAGGTGTAAATCGATTGGTGTGTAGGATCAATCGATTTGCATAGTGAAAAATTAAATAAAAACGCTTCAGTTTCAGTGATAAATCGATTTGCCCATTTGATAAATCGATTTACACAAAAAATATTTTATTAAAATTGATTTTGGTTCAGTGGTAAATCGATTTACATACTTGGTAAATCGATTTACTCAAAAAGATTTTATTAAAAAAGAGTTTTGCTTCAGTGGTAAATCGATTTACACACTTGGTAAATCGATTTACTTCTAAAAAAATTTAAAAAAAAATATTTTTAACATTTGAAACATTTTTTAAGCCCATATATATGTACATTAATGTATAGTTAAGGATAGAGTGCACCTTATATATCTTGTTCATCTAGGATTCCGAGTTCACGACGAATTTTGAAGAATGCATCCTTTGCAAGTGGTTTTGTGAAAATGTCCGCGAGTTGATTTTGAGTGTCCACAAAAGTAATCTCGACATCTCCTTTGAGTACGTGATCTCTGATGAAATGGTGTCTGATGTCAATGTGTTTTGTCCGGGAATGCATAACTGGATTTTTTGTAATGTTGATCGCGCTTGTGTTATCACATCGAAGTGGAATGCATCCAAGGTTTACTCCATAGTCAAGTAACTGTTGTTTTAGCCAAAGAACTTGAGCGCATCCACTTTCAGCCGCAATGTATTCTGCTTCGGCAGTGTTGAGAGCGATGCTTGCTTGCTTTTTGCATGACCATGAAACCAAGGTATTTCCGAGAATGTGACATGTTCCACTTGTACTTTTGAGATCAGTCTTACATCCTGCATAGTCAGCATCAGAATAACCAACTAGATTGCACATACTACTTTTTGGATACCATAATCCGACGTTGGTTGTTCCTTTGAGATATTTTATTATGCGCTTGACTGCTGCAAGGTGAGACTCTTTAGGATTGGCTTGATATCTTGCACATAGGCAAACGTTGAACATGATGTCAGGTCTACTTGCTGTTAAATAGAGAAGAGAGCCAATCATTCCACGATACTTAGTTATGTCAATAGAGTTCCCTGATTCATCTGGATCAAGATAGGTGCCGGATCCCATAGGAATTGCACTTTCTTTACTGCTTTCCATCTCAAACTTCTTTATAAGGTCTTTGCAATATTTTGATTGGTTTATGAAGATACCGTGTTTGAGTTGCTTAATTTGAAGACCGAGAAAGAAATTCAATCTTCCCATCATAGACATCTCAAACTATCCTTGCATCATAGATGAAAATTCCTTGCACATATTTTGGTTAGTTGAACCGAAAACAATATCATCTACATAGATTTGTACAAGTAAAGTATGATGATTAACATTTTTATGAAGAGAGTGGTATCAACTTTACCCTTTACAAACCCTTTTTCACATAGGAATGCGATTAGTCTATCATACCATGCCCTTGGTGCTTGCTTCAGCCCATAGAGAGCTTTCTTCAATTTGAAGACATGATTAGGATGTTTGAAGTCTTCAAATCCGGGAGGTTGCTTTACATAGACTTCTTCGTTTATGAATCCGTTGAGAAATGCGCTTTTTACATCCATTTGAAAAAGTTCAAAGTCCAATGAGCATGCATATGCAAGTAATAGTCTTATTGCTTCCAAACGTGCTACCGGAGCAAAAGTTTCTTCAAAATCAATTCCTTCCTCTTGGTTGTATCCTTGAGCAACTAGTCTTGCCTTGTTTCGAGTGATTATACCATTTTCATCCATCTTGTTTTTGAATACCCATTTGGTTCCAATGATACGTTTATTTCCTGGATTAGGAACAAGTTCCCAAACTTCGTTCTGCTCGAATTGGTTTAGCTCCTCTTGCATGGCAAGGATCCATTGATCATCTTCTAGTGCTTGAGCCACTTTGGTAGGTTCAACTTGAGATACAAAAGCCATATTTAAGCATGCATCTTTAAGATTTAGCCGTGTAGATACCCCTTTGCTAATATCTCCAATTATGTTGTCAATTGGATGATCACGATGAGTTCTCCATTCTTGAAGAAGACCATCATCATTTCCAGTTTGATGTGAAAGTTCATGTGTTTGTTCCGGGTTGACAATTTTGCCACCTTCGCATGAATTCTCATGAGTAAATCTATAGAATCATCATCATCACAAATAACAACTTCCTCCTTGGAGGTGTTAGATTCATCAAAAGAAACATGCATTGATTCTTCTATAGTTAAAGTTCTTTTATTGTAAATGCTAAAAGCTTTGCTAGAAAGGGAGTAACCAAGAAAAATACCTTCATCCGATTTTTCATCGAACTTACCGAGATTGTCTTTGTCGTTGTTAAGGACAAAACATTTGCACCCGAAAATGTGAAAGTGAGAGATATTTGGTTTTCTTCCTTTGTAAATCTCATATGGCGTTTTCTTTAGTATAGGTCTTATGATCACGCGATTGCTTACGTAACATGCCGTGCTTACCGCATCTGCCCAAAAATATTTAGGCAAACTTGAGTCACTTAGCATGGTTCTTGCAAGTTCTATCAAAGACCTATTTTTCCTTTCAACTACTCCATTTTGTTGTGGATTTCTTGGTGCTGAAAAATTGTGGAAGATCCCATTTTCTTCACAAAATTCTTCAAACAGACTGTTTTGGAACTCTCCACCATGATCACTTAGGATTGATGTTATCTTTAATGACTTCTCATTTTGACCTTGTTTTGCATATCTCTTGAATGCCTTGAATGCGTCATTTTTGTGCACTAAAAACAAATTCCAAGTAAAACGGGAAAAATCATCTACAATAACTAAAGCATAAATGTTACCTCCGAAACTTCTTGTTCTAGATGGACCAAAAAGATCCATGTGCAACAATTGAAGTGGTCTTGTTGTTGAAACCACATTCTTTGGTTTGAAAGTTGATTTGGTTTGTTTTCCCTTTTGGCATGCACTACATAATTTGTCTTTGATGAATTTCATCTTTGGTAGACCAATAACTAAGTCATGCTTAACTAATTTGTTCAAGTGCTCCATGTGTATGTGAGCAATCCTCTTGTGCCATAACCAAGCGTCATTGTTGTTTACCATGAGACATTGTACCTTCATAGACAAATCATCTAAAGTAATCATAAAAATATTGTTAGATCTTATACCTTTGAGTTTTACCTCATTGGTTTCCTCATCCATAATTAGACATTCTTCTTTGTTGAATTTGATTTTGAACCCTTTATCGCAAAGTTGACTTATGCTAAGAAGGTTGTTCTTTAATCCTTCAACATAGAGAACATCCTCAATTTGAATGGATGGAGGTGTGCCAACTATTCCAACGCCAAGAATCTTTCCTTTGGTGTTGTCTCCATAGGTGACATACCCTTTGGCTTTATGTACTAGATATGAAAATTGGTGTACATCTCCTGTCATATGCTTTGAACATCCACTGTCAAGATACCAAAGGTTTGATGTGGATTTCAAGCATACCTACAAAAACAAATTATTTCTTGTTAGGTACCCAAGTGGCCTCGGGTCCTTCATAGTTAGTTCCCTTTTTCACCCATGCATAGTGTCCACTAGCCATACTGAAATTTCTAATATAGCATGCATTAGGTGTGTGTCCAACAATACCACAGTAAAAACAGTTTGGAACAAATTTGCTCTTGTATCTAGGAATTTGTTTTCTTTTAGATACATTAGGCTTTTTCTTTTGATGATTATGAACAACTTGCTTAATTTCTACTATCTTGGGATTGGAACTATTACTAGCCTTTACAAAAACAGTGGGATTGTTACTTGGTTTCTTAGTATTCACATAACCAAGACCTCTTTTATCATTTGGATAATGTTGTTGGCTTAGTAATCCTTCCAATCCTATTTGTCCTTTTTCATATCGTTCAATGACTCTTTTCAATTGAACAATTTGAAAGACATTTGATTCACACTTGGTGCATGAAAAGTTTTCCTTTTCTTTTATAAAATTCTGTTTTTGAAGATCAAAATCTTTAGTCATGGTGTCAATTTTTTCGTGACAAATTAGAAGTTCTTTTTCTTGGCTTGACACCTTTTTGTATAAACTTTTGCATTCTTTCAAGAGTTCATCAATGGCACCTTGAACATCATCATCAAAAAGATTAAATTCATTACTAACCTCTTCTTCGTCATCGGAGTGATGCGATGCCATTAAGGCTAAATTTGCACATTCGTCGCTTTTCGATTCCAATGTACTACTCATATCATTATCTTCCCATGCTATGTAGGCTTTCTTGTGTTTTGAGTCCTTTCCTTTGAATCCGTTTTTCTTTGGGAGATTTGGACAGTTTGGCTTGATATGTCCTTGCTTTCCACATTCATAACATGAGACATCTTGTGTTGATGTGAAGGCTTCTCTTTTCTTGAAGTGCTTTCTCTTATTTGCATGAGATCCGCCCTTGTCATTTCTGCCAAAAAACTTCCCAAGTCTTTTAACAAGAAGCATGAAATTTTCATCTTCTTTTGGATTGTCTTCTTTTACTACTTCCTTTGAATCAATTTTTAAAGCAATGTTTTTGGATTTCTTTTCTAGATTCTCATGTTTTTCAAGTCTACGGAGTTCTGTTTCGTATTCTTGAAGTTTGCCAAATAATGTAGCGGAAGTCATTACGGAGAGACTCTTCTTTTTCGAGATTGCCGTTACCTTTGGTTGCCATTCCCTAGTCAATGATCTAAGGACTTTCAAGTTGAGTTCATCATTTGTCAAGTTTTTACCAAGATCACTTAAGTGATTTGTTAAGTGGATGAATCTCTTTTGTAGGCCGAGAATGGTTTCTCTGGGCTGCATTCAGAATAACTCGTATTCTTGACTTAAAGTATTCAGCCTTGATCTCTTAACTTCAACGGTTCCTTCATGTGTTTGTACCAAGGTGTCCCATACTTCTTTCGCCGATTTACATGCAGATACACGAAAGAACTCATCCATGCATAGTGCACCTTGAAGTAGATTTACGGCCTTTTTATCATAGAGGACTTTTTTCTTGTCGTCATCATCCCATGCAGTTTTGGGTTTAGCCGTGCCGACACCATTGATAACTGTTATAGGAATGAATGGACCATTTTCTACGGCATCCCAGATTTCTTCTCCTTGTGATTCTAGATGCGCCCTCATGCGTATTTTCCAAAAATTAAAGTATTCGCCACAAAATAGAGGAGGCTTGTTGTTACTACCACCATCTCTGAAAACGGGTTATTGATTTGCGGAAGCCATTCTGGATCTCTAGGAGCAGGTTACCTATAACCAGCTCTGATACCAATTATAAGTTTAAGATTGCGCCTAAGAGGGGGGGGGGGGTGAATTAGGTGGTGGTCGATTTTTGATTATTTTACACTTTCTGGTTTTGTTTTAGTGCTATGGAAAACGGTAAAGTGCAGAAAGTAAAGAGACACAAAGATTTATCCTGGTTCCTTCCACACCCCGGAAGTACGTCCAGTCCCCTTGCAAACACGCAAGAGATTTCACTATATTGTTAGAACTTTTACAAGACTCTTCCTAGTCTTATCAACTAAAGACACTAACAAATACCAAGAACACCCTCTTGGATTTCCAATAAGTCTCTTGAGAACAATCCTCTCAAAAGATACCTCTTGTTTCCAACAATGGACAATAAGGTACAAAAGTATTCTAATACTTAATTCCAACAATCCTGGAAATAAGTTACACTTAGTATAATTCTATGAAATATGATTTCTTGAAAGATGTTGATCACATAGAGTGACTTCAATGAAGTTTCTTCTTTCTTCTCTTGTAAGCAATTCAAACTGTAACACAATGGTTAGAAAATGCTCAAAGATTTTTGTTCTTATATGTGTGAAAGTGAAGAAAATCTTTGTTCTTAAAAAATAAGAAATATGAAGTTTGAATATTTTACAAAGTTTAGAATTATTGCATGAGAGAAGAGTTGTTTTATAATTTGAAAGATTTAGTATTTAAAGCAATCAAGATACCTTTCCAAATGGATACCACTTTTCTGTTTGTAAAACTTGAGAAGATGCAATGTATGACCATGCAACCATTGGAGAAAAGGTGTGAAGGATATCTTGAATCAAGTTCAGATTTTTCAAAAATTACAACGTGTAAATCGATTAGCATTAGATGTAAATCGATTGCACGGGTTTGTAACGTTCTTGTTTTCAAAAATTTTGAAGTGTAAATCGATTTACATGATGTGTTAATCGATTTACTAGTGTTAAAAAATTAACTCAGTTCAGTAATCAATCGATTTACACTCCATGTAAATCGATTGCTTCCAGGGGCAATCAGTTTTTAAAAAAAACATGTGTAAATCGATTTACATGATGTGTTAATCGATTTACATTAGTGAAAAACTTAGAATTTGCTTTAAAATTTAAGTGAAGTGTTGTGGCAAGTGTGTATATCATTTTTGAGCATTTCTAATTGTGATCGGTGGAAATAGATCTGACTGTTTTTAAGCTGGTTCGCGAAATGTCGCGGTAAGCAAGAGTCGCCACCGTCTTTTATGTTCTCCAACATGGAAAGGACAAAAGCACAGCAAAATTCCTTCTTTGAGAATGTTTCTTGGTTCGGGAGGTAGATTTATAGAAAGGGAAGGTGTTAGCACCCTTTCTATCCGTGGTTATCCACGGGCTCTTAGGTACTTGCTCTTATGTTTTCAAAATTTTGTCTGCTTTTCAAGTGTGTGTGGGTTTTGAAAAAGTTTTGTTGAAAAATTTCTAAGTAACTCTTGTATCTGTCCTCAAGAGTGTATGAAAAATTTGTTTGAAAACTTTTGGAAAGTGTGAGTGCGAAAAGTTGTTTTGTTTGTTTGAAAAGAGCAAGTACCCATGATATCTACCTACTCTAAGGAATTAGGTTGTGTAAGAGTCCTTTAGATAGTGCTATCCCACCATTGAGAGGTAGGTAGCACCGTCGTTGGAGGTATTAGGGTCAATTCGATTATAAGGGACATGTGTGGTCACCAAAGCAATAGTAGGACACCTTAGCGGTAACCCTAATGTCCTAGATCCTTTTTATCCGAGGCAACTGGATCTTTAGACAGGAGGGCGACCTCTAAAACACCATATACTTGATGACCACCTCGAGGCAACCAGTGAGCCGTACCCTAAGAGTGGCATGTGCATGTGTGTTTTTTTCAGTTAATGTTTATCTTTGAACATGCATTTGTGAGCTACGGATTGGTTTTATTTGTCATTCAGTCTTGCATGCATATTAACAGTTAAGAGTGCGGAAAATAAAGTGCGGAAATATGAATATACGCTATTACAAGGCGCGGGTCTATACATCGCCAAAAACAAAAACTCGTTTTGGAAAATAAGTGCAAGAAAATAAAAGAAAACGGTAAAACCTAATTAACTATTACATCCTTTGAGTAGATACATAAATAATCAAAATAAGAATAATGTGCGAAAGAATGAATCAGGACGTCCTAGGGTTTTGACCCTTTTTGAGAAAAGAATTTAAGTTTTGTCCTTTTTTGCAATTTAATTAAAATATTAAACCTAGTTTACTAATTAATTATTTAATTAAAAGAAAAATGTTTTTTTTTTGTGTTTTATGTTTTTTAATGAAAATAAAAAGAAAAGGTAATTAAAAGATCAAGAAAACCCTAGTTCTAAGTTTATTTTATTTATTGTAAAAAAAGTTAAAGTTAACCTAATTTAACTAATTTAATTAATTTTCATTTTATTTACAAAAATAATAATTAATAAATAATAATAATGATAATAAGAAAACATGATTGAAAATTGTCAAACCCTAATTCTACATAATTTTTTATTTATTGAGAAAAAGGATTAAAATTGACCTAATTTAAACTAAGTTAATTAATTAGAGCTTATTTACAAAAAAATAATGAATTGAAGTGAAATTAATAATTAATAAAAATAAATAATATTTTAAGTTTCTGATTTTAATATGAAAAATAATTAATTTGTTAGTTAAATAAATAATAATAACAATTGGTTATGGAATAATTAAAAGAAAACAAAATAAAAATAAGAAGAAAAGAAGTAATTAACCAGGGGGGTATTCTGGGCCCATGGGAGGTTAGTGAAGCAATTTGGCCCATTAAGAATCAGGCCTGCGCTGACTTTTGGAAATTGGCTAGGGCACGTTGACTAGGGAGCATGGTGTTCATCCATCCCTGGCCTTTGGATCACTGCTTGAAGCCACATGGCAGGCTGGGACATGAGGCCTATGGTGGAATTCTTGATAAGCGTTGCATGAGATTGTATAAGGAAAAATATGAAACAAATGTTTGGGGGACCTGGGAATCGAACCCAGGTCCCATTGATTGCCAGACACGTCCTCCTCCACTACACCAAACGCTGCATCTTGTTAACATAATAAACAACAAGCATAATATAAAAACATAATTCCTATGCTTGGAAAGAGAAACGAGCACGCCTTTTTTTTTGAATTGGCCAATGGTGTATTACCACGTCTTCGTCTTCTTCATGAAACCTGCATAAAACATATCAAATAGCGGGGGTTTTAAACCCCCACAAAATAAAACTGCCAATAATAGCGATTAGGCCCTGATGATCAGAAATTGTTCGCGAGGGTTGGGTTGAGTTCGTCTGGCCTTGACGAATTCAACCATAGGCGCCATTAGTCCTAATTTTACCTATGCTGTAAACCCCCAAATTGGAAGCTTCGAAAACCTAGATTTCATCAATGGTGGTTTCGGTTCCAGGGCGTTTCAAGGCAATTGAACCATACCATTAGTTCCCTGTGGAGTCATACAACACAAAACAAGCAACAAATTGTGTTAATGATGCATGAACAAAGAATTTCGATTCCAAGAAAATTATGCAAACCGTGAGTTCGTGTGGGGCGATTCCTTAGGCCTGAGCGCTTGGTTTTGATTCTAAAACGTTTCTGGGGACTTATGCAACGTATTAGAATTCTTAACTCGCTTTGAAAGGGCCTGGAAGGTGGAATTCATATTTCAGTTTTCTTTGAATTTTTTCAATGTGGTAATGGTTCTTACAGCATCTTTTGCACGTGAATGAAATTAGGTTTTGCTTCAGTATATGTAATGGAATGAATTAGGTTAAATCTTTTGTCCAAGAATCCATGGAATAATGTTTTGCATCTTTGATTTCCAATCAAATATTTTTGCATCTTTTGATTGAGAAAACTTGCTAAAATTGGATGATTTTGTCTCCTTGATTGATACATGAAATCTTCAACATGTTTGAGTTTATTTGCTCCACAAAAGATTTGAAAAACATATCTTTTGAATTTTCCTACAATTAAATCAATTAAATGAATTATTAATCAATTAAAAATCCAAATAATTAATAAAAATAAGAAAATAATTCAATTTAAGTTCAATGGGTCGTGCATAGGCCTTGGACAAAGTTTCAAGAAAGAATTTGAGGCCCATTAGCAAAAATGAAGTGTTTTGGGCAAAGTTGACTTTTGCAAATTCCCAAAAATTTCCCAACTTCTCCAATGCATATCTTGCTCAATTTTGATCATATGAACATGTTCTTGGACATTTTGGAAAGGTCTTGAAGTCCTCTAACCAATGCCTTTGGTCCCATGTCATTTGGATTTACCAATCTCAAGTTATGGTCTTTGACTTAAAGTGCCTTTTTGTTGACTTTTGAAATTGACCTATAATGTAGAAATTGATAACTTTTTGTGAGAGCATTTCTTGGACTCGGAATGTGAAGATGAGTTGTATGAAATGTCATCCCCTTCAAAATGAACATTGGATGGGATTTTTCTGATGAACCATGAAAAAGTTATGCCTTGGTCAAGTTACAGTTGACTTTTCAGCTGTCCAAAAATAGCAACTTTTGCATCTTGATGATTTTTGAGCCATGCTTGGGGAATCATGATCAAGAATTGATCAAATGATGATTGTGGCTTCAAAATAAGATGTTGACCAAAATTTTTGACTTTTGACTGCCAAATGACCATTTTACCCCTACAGTTGACTGTGGAGCAACTAGTGCTTTTGACTGTGCAACTTGATGCTGTGAGCCTTGAAACTTGGTATGTAGATACTTGACAATGTATATAGGCCCATGGGATTTGATTGAGCCCTTGAAACTCTCAAATTCTTTGCAAGAACCAAAACCCTAATTTTGACTGTGTTAGGAGGCAATTGGACTGCATTCCCTGAGTAGTCTTGAACCAAATTGAGATGATGCTTGTCAAAACTTTGAAGAATATGGGAGTGAAAATTTTGGGGTACAACAGTTGCCCCTGTTCAATCTTCTTAGACCTGAGGATGTAGATTGGCTTGCGTGCCTTTCGTGATCCGAAGGTGGAAGATGATTGAACACTAGAGTGCCCAGAAATTTGCGCTCACATAGTAGAATATCAACAATGTGATGTCGGGAATGGGCTTACAGATGCCATTTGGAGAAATGATGGATGGGAGGATGGGCTTATAGATGCCATATGGAAATGTGACAGAACCTTGTCGGGAATGGGCTTATAGATGCCATTTGGAAATGTGATGGATAGTTGTGGAGATGGGCTTATAGATGCCATCGGGAGGTGTCGATCGCGTAAGAGATTCCTTAGCGAGAACTCGCGTATTTGAGAAAGAATGATGGTTTCCTGGCCTGTTACAGGTGTTGATCTTCAAACTCTTCATGCAGATATGCCCTGGCTGGATACAGGTATCGAATCAAATACTCACAGATATGCCCTGGCTAGATACAGGAATCGAATCTGGAATTAGTCGTCTACAGATATGCCCTGGCTGGATACAGGAATCGAATCTCTAAACTCTTCATGCAGACATGCCCTGGCTAGATACAGGTGTCGAATCTACAATCAGTTACTCACAGATATGCCCTGGCTAGATACAGGAATCGAATCTGGAATCGGTCGTCTACAAATATGCCCTGGCTGGATACAGGAGTCGAATCTCTAAACTCTTCATGCAGACATGCCCTGGCCAGATACAGGAATCGAATCTACAATCAGTTACTCACAGATATTCCCTGGCTAGATACAGGAATCGAATCTGGAATTGGTCGTCTACAGATATGCCCTGGCTGGATACAGGAGTCGAATCTCTAAACTCTTCATGAAGACGTGCGCTGGCTGGATACAGGTATCGAATCTACAATCAAATCGCTCACAGATATGCCCTGGCTAGATACAGGAATCGAATCTGGAATTGGCGACAGTTGATAGTAATTATCTTTGGATTGACCTTTTTCCTGAAAAGGCAAAACGTCAGTTGTATGCAATGTCATGATGTATGAAATGCATGATGTCATGACGTTCTCAAGAATAAATGAGATAATGTCGTATGCACTTTATCATGTATGTAAGCAGGATGTATGAAATGTGATATGTTTATGAATGTATTTTCGTCTAGGAAAATAAATCCTTGACGAGTGCCGGGAAGTTAACTCCTGGGCTTACATTTTGAAGAGTAGAGTTCTTCGTTTCCGCTGGGGATGTTGAGTGCAAGAATAATCCGGTAGGAGAAGATAACTCTGTTGGGGAATAAACTTGTTGGAGGGATTACTCTGCGGGGAATTACTCTGTGGGAAGAGATACTTCACTGAGATTTTGATGAGAACTCCGCTGGGGATACCATTGATATGCTATGTTGGGGAATTTGATGAACTCCGCTGGGGGATGGGAAGAACTTCGCCGAGGACGATCTTTCCGTTGCAATTTGCTGAGGATAACCCAGTTATAAGCTCTGGTGGGGAATAACCTTTGAATAAAGCCGGGGTGATGCGTTCGTACTCTGCAGGGACAAGCTTCCAGAATCTACTGGGGATAAGCTTCCAGAATCTACTAGAGAGATTGATCCAACTCTCCTGGGGAAACCTTTGGACTGTACTGGGGAAGTGGCTCCACTGGGGTGTCTGGTATTCCACCGGGGAACAATCTTAGATTAAGACTTCCGGGGATGCTTGCTTAGGAACATCTGTATATTCCGCTGGGGAATTTTGAGATCTTCTAGGGGATACCCAACTTCCTTAAGGCTGACAGTAGGCTAACTCTGCTTGGGGAGAGTGTCGCTGACTTGCTGGAGATACTGTGCCTTTCGGGGCTGATGGGAAACCAACTCTGCTCGGGGGAGAGTATTGCTGAGTCTTGTCTTACTCTGTGGGGAGTGGAGGTATCCTGGTTACGTTCTTCAGCCGAACCTACCTTGGTACCTTGGTGGACGGAGCAACTAGATCGCTTAGACAATTCTGATTGCCCCTGTTTCTGATGTCACTTGTAATTAGTCCTTTGTTTCGCATGCAAGTATTTATGAGTTAACAATTAATGTCAAATGCATATATCTAAAATGAACATTGGACGTTCTTTGCAAAACAAAACAGGAAAAGAAAAAACAACGGGCAATTTGTATGGAAAAGTGAATTTGTATTGATTTTTGGAATTTGCCTGTAAATAGGCGTTTTTGTACAAGAGGCTGACGTCCTAATAAGAGAACACCGCCGAACAACAGAGTTTATACAATTTTGTACAAAGGAAAACAAAACAGCTATGTGAAAAATAATCCCACTGGGTTTCAACTCTGCTATCGCCTTTATGTCTTCAAGCGTCTCATCACTTTGCTGCTTAGTTGAAGATGAAGCTGACTGACCGATGCCGTCTGAACCTGATAGTCGATGCCAGATTCTGGATGCGAGGTGATCCAATGAGACATAGTATTACGCTTTATCCCTAACTTTTGCCTGGACCGCCTTTTCGGGTTTTCAGTCCACCGGGATACCCATTTTTGCCCAAGCCGCCTTTTCAGGTTTTTGACTTGCCGGGTGTACATATTTTTTGTTTCATCCCTTATTTTTGCCCGAACCCTTTCGGTTCGCCGAGAAGCCCTTATTTTTTCCTAGGTGTGTCAACCTAGAGGGTCTTTAGTTCATGCGTAGTATCTTTTTACTATGTCTGCATTGGCGGGGTGAGGAAGGTCGTCACCGTCCATGGTGGTTAATATCATTGCTCCTCCTGAGAAGATATGTTTAACCACAAATGGCCCTTCGTACGTAGGGGTCCATTTGCCCCTGGGATCACTTTGAGGAAGAATGATGCGCTTGATTACCAGGTCTCCGACTTGGTACTCTTGTGGTCTGACTTTCTTGTTAAATGCCCTGATCATCCGTTTTTGGTACGTCTGACCATGACAAATAGCGGTGAGTCTCTTTTCGTTGATTAGATTTAATTGATCAAGTCGAGTCTGGATCCAATCATCTTCGTTCAAACCTGCATCCTTCATTATCCAGAGAGAGGGTATCTGGACTTCAATAGGCAAGACCGCCTCCATGCCATAGACCAAGGAAAAGGGAGTTGCCCTTGTTGACGTCCTTGCTGAGGTACGGTATCCATGAAGAGCAAACGGTAACATCTCGTGCCAATATTTGTAGGTCACTGTCATCTTCTGCACAATCTTCTTGATATTCTTATTTGCCGCTTCTACAGCCCCATTCATCTTCGGCCGGTAAGGAGAAGAGTTGTGGTGCTGTATCTTGAATTGCTCGCAGAGCTCAGTAATCATCTTGTTATTAAGATTGGTACCATTGTCCGTAATGATCCTCTCAAGTACACCGTAGCGGTAGATCAGGTTATGCCGAATGAACCGTGCCACGACGTTCTTGGTTACGGTAGCATAGGAAGCTGCTTCAACCCACTTTGTGAAGTAATCAATCGCTACCAGGATGAAGCGATGCCCGTTGGATGCCGTAGGTCTAATCTCACCGATCATATCAATTCCCCACATTGTGAAAGGCCAAGGTGCTGTCAAAATGTTCAGAGGAACTGGAGAAATGTGCACCTTATCAGCATAGATCTGGCACTTGTGGCACGTGCGAGAATGTTGGTAACAGTCAGCTTCCATTGTGGACCAGAAATATCCTGCCCGAAGGATTTTCTTTTCCATGGTATGTCCACTGGAATGCGTTCCGAAGGTACCTTCATGCAGCTCTGTCATGATCCTTTCTGCTTCAGTTTTATCCACACAACGCAGTAAGGTTGAATCATGGTTTCGCTTGTAAAGAATGCCATTACTGAGGAAGAACTTTGCCGCGAACCTTCTCAGAAACTTCTTGTCGTTGACAGATGCACCCTCGGGGTATTCTTGAGCTTCCAAGTACCTCTTCACTTCATGATACCAAGGTTTTTCAGTTACCTCTTCAGCCTCAAGATCACAGCAATATGCAGGTTCATCCAGTTTCCAGATAATGATCCGGGGAGCCTCGTTGTCCCATTTGACTTTGAACATAGAAGACATCGTAGCCAGCGCGTCCGCCAACTGATTCTCCTCTCTTGGGAAGTGTTCAAAAGTTATCTCCGTGAAATGTGGGATCAATGTCAACACACACTCTTTGTAAGGAATAAGATTTGGGTGTTTCGTATCCCACTCGCCTTTGATCTGATTGATCACGAGAGCGGAATCTTCGAAGACACTCAGAAACTTGATCCTTAAGTCAATTGCAGCTTGAAGACCCATGATGCATGCTTCATACTCTGCCATGTTGTTGGTGCAATTGAAACATAGCCGGGCAGTGAGTGGAGTATGAGTGCCTTTAGGGGATATGATCACAGCGCCAATACCGTTACCAAAAGCGTTCGAGGCTCCGTCAAAGTGCATAGACCATCGGGATCCTTCCTCAGGTCCTTCATCCGGTCCAGGTACTTCACAATCAGTCACTACCATGAAATCCTCGTCTGGAAATTCAAAGTTCATCGACTGGTAATCGTCCACTGCCAGGTGTGCCAAATGGTCTGCCAATACACTTCCCTTGATTGCCTTCTGAGTCGTGTATTGGATGTCATATTCTGTCAAGATCATCTGCCATCTTGCTATTCTTCTGGACAGAGCAGGCTTTTCGAATATGTACTTGATCGGATCCATTTTTAAGATCAACAAGGTAGTGTGAGTCAACATATACTGTCTCAGCCAGCGAGCAGCCCATACCAAAGTGCAGCAAGTTTTCTCGAGCAGTGAGTATCGGGTCTCACAGTCGGTAAACTTTTTGCTAAGGTAATAAATGGCGTGCTCTTTTCGGCCAGACTCGTCATGCTGCCCCAGCACACACCCCATTGAGTTGTCAAGTACCGTCAAGTATAAGATTAGAGGTCTCCCTTCAACCGGTGGCATAAGAATGGGTGGCTCTTGGAGATACTCTTTGATTCTGTCGAAAGCGGCCTGACATTCATCGTTCTAACGTACCACTTGATCTTTCTTCAACAACTTGAAGATTGGTTCACAGGTAGCAGTTAGATGTGAGATGAATCGGGCAATATAGTTCAGACGTCCTAGAAAGCCTCTGACTTCTTTCTCTGTCTTGGGAACTTGCATCTCTTGTATGGATTTTACCTTGGCAGGGTCCACTTGAATACCTTTGTCGCTCACGACGAAGCCTAGCAATTTTCTAGATCTCACCCCGAAGGTGCACTTGTTCGGGTTCAACCTCAGCTTATACAACTTCAAACGGTCAAACAGTTTCTGTAGATGGTCAAGGTGTTCCTCCTCAGTTTGGGACCTTGCAATCATATCGTCGACATATACTTCAATCTCATGATGGATCATGTCATGAAATAAAGCAACCATGGCACGTTGGTAGGTTGCCCCAACATTTTTCAACCCAAAAGGCGTGACCTTGTAGCAAAAGGTGCCCCACTGAGTAACAAAAGTGGTCTTCTCCATGTCTTCAGGAGCCATCTTGATCTGATTATAACCGGAGAACCCATCCATGAAGGAGAATACCTTATGCTGAGCAGTATTGTCAACCAGAACGTCGATGTGAGGCAGAGGGAAATCATCCTTAGGGCTGGCCCTGTTCAAATCCCTGTAATCAACACACATTCGGACCTTACCATCTTTCTTCGGCACTGGAACCACGTTGGCAACCCACTGAGGCTAAGAAGTCACTGCTAGAAAACCGGCGTCAAATTGTTTCATAACCTCAGCTTTGATTTTCTCGGACATCTCTGGACGCATACGACAGACCTTCTGTTTAACCGGAGGGCAGTCTTCCTTGGTAGGCAGGTGATGAACCACAATGTCAGTATCCAACCCAGGCATGTCTTCGTAGGACCAGGCAAAGATTTCCACATATTCATGCAACATCTGAATCAACCGTTGTTTCACACTGAGCTCTAGATTGGCACCAATCTTGACTTCCTTTCTGTCTGTCTCAGTACCCAGATTTACCGTTTCCACTGGCTCTTCATGTGGCTGAATGGCCCTCTCTTCCTGGAGTAACAGTCTTGCAAGCTCACCAGGCACTTCACAATCATCTTCACCTTCGTCTTCGGCTAAGTTGATCGGATTTTCGAAGTCATAACTGGCAGTAGCAGAGTCGTTACCAGTGAGATCCAGAGTGGATTGGAACCTGTGTAGGTGAGTGTGTGTAAATATAGTTGTTTTGCAATATGAAAAGAAAGAAAAGGAGCGCAAGATTTGAAATACGAAAAACGTCCAATGCTTTTATTCATGATATATGGAAATGACAAGTAATAAGCCCTCACAAATGAAGCCACGGTGCCCCGGGTAAGACACCGGGCCATAAAGTTTCAAATTATTGTTCGTTACAAATTTAAAACAAAAGAGTTCATTACTGAGTGACAAAAGTAATAGGTATGTAGTCTTTAGCAGTCCAGTTGCTTAGTCCACCGTTGGTCGTTGGGTAGATCCGGCTGTCAAATTCGGATTCCCCCACGTCATCTTCAATAGCATTTACTCCCGGGTTGGTGATGAACACAGGAGGTCTTCCAATATTTGCCTTGCGAACAGCCCTCTGAGCTTCTGCAGTGAAACCCAAACCAAACTTGTCAGTCTTCGGAGTAAAATCAGGAAGTCGGCCCCAGTTTGCACACTCACCCTTCTCAACCACAGCCCGGGCATCCTTCAAGGAAGCCATCTTCAAAAGAGAGTCTTCTTCAATTGTAGTTTCTGCTGCTGCTAACGTCTGAGGAACTTCTTCAAAATATTGAAAGGGGGTCTCAATGAACTCCCCATCCATCTCTATGTACCGAAACGAGTTAAGATGGCTGACCATATACTCTTCCTCCCCCTGAACTATCACAATCTTCCCTCTGACCGGGTATTTCAGCTTCTGATGTAATGTGGAGGTCACAGCTCCAGCCTTGTGGATCCAAGGACGACCCAACAAACAAGAATAGGATGGTCGGATGTCCATCACATAGAATGTAGAATCAAAGACCTGAGAACCAACCCTGATTGGAATGTCAACTTCACCATGTACCATCCTTTTGGACCCGTCAAAGGCCCGGACAACAATGTTACTTGGCTTGAGCTCTAAACCCTCACAATCCAGCCTGTCTAGAGCTTTCTTGGGTAATACATTCAATGAAGAACCGGTGTCTACCAACACATGGGCAAGAGTAGTGCCCATGCATTCAATGGAGACATGCAGGGCATCGTTATGGTTCTTTCCCTTGGCAGTCAGATCGGCGTTAGAGAAACCCAACCCATTATCAGCTGTCAAGTTGGCCATACAATCAGTAAATTGATCAGCATACGTCTCTTGTGGCACGTGGGCCGTCTTCAGGAAGGTAATCAGGGCCTTGGCATGGGCCTCTGAACACAACAATAGTGATAGCATAGAGATCTTAGAGGGGGTATGCCCCAGCTGCTCAACTACATTGAAATCACTCTTCTTGATAATCTTGAGGATCTCTTCCATCTCTTGCTTGGAAGCCTCAACAGTGGTTGTGTTTGGTGCCTCCGTCCGGGCAGGCACATCAGTAGCAATCCCTTTGCCCCGAGCGTCAGATGACTTGGCAGCAGGGGTAGAAACTTGATCAGGAGGGGAAACATGCACATTTGCAGGTGTGATGACAAGAGGTCTCTGAATAGCTGGAGGTGCAATATCTGGAGAGAAGAGTCTACCACTACGAGTAACCTTAGCAGGCCCGGTGATGTTGGTGACGCCGGTACTGGTATCAAACTCTTGTTTTACTCCGAGCACATAAACGTCTGCCCCGTAGTGCCACGGGACAACTTTGTCAGATTTATAGGGGATGGGCCCCGGAACAGTAATGATGATAGGAGCAATCTTTGGAGCGGACATGATTTTGACAGGCTTCTTTGAGGGAGCCTTAGGAGGGTTGTTGAAAATGGTGACAATAGAAACTTCTTCAGTAGGGATAACAGGAACGGCAATCTTCTCGAACAAGATCTCTTTGTTATCCATCAGGTTTTGGACGCCTGACTTCAACAAAGGACAACCAGCAGGGGAAACAGCACATAGATGGCAACCTTTACTACATCCCGGAAATAAACCGGCTAGCAACAAATTCCTTTTGACAGTCAGCAAAGGAGTAACAATATCTTCCACATAGGCTACATACCGGTCTTCTTCCACATCATTCACTCCATGCTGGGGCATGGGAGCAGTCACAACATTGGGCCTCTCGGGCGCCTCGAACTGTATTTCCTTAGCATCAATAAGGTCCTGAAACTTATTCCTTAGAGCCCAACAATCATCCGTAGAATGCTCCGGGCTATCAGAGTGATAAGCACAGCGGGCATTGGGGTTATATTTTGGAGAGGTTGTATTCACTACCTTCGGAGCTTCCTTGATAGTTACCAGATTGGTTGACAGCAGTTACGGCAAGATCTGAGACAAGGTCATACTAAGCCGAGTGTACTCTCTTCTGGGTCTCTCACCCATTGGTTGGTTATATTGCCGAGGAGCGACAACAAGCTTTGAAATTACCACCGCGTTGACAGCTTGGCGGCGTTCTGGTTTATTCTGTTTCCTCGACCCATAAACAGCACTAGCTTCCTTTTTGAAGGGCTTCTTTTCAGAACTTGAGGATGCACCTTTCTGTATCTTCCCCGACTTAATACCAGCTTCTATCCTCTCACCAGTCAGAATGAGGTCTGTAAACCCTGCAGAAGAATTACCAATCAGATGGTTGAAGAAAGGACCAGACAGGGTCCCCAAGAACATGTCCACGAGTTCCCGGTCAGTCAACGGTGGCTGCACCCTACCAGCCAGGTCTCTCCACTTTTGCGCGTACTCCTTAAAACCTTCTCCCGATCCTAGCGACATACCCTGGAGTTTGGTACGTGTAGGAGCGAGGTCGGAATTGTACTGATACTGCTTATAAAATGCAGTAGCCAAGTCCTCCCAGTTTCGAATACTGGCTCCATCCAGCTGATAGAACCACTCGAGTTGAGCCCCTGAAAGGCTATCCTGGAAGAAATGGATCCATAAGTTCTTGTCTGCAGTATACAGTTGGATCTTCCTCACATAAGATCTGAGGTGCAGCTTAGGGTAGGAAGCCCCGTCGTACTTCGCAAAAGAAGGTACCTTGAACTTGTGTGGGATCACCACCCCAGAAGATAAACCTAGATCCCCAAAATCCAACCCAGGCACCTGTTGAATCTCCATGGCACTCAGACGGTCCTCTAGTTGCTTGTACCTGTCCTCAGCAGGAGGGTACTGTTCATCGTTGAAATCCATCTCGTTGTCGGAGACCACAGGACTAGGAACCCTTCCCCCTTGGGGACTGTCTTTCCCTACAGAGGAAGTAGCTTGATCAGCCTCATTTTGAAGTGTATTCCCAAATCTCTGTCCAGTGTTGAACAGTACAGTTCTCTTCTTCTTCTTCTTCACCAGCAGAGCCTTCAATTCCTCTTGACCTTGGGCTAAGCTCATGACCAGCTTTTGAAATTGGGCGTTCTGGGCCTGGAGGGCCTTGATAGCTTGTTCGTTGGATGATTCAGGATTCATGATGACTGCTGAAATAAACAGCGAAGGAGATTAAGCAACCTGTAAAAAAAGAGTACCTGTTATGCACATGATGCATGATATGCTATTTATGCGATGCATTCAAGGGTTCGAAAGTTCAAATTCGTTGTAGACAAAAAAGGAACACACGTTATTATTAAGAAATAATCTGTTCAGTACATCAGGGCCTCATGGGCAAAACATTACAAAATAATTAATCCCAAAAGACACTGCGCATCCTATTTGGAGCTATGTAAGTGTTGAGAGTCTTTTCCTCGTGCAGTAGACGGGTGAGCTCCAAGACCTTCTTCTCACTGGCATGTAGACTGGTTTCAAGAGAATTCCTCTTTTCCTTGAGTTGGATCCAGCTCTTTTGCATTTCTTCCCAAGATGTCGGCATGTCAGGATGTTGGATGGTGTAGGGCACCTCTCCTTCCAAAACTGGCTCTTTGATCACAGGGAGAACATGAGGATATGGCATCACCAGCTTCTGGGAACGGGCTCGTACCCACTTGAGATAAGGCTCCAAGGGGATGGAGTTCTTGTGCCCCAGTGTCTTGCTATCTACCCTGTTGGGCATCCTCCAAGCTCTGATAAATCTCTGGCGAAGTCCTTGTGCATCATTGTCGAAGTCAAAAACTATGTCAGGAATCAACATGTCATGAGGGACATCCCTCCGAGCATATCCAAACTGTCTCAAAGCCAGACACGGGTTGTAAGTAATGCCCCCTCTGATCCCAAGTAAAGGAACATTAGGAAACTCTCCGCAACGATCAATGATAGTGACATTTTCTCTGGACCGAGAACACCAATGTATATCAGCATGTGTAAGAGTCATCAATCGTTGTGACCATCTCAAACTCTGTTCGTTCTTCAAAACTGATTGCGGAAGGTGCGAAATAAACCACCTTGCCAGGAGAGGAGTGCAGCACATGAGAACACCTCTTTTTCTCATGGCTCGAGTGTAACATGAGTGGAGGATGTCCCCAAGCAACGTAGGTATGGGATTCCTGGACATGAAGATCTTGACAGCATTGATATCTATAAGCTGATCCGGATTAGGGAACAATACCAACCCATAGACAAGGAGTGCCACCACTTCTTCAAAAGCTTGTAGGTCAAGGGAATTCCAACATTCTTGGGCCTTCTCAAACAGGAACTTTGCCAAGAATCCCTTGATACCACTTCTAACTTCCCAATGTCCCTTGATGTTAGATGGTTGTAGGTGTAATGCTTTAGCAACCTCTTCAAGTTTTGGTTCCCTTTCTGTACCGTTGTAGGGTAGTTGACTGAGAATGGGAACCTTCAGAAGCTGAGGAAACTCTTCCAAAGTAGGCACCAATTGATAATCCGGGAAAGTAAAACAGTGGTGCAAAGGGTCAAAGAACTGGAAGATAACTTTTATCATATCTTCTTCAATGTTGGTGTTGACCAAGCTGATGAGTCTACCATGCCTCTCACTGAAGGAAGAGTTCTCGGGAATCTTGGATGTAAGCTCCTTAAGCTGAGGAGGGACCCTTACAAGGTTGATCTGAATTGTCTTTATGCGGATAGTTTCCATGTCCTATAAAACAAGAACAAAGATGAAGATTCGAACCTTTGAAGTGGTTAGTAAATGCATATGATGCTGTATGATGTTATGATAAAAACACGCCACAAGTATTCACAAAAGGCAAACATGATAAGGCACACAAGTCACACAAGTCAGCCCTTAGAGTTTAGGCCAGCATGAAGTTTGGGACCCTACCCTCTTGAAGTTGGTGGGCTCAAAAACCTGTCCTATCAAAAGTAACCGGGTTCTAAGGAGCTCAATATCATTGGGTTGTTTTCTATGTTCATTGTTTTGATTTAGCCACTGGACTGGCGATCAAAATATTCCAAGAAAACAACCCTCAATGAGTGTAGTATCGAGTATCTACCAACTTCGGACTGCACCAAAGTTGGTCATCTCACTACCCTAAAGAGGCCAGGATGGTCAAGTAAGGTTCCTAAGGTCAGTTGATGCTTCACGACACCATGTGGCGGCCCCGTACTCTCCTTGACTTGACTCAAGGGTTACCGGTACTCACCAAAGTGCCACATCAACGTAGCAACTACTTCAACCGTGTCGGTATACCCCATACAGTTCCCTCACAGTTTGTTGCTACCTAAAAGGTATCCCCCAGATCCGGGTTAGGATCTATGAAACTCCCAAAACAGGCCCACAATATTAAAGCAATCAAAACAGGCAATTGAAAACATAAGAGTGGTCTAATCCTAAGGTACACCTCACTTTTAAAAGATTCCCCAGCAGAGTCGCCAGTTCTGTGATCAGTGGAAATAGAACTGACTGTTTTTAAGCTGGTTCGCGAAATGTCGTGGTAAGCAAGAGTCGCCACCGTCTTTTATGTTCTCCAACATGGAAAGGACAAAAGCACAGCAAAATTCCTTCTTTGAGAATGTTTCTCGGTTCGGGTGGTAGATTTATAGAAAGGGAAGGTGTTAGCACCCTTTCGATCCGTGGTTATCCACGGGCTCTTAGGTACTTGCTCTTATGTTTTCAAAATTTTGTCTGCTTTTCAAGTGTGTGTGGGTTTTGAAAAAGTTTTGTTGAAAAATTTCTAAGTAACTCTTGTATCTGTCCTCAAGAGTGTATGAAAAATTTGTTTGAAAACTTTTGGAAAGTGTGAGTGCGAAAAGTTGTTTTGTTTGTTTGAAAAGAGCAAGTACCCATGAGATTTACCTACTCTAAGGAATTAGGCTGTGTAAGAGTCCTTTAGATAGTGCTATCCCACCATTGAGAGGTAGGTAGCACCGTCGTTGGAGGTATTCGGGTCAATTCGATTATAAGGGACATGTGTGGTCACCAAAGCAATAGTAGGACACCTTAGCGGTAACCCTAATGTCCTAGATCCTTTTTATCCGAGGCAACCGTTTCGAGGCAACTGGATCTTTAGACAGGAGGGCGACCTCTAAAACACCCTATACTTGATGACCACCTCGAGGCAACCAGTGAGGCGTACCCTAAGAGTGGCATGTGCATGTGTGTTTTTTTCAATTAATGTTTATCTTTGAACATGCATTTGTGAGCTACGGATTGGTTTTATTTGTAATTCAGTCTTGCATGCATATTAACAGTTAAGAGTACGGAAAATAAAGTGCAGAAATATGAATCTACGCTATTACAAGGCGCGGGTCTATACATCGCCAAAAACAAAAACCCGTTTTGGAAAATAAGTGCAAGAAAATAAAAGAAAACGGTAAAACCTAATTAACTATTAAACCTAGTTTACTAATTAATTATTTAATTAAAAGAAAAATGTTTTTTTTGTGTTTTATGTTTTTTAATGAAAATAAAAAGAAAAGGTAATTAAAAGATCAAGAAAACCCTAGTTCTAAGTTTATTTTATTTATTGTAAAAAAAGTTAAAGTTAACCTAATTTAACTAATTTAATTAATTTTCATTTTATTTACAAAAATAATAATTAATAAATAAGAATAATGATAATAAGAAAACATGATTGAAAATTGTCAAACACTAATTCTACATAATTTTTTATTTATTGAGAAAAAGGATTAAAATTGACCTAATTTAAACTAAGTTAATTAATTAGAGCTTATTTACAAAAAAATAATGAATTGAAGTGAAATTAATAATTAATAAAAATAAATAATATTTTAAGTTTCTGATTTTAATATGAAAAATAATTAATTTGTTAGTTAAATAAATAATAATAACAATTAGTTATGGAATAATTAAAAGAAAACAAAATAAAAATAAGAAGAAAAGAAGTAATTAACCAGGGGGGTATTCTGGGCCCATGGGAGGTTAGTGAAGCAATTTGGCCCATTAAGAATTAGGCCTGCGCTGACTTTTGGAAATTGGCTAGGGCACGTTGACTAGGGAGCATGGTGTTCATCCATCCTTGGCCTTTGGATCACTGCTTGAAGCCACATGGCAGGCTGGGACATGAGGCCTATGGTGGAATTCTTGATAAGCGTTGCATGAGATTGTATAAGGAAAAATATGAAACAAATGTTTGGGGGACCTGGGAATCAAACCCAGGTCCCATTGATTGCCAGACACGTCCTCCTCCACTACACCAAACGCTGCATCTTGTTAACATAATAAACAACAAGCATAATATAAAAACATAATTCCTATGCTTGGAAAGAGAAACGAGCGCGCCTTTTTTTTTTAATTGGCCAATGGTGTATTACCACATCTTCGTCTTCTTCATGAAACCTGCATAAAACATATCAAATAGCGGGGGTTTTAAACCCCCACAAAATAAAACTGCCAATAATAGCGATTAGGCCCCTGATGATCAGAAATTGTTCGCGAGGGTTGGGTTGAGTTCGTCTGGCCTTGACGAATTCAACCATAGGCGCCATTAGTCCTAATTTTACCTATGCTGTAAACCCCCAAATTGGAAGCTTCATAAACCTAGATTTCATCAATGGTGGTTTCGGTTCCAGGGCGTTTCAAGGCAATTGAACCATACCATTAGTTCCCTGTGGACTCATACAACACAAAACAAGAAACAAATTGTGTTAATGATGCATGAACAAAGAATTTTGATTCCAAGAAAATTATGCAAACCGTGAGTTCGTGTGGGGCGATTCCTTAGGCCTGAGCGCTTGGTTTTGATTCTAAAACGTTTCTGGGGACTTATGCAACGTATTAGAATTCTTAACTCGCTTTGAAAGGGCCTGGAAGGTGGAATTCAGATTTCAGTTTTCTTTGAATTTTTTCAATGTGGTAATGGTTCTTGCAGCATCTTTTGCACGTGAATGAAATTAGGTTTTGCTTCAGTATATGTAATGGAATGAATTAGGTTAAATCTTTTGTCCAAGAATCCATGGAATAATGTTTTGCATCTTTGATTTCCAATCAAATATTTTTGCATCTTTTGATTGAGAAAACTTGCTAAAATTGGATGATTTTGTCTCCTTGATTGATACATGAAATCTTCAGCATGTGTTGAGTTTATTTGCTCAACAAAAGATTTGAAAAACATATCTTTTGAATTTTCCTACAATTAAATCAATTAAATGAATTATTAATCAATTAAAAATCCAAATAATTAATAAAAATAAGAAAATAATTCAATTTAAGTTCAATGGGTCGTGCATAGGCCTTGGACAAAGTTTCAAGAAAGAATTTGAGGCCCATTAGCAAAAATGAAGTGTTTTGGGCAAAGTTGACTTTTGCAAATTCCCAAACATTTCCCAACTTCTCCAATGCATATCTTGCTCAATTTTGATCATATGAACATGTTCTTGGACATTTTGGAAAGGTCTTGAAGTCCTCTAACCAATGCCTTTGGTCCTATGTCATTTTTATTTACCAATCTCAAGTTATGGTCTTTGACTTAAAGTGCCTTTTTGTTGACTTTTGAAATTGACCTATAATGTAGAAATTGATAACTTTTTGTGAGAGCATTTATTGGACTTGGAATGTGAAGATGAGTTGTAGGAAATGTCATCCCCTTCAAAATGAGCATTGGATGGGATTTTTCTGATGAACCATGAAAACGTTATGCCTTGGTCAAGTTACAGTTGACTTTTCAGCTGTCCAAAAATAGCAACTTTTGCATCTTGATGATTTTTGAGCCATGCTTGGGGAATCATGATCAAGAATTGATAAAATGATGATTGTGGCTTCAAAATAAGATGTTGACCAAAAATTTTGACTTTTGACTGCCAAATGACCATTTTACCCCTACAGTTGACTGTGGAGCAACTAGGGCTTTTGACTGTGCAACTTGATGTTGTGAGCCTTGAAACTTGGTATGTAGATACTTGACAATGTATATAGGCCTATGGGATTTGATTGAGCCCTTGAAACTCTCAAATTCTTTGTAAGAACCAAAACCCTAATTTTGACTGTGTTAGGAGGCAATTGGACTGTGCATTCCCTGAGTAGTCTTGAACCAAATTGAGATGATGCTTGTCAAAACTTTGAAGAATATGGGAGGGAAAATTTTGGGGTACAACACTAATCAATTTAGTTCAAATGAGAATTGATATACTTGTTTTCTTGCCATGATCCTTGAAGCTTTGAGTGAATGATGCTTTAAGCTAATTCCACTTCTTTTCCTTCTTGCCATAGTGCTTGTTTGTCTTTCATCAAAACTAAAGTTGAGTTGAGGCTTGAGATTACACATAGTTCCACGGTATTGATTTGTCGGACTTGTACGAGACGGGCCTCGACATGGTTATCTTCCAAGGTGGAATCTTCGGATCGGATGTAATCTTAACAGGTCTTTTGGAGACCTTGGAAAGATTGGCGGATATGGTAATTATTGAAATATCATTGACAGGAGTTGGTATAACAGGAGTCTTCTCAAAAAGGATTTCTTGGTTATCCATTAGGCGTTGGATGCCTAAATTCAACAATGGGTGGTCGGTTGGTAAGGATGAACAAAGGCAACAATCTTCTTCACAACCTGGGAAAATCCCAGCCTTCAGCAAATTCAACTTGATTATCGGTAGTGGAGTCATCAAATCATCAACAGTAGCAACAAAAAGATCTTCTTCAACAGCATGGGCATTGTGGCCATGCTTTGGCATTGGATCAGAGATTACGTTCGGCTTTTCAGGGGCGTCGAATTCCACTTCTTTAGCGTCTATCAAATCCTGAATCTTATTCTTGAGGGCCCAACAATTGTTGGTGTCGTGACCTATACTCCCTGAATGATAAGTGTTGTACCCCAAAATTTGCCCTCCCATATTTCTCAAAATATTTCAAGAAAAATTCACAAGTCCAACCCGGCGCGTCATATTCAGGTATTCTTTTGCCAAGATATCTCTGATAACATATTCTCAAATTCAGGTTCGGCTCAAAAGTCAATTCTTTAAAGAAGGTATCCGAATGTGTGAGTTTTCTCGAAGAAATATGGTGAAAAAGTGTGCTGAAAGTGCAGTTTTTACGCGCTAAAAAATTCATAACTTGAAGATCGTGGCTCGTTTTGAACCCGTTCCGGTGGCCAAAATTCCGTCTTGATATTATCTACGTTTTCATCTCTCACGGCTGGAAGCCAATTTTGATCAGAAGGTCTTCAAAAATGTGGATTTATCAAGTATTTTCGCACAGAAAATTTGTGACAGAAGTTTATTTACGTCATGTTCAGAAAATCATAACTTGGTCGATTTTCATCATATCGAGCTGGTTCCGGCGCCAAAATTTCACAAATTGAGCTTACTACATTTCACAGAAGGTATTGAGTTCAAACGGTATTCAAAAGGCCTTCGTTGTTTGCTCAGAGTGCGTGACACGCTGAAAATCCTGAATGCTGAATATTATTTCATCTGGGCCGAAACTTCGAAAATTCATAACTCGGTCAATTTTTATCGGATTGGACTCATATTTTTACACAAGGTCACTGAATCATAGATCTACAACTTTTCTTCAAAAGTCGAGACCGGATTATGCTCCGATCAATACCATTTTTTTATTGAAGAACGTGTCAGAATCGACACTGGAGCCCAAAATAAGTTTGTCTGAGCTGAAACTTCAAAAATTCATAACTAATTCACCGTTTATCCGATTGAGCCGATTTTCGGACAGGAGTTAGTTATCGATGTCGGCTACATTTTTTTTCACATTTCAACTTCAAAAATTGCGCTTAAGTCTCTACGATTTAGCCTGGAAAGTGACGAACTCAAGTGAATATTGGAGGCCCAATTGCACATTCAAAGCCCATTTTCTTTACCCTAATTTCCATTATCTAATCACCTTCTTTTCACACAAACCGAGGAGAAAAAAGAGAGAAAAAACCTTGCCACAACACTGTCAGAACATCAAATTCTTTCAAGAACCCTAAAACCTTGAAATCCTTACTACAAATCTTTCTCCCACTACAAACAAGCCATCTCAGTTACAAACCAACACCTCACTACTTCTTCAGTAAGGGTAAGGCTGGCTTGATATCCATGATCAAAAGGACATAAAAGCATTCATGTCACTATTTTTCCAGTAAGGGTAAGGTTGAATTGATCTCCATGATCAAAAGGGTATAATCATTCATACATGCCATATTGTGCCTAAACATTAAATTTCTTCATATATTGACTTTATTTGCATTTTATGATTTTATTTAATGTGTTCATGAGATTCAACACTGCAGATTTAGACAGGATCCCATGCAGGTTCATTAAGGAACATTGAGGCCAAAACACAAATGGCCAAAAGCCAAAAGCCAAATGGCCAAAGTAGAACAACTTATGCATGATGAGGCCAAAACACAAATGGCCAAAAGCCAAAATCCAAATGGCCAAAGTAGAACAACTTATGCATGATGAGGCCAGAACACAAATGGCCAACAGCCAGAACACAAATGGCCATGAAACCCAATCCAATGGCCAAAGAATGCAGACCGTTCAAAAAAACCTCCCCTTGGGCCTGAAACCCCCCCTTGGTTTGCATCCTTTTTAATTTTATTTTCTTTTCTTTTCTAATTCTTTTTTATTTGTTTTAATTGTTTTTTTCACCATAAAATAATTTTCTATAATAAAAACAGAAAAATAAAAAATACAAATATATTTAATTATTATTAATTTCATCACTAACCTTTTTTTTTGTAAATAAAATCTAACCATTAACTTAGTTAATTGAGGTTTCAATTTTAACATTTTTCTTAATAAATTAAAATATGTAGAAATTAGGCTTTTTTAATATTCTCACCTTTTTCTTAAATAAATAATTTCCTCTCATTATTATTATTAGTTATTAAATATTTTGTAAATAAACATGTACATTAATAATTTAGTAAATTAGGTTTTTAAACTTTAACCTTTTTTTTTAATAATTAAAAATATTTAGAACTAGGGTTTCCTTCTAATTTTAAATTCTTTTCTTTATTTTCATTAAATACCAAAAACCTAAAAAACATTTCTTTTCTTAATTAAATAATAATTAGTTTTTAATTTTAATTTAATTTCAAAAGGGTCCAACGCCCTCGAACATTCTATTTTTATTCTTTTCGCACGTTATTTTATTTTCCTTTGTGAATATTATGTAACTGCTCAAGCCATGTAATAGTAATTAGGAATTTATTTATTTTCCGCATTTTTTACCAAACGGGTCTTTGTAATTTGGCGATGTATAGACCCGCGCCTTGTAATAGCGTAGGATTTATCTTTCCGCATTTAAATTTCCTCACTTTTAAATTCTAATTGCATGAAAGAATGTATGGCTAATTAAAAACAATGCGTAGCTCACCATGATACATGTACAAGATAAAACATAACATGAAAATAACACACAAATTCACACACCACTCTTAGGGTACGCCTCACTGTTGCCTTGCCTTCGAAACGTGGTCGTCGAGTATAGGACGTTTTAGTAAGTCCTTATGTCCATGACATGATCCAGTTGCCTCGGAATAAAAAAGGGATCAATGGCATAAGGGTAGCTTCTAAGGTGTCCTACTGTTGCTCTGGTGACCACACTGTCCCTAAAAACGAATTGACCCGAACACCTCCAACGGTGGTGCTACCTACCTCTCAATGGTGGGATGGCACTACCTTAAGGACATTTACACAGCCTAATTTCTTAGGGTAGGTAGATGACTCATGGATACTTGCTCTTTTAAAAAAAATAAATCAAAACACTTTTCACACCGACACTTTTTCAAAAAGCTTTCAAAACAATTTTTCAAACACTCTTGAGGACTGATACAAGAGTCGATCTGAAATCTTTAAACACTTTTTCAAACTCACTCACAATTGAAAAGAAAACCTTTTGAAAACACAATGAGCAAGTATCTAAGAGCCCATGGATAACCATGGATAGAAAGGGTGCTAACACCTTCCCTTTCTATAAATCTACCTCCCGAACCGAGAAACTATCTCATAAGGAATTTTGCTGTGCTTTTGTCCTGTCCATGTTGGAGAAAATAAAAGACGGTGGTGACTCTTGCTTACCGCGACATTTCGCGAACCAGCGTTAAACAGTCAGTTCTAAATCCACCGATCACAATAAGCACACTTGGCATTTGAATGGTAGTAAGGAGAAGCTGTATTCGGATTCTTCGGGGCCTCTTTCAGACTGACAAGGTTTAACTTCAAGAGGTGGGGTAGAACCTGGGCAGGAGTCATGTTTATCTGGGTGAATTTCCGTACAGGCCTTTCCACCCTTGTTTGGTTGGTTCTGGGTTGATTGTTTCTGGGCTGATCAGCTGCAGACTTCTGAATCATTATAGCCCCTACCGCTGGCCGGCGCTTAACTCTTCCTTGACCTCTTTGGGAATAGATAGCTGAGACTTACTTCTTTGCTGGGAAAGGATTTTTGATGGCAGCGGAAGTAGACGCATCCTTTTGAATTTTCCCGCTCTTGATGCCAGCTTCAACTCTCTCACCAGTCAGAATCAACTCGGTGAACCCTGCAGACGAACTTCCAATCAGGTGATTGAAAAAGGGGCCTGACAGTGTTCCCAAGAACATATCAACTAGCTCCCTCTCAGATAGGGGTGGTTGTACTCGTCCCGCCAAGTCTCTCCATTTTTGGGCATACTCTTTGAAACCTTCATTGGAGACCATGCCCATACTCTGTAATTGAGTACGGGTTGATGATAAGTCTGCATTATATTGATACTGCTTGTAAAAAGCAGCTGCCAAATCCTCCCAATTATGCACATCAGACCTCTCTAGCTGGTAGAACCAATCTAACTGCATCCCCGAAAGACTGTCCTGGAAGAAATGGACCCACAAATCCTTGTGAGAAGAATGCGGTTGGATTTTTCTGACATAAGACCGTAGGTGCATCTTGGGACAAGACAACCCATCGTATTTAGCAAAAAGAGGCACATTGAATTTAGGAGGGATTACAATCCCAGATACCAATCCTAGTTCCTCAAAATCCAGCCCAGACACTCTTTGTACCTCCATAGCTGCCATACGTTCTTCCAGATTCTTGTATTTGTCGTATGCAGGAGGATACTGCTACTCTGAATAGTCTTCATCCTCCTCCTCTTCTTCTTCCTCAGAGTCAGATGGCACTACAGTCTTTTTACCCTTTCTCACCCCTTCATCAGATGTTAAGGGGAAATCTAGGACCCTTCTAGCTTGACCTTCAAATCTTTTACCCATGGTAGCCACACCAGCCCTCTTCTTTTTCTTTTTCTCTTTTTCCTTCTCCAGCAAAGTCTTGAGCTCCTTCTGCCCCTTAGCCAAGGTCAAGAGTAGCTGCTGAAATTATGCATTCTGTGCTTGTAAGTCTTTAACTGTTTGTTCAAGATCCATGTTGCTGAAATAAACAGCAGAGGGATGAGGAAACTTGGTGTGAAGACCTGCTTATGCATATGATGAATGAAGATGCGATATGTAAATGATTTCAAGGAAATTTAGAAGATTTAAATTTGCCCAAACCAAAAAAGAACGCACGTCATATTAAATAAAACCAAGTTTGAATACATCATGCCTCCTCGGGCTTACAACGAAAGAAACTAAAATATAGCAAAATTCTCAAGACAAAAAGACCGAACGCATCCTTTTTGGAGCAATGTAAGTATTCAGATTCTTCTCTTTACGAAGCAGCTTGGTGAGCTCCAGAACATTCTTCTCACTGGCGTAGTACTGGGTTCCAAAGGTGTCTCGCTCCTCCTTCAACTGAATCCAGGCTTTCTGCAGGTCTTCGAGAGAGGTAGGCATTTCTGGATGAAGAACGGTGTACGGGACGTATCCTTCAATAACAGGCTCAATGATGACAGGAAGGATGAAAGGGTAAGGAATTAAGAGACTCTGGGAACGAGCCCATACCCACTTAAGGTAAGGCTCGAGAGGGATAGAGTTTTTATGTCCCAAAGTCCTACTGTCCACTTTGTTCACCATTCCCCAAGCACGTGTAAACCTCCGGCAGTAACCTTGGTCTTCTTTGTCGTAGTCAAAAACCAGACCTCGGACGAGCATCTCATGAGGGTCGTCCCTTCGGGCATACCCAAACTTCCGAAGAGCTAAACACGGGTTGTAGGTGATACCTTCCATAATACCTAGCAGAGGTACATTAAGGAACTCACCACAGCGGTCGATGATAGAGATATCTTCCAAGGATCTTGAGCACCAACGAATATCAAAGTGGGTGAGAGACATCATCCTTTGAGACCAAGTCAACCTTTGCTCGTTCTTTAATGCTGACTGAGGCAAGTGTGAAGTGAACCACTTAGTAAGTAGAGGTATACAACACATAAGGGTACCTCTTTTCTTCATGGTACGGGTATGAAGACAATGCAAGATATCTCCTAGCAAGGTGGGTATAGGATTGCGAGAGAGAAATACTTTGATGGCATTAACGTCTATGAATTGGTCTGAGTTAGGAAACAGAACCAAACCATAAATGAGGAGAGCTAGCACTTCTTCGAAAGCTTGGAAATCCATGTCATCCCAGAATGAATGAGCTTTTTCCAACAGAAACTTAGCTAAAAATCCTTTAACCCCACTTCTTGTCTCCCAATTGGCTGTGACGTCATCCCTCTTCATATGTAGAGCTTCGGCAATGACTTCAGGTTTTGGAATCCCTTCTAGACCGGTGAACAGTATCTGATTAAGCACGGGCACCCCTAAGAGCAGAGAGAACTCTTCCAATGTTGGTACCAATTGATAGTCCGGAAAAGTGAAGCAATGATGTACGGGGTCAAAGAATTAGAACAGTACACACATCATCTCTTCTTGGAAGTTGGATGTAGCCAAACTGAGAAGTCGACCATACTTCTTGGTAAAAGGAGAATCCCCAGGCACTCTTGAGGCTAGCTCTTGAAGTTGAGGATGTGTTATCACAAAGCTGATTTGGATGGTGTTTCTTCGGAGGGGATTCATTTCCTACAAAACAAAAGCAAAGATAAATTTCTAAATCCTTGAAATGGTTAGTGAGCATGCATATGATGTCGATGATGTTTATGATGTTTATGTACAAGCAAACATATATACACACAACAAACAGATCCCTATGTTTCAGGCTTGCATGAGTTTGTAGGTAAGTACCCTCTTGAAGTTTTAGTGGGCTCAACCTGTCCTAGAAATAAAGATCGGGTTCTAAAGAGTCTCAATATCACCGACCTTTCTTTTAGGCATTGTCTCAGCATAATCAATCTTTTCTTGTGGCCGAGATATCCCAAAAGTCTAGCCTCAATGAGTGTAGTATCGAGTGTCAACCAATTTTCAACTTTACACCGAAACCGGTTACCTCACTACGTCCTAATGGCCAAGTTGGTTCAATTAGGGTTCTAAGGTTAATTAGTGCTTCGCGACGCCACTCAGCAGCCCCGTATTCTCCTCGATTCACCACGAGGGATACCGGTACCCACAAATGTGTCACACTAACATAGCTATTGTTTCAACCATATCGGTATATGCCATATAGTCTCCATAATCTATTGCTATTTACCTAAAAAAGGTGCCCCAAATCCGGGTAGAGGATTCAAACCCAAACAATAGAACCAAAAGATAAAGCATACAAGTCAAGCAAGATAAGCATGTAAAGGTGATCTAAAACCATAAGGTAACCCCACTTTTTTTATATTACTCCCCAGCAGAGTCGCCAGTTCTATGATACGGTGGGAGAACTGACTTGAGGTTTTGCATTTTGTTCGCACTTGTGCGGTTAGCAAGAGTCGCCACCGACTTTTCTTTTATCCAAAAGGAAAGGTAAAAAAGTACAGGAAAGACCTTTCGAGAATTTTCTCGGGTTCGGGGGGTAGATTATGAAAAGGGAAGGTGCTAGCACCCTTTTCATCCATGGTTATCCATGGGCTCTTAGTTACTCGTTTTAGATCACTTGCTTTTGTTTGATTGTGTGCTTGTGGTATGGGTTGAAAGTATTTTGGAAAATTTCTTTGTAATGGTTCTCGTCTCTATAACAACGTATACAAAATTTTGTTTCGAAAAATGGTTCAAAGATGTGTTTGTGAATCGTGTTTTGAAAAGTGTTTTGAAAAGAGGTTTTGCAATGGTTCTCGTCCCTATAAGAACGTATACAAAATGTTTTATCTTTTGAATATGTTTGGAAATGGAAGTGTAGGTGTGAAAGTTTTTGTCGTGAGCAAGCGAGTAACTAAGAGCGAATCTAACTACTCGAAAGGGCTTAAATTGTTCTTTTTTCTTCCTTTTAATGGTGCTATCTTACCATTAATTTGGTAAGAAGCCCCATCCTTGGATGTGACGGGACAGGCGCGGGTCAATTTTACAATCATTGAAGGCAACTTGTGATACGCTCTAACAATTTTTTGTAAGGGACGAGATCGTTTTATTGAAGGCAACATCGAGGGTCATCGAGGGACTACGATCTTTGTTTATCGAAGGGTCATTTGCTAGAGTGTCTCATATTCGAGGGACATGATTGTATTTCCGAGGCAACAAGCGAGGTTACCCTAGAGGTGCACGTGTGAGAAGTGTTTTGATTTCAAGTTATTCATTCTTGGATTAGGTCATCTAGCAATTGATTTTTGAATCTTGCCATACACGCCTAGTTACTATACAGTATATAGAAAGCAATAAATTGCAGGAATTAAAAGTCTAAGCTATTACAAAAGTATCCGGGAATGGGGGTACAATTATTACAAATGGGGATGAATCACATAAAAATAACAATGTCCAAATAATACAACCAAATCGAATTGTTGTGCGATTTAATACAAAGCTATGACGATTTATGAAATAAAATCAACAAGGTATGAAATGTATGTATTTACTTTAAAAAAAAAGAAAAAATAAAACTTAATCTAAAAAGAAAATGATTTAAGTTAAAAATCTTTATTATATTTTTTGTGTATTTTATTAATTATGTAAATAAAGAAAGAAAATAAACTAATTTAAATGTTTTTTTTGGTGTTTTTATTAAATGTAACAAATTAATAAAAAGTTATAAAAAATAGTGAAAATTAATTCTTAAGACTTTAAAAAATGTACAAAAGTATTATTAGTAATTTTCAAAACAAATAACAACAAATTAAAAGGGAAGAAAATGGGCTTAAGGGTTTTTAGAAAAGAATTGGCCCAAAGAAAACACTTGCTACTTGCTGTAACAAAACAAAAGGCAATGGGGGGTAAAGACCAGCAATTGCGTGTGGGCCTAAAGGGTTTGCCAAGACAGGCCCAATGCCTTAAGCTCTTGTTTAACGCTTGGGTTAGGGATGCAAAGAACAATTAGGGTTTTTTAACCCTTGGTACAGCGGCGCCGCTCTGTTTCGCTCTCCCTTCATCTTTTCATCTCTTCCCTATTTCGTTCATCTCTCCGTCCCTATTCTTCTTCCTAAATTCGTGAGTGAAACGCTTTTTTCTGGAAAAAACCTAGGTTCTGAAATAGAATCTATGTCTAAGGGTTTGAAATTGATGCTTATTCTGATCTTCCTCTCACCTTCTGTTACCGGAGCCCCTCTCTCACTGCCTAACCAAGCCCTAATGGCTTCGTTCTTGAAAGGTACGGTTTGGTTCTATCTTTGTTACACTTTAAACGACTTTTTGCTATTTGTTTCTTTTGCTTTGTTATGTTTTTTCTGTTAATCCATTCTATCATGCTTTGAGATGTAGGAAATGGTATATAAGGAAAGTGAAATCGTCATACCTGTTTGTGGCTTTTCTTGTGAAATGGACGGAGACAGTGAGATCGACGAAAGTACTCCTTGGTGGCGGAATTGGCAAGGAGGAAGAGATGATGACGAAAAATGCGCGCTTCTGGTAACTTTTCTTTTTCTATCTTCTTTGTTGAATGAGGATGATGCTGATGCTTCTGGGACTTTGTGGTTTTTCGTGCTTTGTTGGATGCAGTTTGCTGATGATTTGATGATGTTGTTTGCTGATGATTTGATGATGTTGTTGGATTCTGGTATTGTTCTGTTTTTGAAACTTTGTCAGTTTTCTCTTTTGATTTGTTGAGTATCTGAGTTTTTGATTGTTGGTTATTGATTTTGGACCTTGGAAGTTTGGTTTGAACTGGGTTTGAAGTAGTTTTGACAGTTTGCAGGTTTTGTGGTTATGGTGATTTTTGTTAACAATTGTTTGCACTTGGGATTATAACCCTCAATGGAAACAAATTCATGCGATGAAACACTTAAAGATAATGGATGAATTCTGGAAGTTCAAGAAGAGCAAGACCAGTCCTTCAGTAATGATGATCTGGGAAGAAAGTATAAACCAAAGGAAGCTTATGTTGTCGCTGCAAAGTTGGTTATCAAAAATATGTTTGATGAAGAAGGTGATATCACAATAAACAAAATTCACAAGGTTAGAATTTACATCTTTTCTGATGGAGTATGTCTAGATACTTCTACCAGTTAGAAGTTATCGTAAAACAGAAACTTGTATTAGAACTTGTATTTTTTCTTATTTTATCTTATACGTAGTAACTTGTATGTTTCATCAAACAAATGGTTGTGACATATGTTAAAACACATGGTTTGATTAAACATCTAGATAAATTTGATGCTTATGAGAATAGATTGAAATCTTAATGTCTCTCTCCTATATTTGGTCTACTTTAGGATAAATAAAAATTTTCTTTTATTTTAATTTAGAAATTTTGTTGACTACTTGTCTTAGGACTAGTTTATCATTATGTAGTACTTCTCTAATAAACATGTATTTGTTAATTATCTTTTATCTTTGAACTTGATAACATATTCTCTCTCATAAGTCTTCATTTTTAGTGGTGTCAGTTTCAATATCTTATAGTCAGTCAGTCACATTTTTTGTCTTTTCATTTAAGATTAATCAGTGTTGTCAAAATCAGGAATTCACTTCACGTGTCAGTTACGTCTTCTTCTCCCTTATTTATAATCTTATCAACTAAAATTTTGTTCATCTTCAACCTCTCTTCATCATCTTTATCCCTCGGAAAAAAAATTTATTCCAAACATATCCCTGGTAACCTTTCATGGAGACAAAAATCTTCTTGAAGTCATTAATAAAGAAAAGATTCATATCCTTTGTCTTAACAAAGAGGTTGCTTCGAGTATCACTCTTACCATGCATTATCAAGAGTGAACAAGTTACTTTACCATTCTTTGTAGACCTATCTACACAAACCTTATGAAAGAATTCGGGAAACATGCGTATGTGATAAATGAAGGTCGTTCTATTGGGTCTCGTATCTTTGATATTCCTTTTTATCTCACTCCTTTCACCATTTCTCTTACCATTGGATGTGAAAATATTGGTCTCACTATCGAAGAGGCGAAACTTAGTTTTACCTTTGTTAATGAAGTAGTTGCTCTCCATGACACTTCAATCAGATACGAGCCTACTAATCCTGGAAACCTTTGTGCCATTCCAAAATACTGGTATAAGTTCTTGCTAACAAACCTTCGTCCTCGAGGAATCTCTAAAACTACTCTTCTCCCATATGATCAAATTTTTCTAGTACTTCTGATGAATCAAATCAAGAATAATCTACCTCAAGTTGTTTTCAACTTTTTGCAAAAATCCATTATCTCCTCCAGAAATGAAATCAAGTTTTTCATACCTTTTGGAAGAATTCTGTCTGAGATATTTTTTAAAGAAGGAATTGTTGAAATTGTCAAGAAAAGTGAACCAAGAATACTCTTGTGAAAAATCTATGTAACATCTGTGAAGGGTAGAAAATCGCTTTAAATTTTTGCCTCATCATTGTCTAATCGTCTGTCACTTATATTTTTGTGTGTGTTCCTTTTTGTTGCCCTTAATGTATCCTTAAGAAAATCTCTTGTAGACATGTTTTGTGTTCGTCTGTACTTTTCTAAATCATCAATGATAATTTTTGATTTCACATGTCTAATTTCTTTTAAAACTAATAACTTTTTTTTATTATGACAAAGAGGGGGAGAAAGAATAATGATATATGCAAAAGATTTTCGAAATGTGTTTCAGGTACAAAGTAAATGAATTAGGAACTTCTAAAGGATAGAAGGTTTCAACAAATCAAGTTGTGATAAAAGAACTTCTAATGCTTGGGAAGGGTCAGTTGATCAAACTCTGATAAAAATAAATTCTAGGGTATAGAATATTCTAAGAGATCGAGTGTTGATAACAAACTTCAAACATATAAGGGTCTGACAGATCAAGCTATAATAATGAACCTAAATACTGACTAGAAGGTTCTAATGAAGGAAGAATTTCTGATAAAGCAAACTCTGATAAATCGCTTCCATATGCTTTAAGTCAGAATTCTCAGAAAGGATAACACTGCTCCTAAGTTCTGAAAGATCAAAAGTTTATGATTCAGGGGGAGTTTCCAACTCAGGGGGGTTTTCTAAACTCTTACTTTACTTTGTTTATGATTTAACCCTGTAAAATTATTTCATCAAAATACATGGTTTTGTTATCATCAAAAAGGGGGAGATTGTAAGATCAAGATTTGGATTTATGTTTAATATCTGAGTTTTGATGCTAACAAACATATATTTTATGAAGAACAATTTTAGTTATAATGGTTTCATTGAGTGTGCTGATACATTATTAGAATTCTGGATAGTCTTATTCAAGATATCATTAGAATCACATTATCACTCAAGATTCGCTCATTAGTAGAGCTGCTGCTTGGATTCTAAAGACAAAGTCAAGATTCTGAATACATGTGAAGAAATTTTCTACTCCGAGATCAGAAGTCAAGATTTTCTCATCAGAAGAGTTGCTGCTCATATTTCTGAAGACAAAGTCAATATTTTAAAGACTCGGAGAGTTCATGGAATACGCACCTTCATTCAACATCAGAAGTATTCCATCAGAAGAAAGGAAGAAAGATCTTGTGGACTCACATATAATCAACATCTCAAAGTCCATTAGAAGACAAGATCAAATGATGATATCTTCTCAAAATAATCTACTCAAAAGAAGTAATACTCATTAGAAGATAAATATCATCAGAAATACCATTGCACTCAATAGAAGAAATATTGTGACCACTTCTACTAGAAACATCAGAAATTCTAAGGAATGATGAATGTTCATCAGAAAGGGAATCAATACAAATATCAAGACAACGTCAAGATCAAAAATAAGATATTCAACGACACATCAGATGTACTGATATAAGCAGTTGCTTTAGAAATCAGAAATCAGATATGCAGCTTAGAAAAGCTGATTATTAAGAATTCAAATACAAGACCAAGAAGTCAAGATCAGAAAAGCTTTCACTCTCAAGAAGACATTGTTCATCGGATAAGCTATTGCTAAAATATCTGTAGATAATATTTAACAATCTGAAAGACTCTGACTACACAACAAAGAAGAATATCCTGGATCATTATCACTCCTCAGATCAGAAATAATCCAATAAGAAGAAGAGAAGACAAAGACAATATCAAAAGTTATCTTTCAAGCTTACTACTTCAAGCATAAGTAAATCATCAGAAGATAATATCTTAGAAACTTATTCACGGAGTTTATAATGCAATCGATATGTTTAAAATATTCCACTACTTGCTTATGTATTGTACTATGTTATCTTCCATGATGAAATGCTACCGTTACTGTAGCTGGTAAAGGAAAGCAACATCTTCGGACTACCAACTATCATATTTCTCAAGTCTATATAAAGAGACTCCATCAACATTTGAATATTGAAGAACTATAAACCATTATCACTCTTGAATCAAATTGCTGAAATACTGAAACACTAAGAGAAAAATAGAATCATTGTTCATATACATTTACAAATATTCTTCTAGAGAAATATCGAGAACACAAGAGTTGTTGCTCGTTATTGTATTAAGATATTAAAGGTTAAACACAAAGAGTTGTTGCTCATTATTTATGTGTTAATCTTAGAGTTCTTAATACAAAGAGTGGTTTCTCATTATTTATATTAGATACTTTTTTCTTCATAGTTGTGTTAATCTGCTTATTTAGAAGGAAACCTTGTAAACACAGTTGATTGTAATTCTGTTAAGAATTGATTATTTCCTCAAGTGACTAGGTTGTAGTCTGAGACTTGAGAAGGCTAATATGTCAGGTAGACTCTAAGATGGTTGTGGTTAGTCACCGACGGGTAGCTCGTGCATCTGTAATCTGTTGAGATTAGTGGATTAAGTCCTGTTTGAAGGAGAAATCACCTGAGGAGGGTGAACACGATTAGCCTAGTTAGAGGTGAACATGGATAAACCAACGTGTTCTTTACAGTATTTCTTTAGTTATATTCTTTTTATTTTATTTGCTAATTAATTTTAAAAATAAATAGTTTGTTAGAAAACCCAATTCAAACCCCCTTTTTCTTGTGTTTTTCTCACCCTTCACTATGGTTATGAGATCAAGGTATTGGCTTTCTTTAATCTAAGAGAAGGAGATGATGATCAAAGAAATAAGAGAGTGATATATTCTCCATTGTATAATGTTCTCAAGCCCCAAGGGTTCCACTTTCTTCAAAGTGTCTCAATAAGATTACAAAGTCATCAGATGAGTAGGGTTTCAAGAGATTGGAAGTTGATGATAAGCTTCTATCTAATTAGCTCTGAGTTAGAGTTTTGGTCAAAGGCAGCCTGTGATTGACTTTTTGAGAAAAACATGATTTTATGGTTCAATATGCCTTGCAAGGTATCCATAGGGATCTTATTGATCATCACAAATCCTCTCAAAATATTCTGATGGATATTTGAAGAGGAATGGAGTGTCTAGAGAAAAGTCAACAGTCAGTGAAAGTCAAAGGTTAAATTTTGAAGTTTTTGGTCAAAAAAGGTCTTCTCAAGTCATTTTCCATGAAAATATGAGGATTGATCAAGGCGAATCAACAAAGGTCAAGAAAATCTCAAAATTTATGAAATAGGGTTTTTGATAAAATTCTAAGTTCAAAATACCTTGTTCATTTGATCATCTTTCAAGGCTTGTATCTATCTCCTCAATGATTCAAATTGAGTAATCATGGGCTCAAATTGAGGATAATTTATAGAAGGAATCTAACCCAATTGGTGCATATATCAAGAGATATGAATGGAAGAAGTTAATGATTCAATGAGCTTGAAATGTTGGACACTTAGTAAAATTATGATTGATTTTCAAGATGATCAAGTAACTGACTTTAAGTTCATTTTCCATTTAATTCCAAGGCTTATTTCAAGTTGTGTTCAACTGCAAAGTTGATCATCTTACTACAATCTACATGTGGATGTCAAGAACTCAAGATTTAGATAAGAATCATGAAGTTATGAAGAAGGGAAGACCTGATGATAAATGATGTAATTTCATTAACACTTAGCATAATTTTGAATATCATAGAGTCAGTTGGTGTAGATGACTTTGAGGGAAAAATTCATGTTGATACAAGTTGTGATACGGTGGGAGAACTGACTTGAGGTTTTGCGTTTCGTTCGCACTTGTGCGGTTAGCAAGAGTCGCCACCGACTTTTCTTTTATCCAAAAGGAAAGGTAAAAAAGCACAGGAAAGACCTTTCGAGAATTTTCTCGGGTTCGGGGGGTAGATTATGAAAAGGGAAGGTGCTAGCACCCTTTTCATCCATGGTTATCCATGGGCTCTTAGTTACTCGTTTTAGATCACTTGCTTTTGTTTGATTGTGTGCTTGTGGTATGGGTTGAAAGTATTTTGGAAAATTTCTTTGTAATGGTTCTCGTCTCTATAAGAACGTATACAAAATTTTGTTTCGAAAAATGGTTCAAAGATGTGTTTGTGAATCGTGTTTTGAAAAGTGTTTTGAAAAGAGGTTTTGCAATGGTTCTCGTCTCTATAAGAACGTATACAAAATGTTTTATCTTTTGAAAATGTTTGGAAATGGAAGTGTAGGTGTGAAAGTTTTTGTCGTGAGCAAGCGAGTAACTAAGAGCGAATCTAACTACTCGAAATGGCTTAAATTGTTCTTTTTTCTTCCTTTTAATGGTGCTATATTACAATTAATTTGGTAAGAAGCCCCATCATTGGATGTGACAAGACAGGCGCGGGTCAATTTTACAATCATTAAAGGCAACTTGTGAGACGCTCTAGCAATTTTTTGTAAGGGACGAGATCGTTTTATCGAAGGCAACATCGAGGGTCATCGAGGGACTATGATCTTTGTTTATCGAAGGGTCATTTGCTAGACTGTCTCATATTCGAGGGACATGATTGTATTTCTGAGGCAACAAGCGAGGTTACCCTAGAGGTGCACGTGTGAGAAATGTGTTGATTTCAAGTTATTTATTCTTGGATTAGGTCATCTAGCAATTGATTTTTGAATCTTGCCATACACGCCTAGTTACTATACAGTTTATAGAAAGCAATAAATTGCGGGAATTAAAAGTCTAAGCTATTACAAAAGTATCCGGGAATGGGGGTACAATCATTACAAATGGGGATGAATCACATAAAAATAACAATGTCCAAATAATACAACCAAATCGAATTGTTGTACGATTTAATACAAAGCTATGACGATTTATGAAATAAAATCAAAAAGGTATGAAATGTATGTATTTACTTAAAAAAAAGAAAAAATAAAACTTAATCTAAAAAGAAAATGATTTAAGTTAAAAATCTTTATTATATTTTTTGTGTATTTTATTAATTATGTAAATAAAGAAAGAAAATAAACAAACTTAAATGTTTTTTTGGTGTTTTTATTAAATGTAACAAATTAATAAAAAGTTATAAAAAATAGTGAAAATTGATTCTTAAGACTTTAAAAAATGTACAAAAGTATTATTAGTAATTTTCAAAACAAATAACAACAAATTAAAAGGGAAGAAAATGGGCTTAAGGGTTTTTAGAAAAGAATTGGCCCAAAGAAAACACTTGCTACTTGCTGAAACAAAACAAAAGGCAATGGGGGGGGGGGGGGTAAAGACCAGCAATTGCATGTGGGCCTAAAGGGTTTGCCAAGACAGGCCCAATGCCTTAAGCTCTTGTTTAACGCTTGGGTTAGGGATGCAAAGAAAAATTAGGGTTTTTTAACCCTTGGTACAGCGGCGCTGCTCTGTTTCGTTCTCCCTTCATCTTTTCATCTCTTCCCTATTTCGTTCATCTCTCCGTCCCTATTCTTCTTCCTAAATTCGTGAGTGAAACGCTTTTTTCTGGAAAAAACCTAGGTTCTGAAATGGAATCTATGTCTAAGGGTTTGAAATTGATGCTTATTCTGATCTTCCTCTCACCTTCTGTTACCGGAGCCCCTCTCTCACTGCCTAACCAAGCCCTAATGGCTTCGTTCTTGAAAGGTACGGTTCGGTTCTGTCTTTGTTACACTTTAAACGACTTTTGCTATTTGTTTCTTTTGCTTTATGATGTTTTTTCATGTTAATCCATTCTATTATGCTTTGAGATGTAGGAAATGGTTCATAAGGAAAGTGAAATCGTCATACCTGTTTGTGGCTTTTCTTGTGAAATGGACGGAGACAGCGAGATCGAGGAAAGTACTCCTTGGTGGCAGAATTGGCAAGGAGGAAGAGATGATGAAGAAAAATGCGCGCTTCTGGCAACTTTTCTTTTTCTATCTTCTTTGTTGAATGAGGATGATGCTGATGCTTCTGGGACTTTGTGGTTTTTCGTGCTTTGTTGGATGCGGTTTCCTGATGATTTGATGATGTTGTTTGCTGATGATTTGATGATGTTGTTGGATTCTGGTATTGTTCTGTTTTTTAAACTTTGTCGGTTTTATTTTTTGATTTGTTGAGTATCTGATTTTTTTATTGTTGGTTATTGGTTTTGGACCTTGGAAGTTTGGTTTGAACTGGGTTTGAAGTAGTTTTGACAATTTGCAGGTTTTGTGGTTATGGTGATTTTTGTTAACAATTATTTGAACATGTTATGTTTTGTTGTTTTGGATTTTGGATGTTTAATAGGATTTTGGAGTTTTTGGGTTTGGAAATGTTTTTAAGAATGGTTGGTGATGGTTGGACATTTTTTGCTGTTTGTTGTTGGTTATGCAGGTTTGGGAGTTTTTGCTGTTTGTTGTTGTACAGTTTAGATTTTGGTGAATGTTTTTGTTGACAGTTTGAAATGGTTTTTAAGTTGTTGTTTCAGTTGCCGGTTTTTTGTGAGTTTGGGATATTGATTATGCAGGTTTGGGATGGTTGGACAGTTTTGATATTGTTTTTTCTGCTTCTACTTGTTGGTTTGAAAACTGGTTTGACAGTTTTGAGTTGAAATGTTACAGTTTGAGAGGTTTGTTTGATGGGAGGTGCAAGGAGTTTTTGTTTGTGATTTTCTGGTTTACAGTTTGGTATTGTTTTACAGGTTTTGTTGTGTTTGAACTAAGTTACAGGTTTTGTTGAAAATGGTTTTTGAGATTTGAAAACTGTTTTTACAGTATTTGAGTTTGATGGTAGTTTGTTCTTAGTTTGATGAAAATGTTCTCCTCTCTTGAGCCTTATCTACTGTTATATTATGTTGCTTCTTTACAATTTATTCAAAATTGTGGGAAAACCACCAAATTTTGAATATTTGGCATGTTCTCCTTATGCTCTTTTCGTTGTAGTTTTATTTTTTTAGTAATTCTGGTGCAATTGTGACAGCAGGGCAGCATCCCTAGGTGACTTCTTTCCTCTCTCTCTCTCTCTCTCAATGACCCTAAGAGTTAATTTCTCTTTCACCTTTTTTCTGAAAAGTTTGCAATAAAAGAGGAAGATGATGAAATGGCTTATGAACAAGCCTCTTGCTTGTTGACTTAGTTTTATATTTTCTTTTTGCTGATGATGTTTTGTTTGCTACTGCTATGCTGCTTGCCATTTTGCTGTTGTTTTCCTTTTGGTGCGCTGCTGTCTAGTTTGGACAGCCTTGCTGTTGTTTGGCCATGCTGCTGTTTGGCCATTGGGCAATTTGCGAGCCTGCTGCCTGTTATATCTGTTTGGCCATGCTGCTTGCATATTTTCACTTGTTTGGGCAGCCTAGTTGTATTTGGACAAATTGCTTGCATTCTTTTTTTATTTGGACAGTTTTTCTTGCATTTTTATTTTTCTTTTTGTGAACCAGGAAGAGTAATCTTCTTGTGATTTGCAAATAGAAAAATAAAAACGTGATGAATTAAAAATAGCCCTCTGATTCCAAATTGCAAACTTTAATGATGAACACATTTTCTCTTTTGAAGATTCTTATTCATGTCCAATTAACTGTGCTAATTATTTTTCTGTCTTTCTTTCATGTGAGTGCAAACTGGAAGGTGGCAAAGCAGAGGAAGCAAAAGATTATTTGGCAAGCATGGAAGCAATGGAAGCTTAGTCATCCTTAGGCTTAGATTTTTCTACTCAAACTATTGTACTAATTTATTTTTCAAATACAATAAGTTGTAAAACTTAAAGCATTTAAATAATAAATTGTATTGTAACAATTTTTGAAATAAATGAAAAAAGTCTTATGAAGTATTCTGATGTCCATTAGAATCCTTTATTGTCAATAACTTGCAATTTTCTCTTCGCATCTCCACTAATTCTTTAAGATTCATGATTAAGATAATTGAAACTGTATTCTAATAATTCCAACCAAGATAACTTAAATTCAAATGATCATGTAATCTCGCCATTGCACACGCACTGTGTATTCCACAAACAAATGTTTATTCCATAAGCAAACAAATATTTATTCCATTAACAAGCAAATGTCTTAACAGACGCAAATTATCTGGTTAACCTGGATAAAAAAAACATGAATGTTCCAAATGACAGTCTTAGATCCCATCTCTTGTCCCAAATGAACATGCCTTGAGAACAAACAGTAACCTTTCAGTAAACTTAAAAAAGCATGAAAACATGTGAAAGCCAATTGGATCTTTGTGAATTCATTTCTTCTGAGAACTGCAAGTAAAAACCCTAATTGTTGGTTTATTGCCAAAGGAGAAAATCTGTCTGATCGATTCCTGAGCCATTCTCAAATATCTGAGAAACCCTAGGGTTGTGATTTCTGTGAAAAATGGGAGGGCAAATTTTGGGGTACAACACAAGCCTTTGCTCAAGTGGTGATCAACATGAAAGGTGTTCACCTTCCCACAAACTCTCATTTGAGCCCAAGTCCTCACCCATTGGAGCACCATAGCTCAAGATACAAGAGCTCAAAGGCATTCACATGCACACGTGCTCAAGGTCATCACTTGGCCATATTTTGATATCAATAGGCATTGTAGTGTGCTTGTTGACATTACAAGCTGCAGATACACGTGCTACCATCATGTTACTCAATTAAGACAAGCAAAAATTAGCCATGCATGCATCATGGTGAAACGGTCCCCCAAATGAAAGTTTTAACAACTGGTGAGATAAGTTTGTATGGCCATCTCACAGATACATATTCTCCTCACTCTTTAATTTGCTGATTCACACAATAACAACATATTCAGTTAAAATCTCGTGCCTCTCACTCTCTTGATTTCATTTTTTTAACTCAAACTTTGAACCATGAGGGGAAGCTGAGCACCACAAGCTAACCATCCATATAAGAGCTTCTCATTAATTCAGTTTCATTCAATCATGTTCAGTTGTGCATTAGCTTCATCTGAATCAAGATCAGAGCACAAATTTCTCTCTTTTTCTCAAGGGTTTCATTGCTGCAATCTCCATCTTCATATCAAGACTTCTGAGGATCAAGGAAGAGAAAAATAGAGTTTTTATTCTCTGTTTGAGCAATACTTCAAGAGGCGATGAACCTATATTCTCCATCACGTAAGCCTTCGAGTCTCTTCACTCTCATGCTATCTGCCATGCCTTGTTAGGATCATCCATTGCATCTGAAAACCTACAAGTATATAAGCATTGGTGTAGCTTAAAATATGTGATGATTCTTGTAGTTTCAGATTTGTGTGTTTCGTTTGGTGCGTGATTTTCATCATCTTAGAATGAGTTTTAGTTAAAACCAAGGGTAGATTTGAGATCTATGCAAAAAAATCGAGCCAGGATGTGTTAGAGTTTTATATTTTACTTAGGGTAGACTGTCAGAGATGGTGGAGGAACACCAGAGAAGACGACCAGAGCCCTAGCTCTAGCGTCCCTGTGTGATACATGGTTGTGTGAGGTGACACTCTCACACTAGCTTATGCATATTGGATTTTTTTTTGTTTGTCTGTATTATTTTTGTTTGTTAACAAAATCTGATTAATTGATATTAATTGAATAATTAAATAATAAAATGGATAAATGAATAATGGAATAATGGATTATTTGTTTGGTGTATGGACGTAACATTGATGGATTGGGCCTAACACCCTTTTTTATTCACTCTCCCATCTTAGTGGGCCTTTGTAGCGTTTTAAGTGTCAAATTTTGGTTAATTTTCATATCATTTATTGATAATTTTAAGCTCTTTTTTATGTTGTTGATTTTGAAAATGACTTATTTTAAGTGCTTCTTGCATCAATGTAAATAATCTTGGTAGATTTAATGTGTTTGTTAGTTTTTCATCATTTTATGTTCAAATGATGCGACTTGAAGCGAGCTCAGAGTTGAAGAATCAAAGAAAGCTCAGCGTTAGTGTTTTTGGGAGCGTCGTTAGTGCTGGGGTGGCGAAGAGGAGCTGCATCACCGAGAGACTCAGGCAAGATATCCTGGAGAGGAATGCTAAATTTTGATGTAGTTTATGGAGTATGTCGCTTCTTGGAGCGCCCGTCGATGGAGAAGCGAAGAGGTATCGCCCGACGAAGCATCCTTGTCCCCGACAATAGTGTCATTTTGTTGAAACACTTTTACAGGGCAAGTATTTATGTTAGCGTTTTCTACAGAGATTGGTGTCATATTACTGCCGTTTTATAGTTAGGATTATTTTAAGCTTAATATTCATAAAAGGTTTTGGTTTTGGTTCTAGTAACGGAAAGTTCCGAGTTCATGAAAAGTATCAAGTATTGGTAAAAGAGAGTTTTGATTTTAACGATTGGTAAAAACATGTCAAGATTAGGACTCGATAATCTATTTCATATGTATTTTATTAATAAAGTTTGTGAACTCATTAATAATCAATATAATCACATATCCTCTCAATAAGTTTCATCTCTAAAACAAATTGTGAGTTTTATCAAATTGATCCTTAGATGATCTCTCTACCTAACTATCAATTTTATAAATTTAAAAGCTCAATATAAGTGAATATCAACTCACAAAACTATGTCTGGAAATTGTTTGTTGATAGATGAAAACCTAGGTCAAGAGTTGAACATATTTCTCAATAATGATCAAATCAAATATAAACCATAGAACAAGAATATTTCACCATATATTCATCATCAAGTTTTTCACATACAAAATATCAAGCTAAATACATACAAAAATAAGATTATCTACCATTAACCTTGACACAAATGACTTTTTTCTCTCACACTAAGAGTTTCTAGGTTACAAGAATGCGTGTTATGGAAGATGATGTCTCAAAATTTCTAAAAAGAAGCTTATAAGCATGGCATGTCTGCTCCGTCATTTCCCGAGAAGGCAACACCTGGGGACTTGGGTGACGATGGTGTTGGTGATACAAGTGAGCAAATGGAGCACTAGTGGGTGTAATGACCAAAAGCATGTAAGCTACAAAGCTAAGAAATTTTATTTGCTTTGGTCATTTATTTCACTTTAGCTTGTAATTTTAGTGTTTTTATTTATTTATTTATGTTTGAATAATTTATTTTGGGTTGTTATATTAGTATTTTGTCGCTTCGGTGAGTATATTTTGCCTTGGAGGCTTTTGTTAATTTAAATTTCAGTTTGGTGTGTTTTAGTTTATGTCGTGCAAATACATTTTTGTTGTTTGTCATTGATTTAGTGTGAATTATGCTAAATCACAAGAAGAGATTCATGTGAAGAGTGCTTTATCGACTCTACCTTGGGGGTGGTGATGATAAAAGTATCGATATTTTGCACGAGAAAGGTATAATTTATCACTTTATAGAAAAATAACATGATTGTGAAGTTAGTGCTTTATTCAATTTCTTGTTAATGTATTGTTCTTGTGAACACTCGTTCATGTTTGAATCATTAGGACAAAACCACAAAAAATGAGAAGTTTTCCATTGTTCACCAAAAGTAGAAAAATTCTAGTAATTATGGTTAACTCGTTTAATTCATGTTTAATCTTGTGTTAATTTTAGAAATTATGGAAATTTGAAAATGATCAAGGCAAATTTTTGTGTACTATGAGAAGAACCACCATTCTAAAAAGGCTTCATTTCACCTTGTAGTGAGTGTACATTAGTAACCCTTTTGAGCCTTACAAAAATGTGTGAATGAATCATTCAAAATCCCAACAAATTATTAAGTATACCACTTAGTAACCTTGTTATTGAGCATAAAGAAATTTGATATTGATTCATTCAAAAAAATTCTTGTTATGAACACTTAACCTAACTGTGATTTAACCTCTAATGAGGAGCAATTTTTGTCTAATTAGATAGAAATGCTGAAAGTTAGGAAGAAGGTTTATGTGAGAAAAGTAAAAAAGAAATGGTGGTACAATGCATCATTTGAAAAATATCACAAAAAGTTAGAAGAAATAAAAGAAAGAAAAGGAAAAGAAAGTCAAACTTGAAAAAGAAATAATATGATGCATTGTAAGAAAATAAAGGATTGATGGAAAAGAATGTGGAGTTTGTACAAAAATAAATTGATTTTCATGATTTTACCCATTTTGTTTCTTTGACCGTGTATATATTACCCTTTGTTTTTAACTCGAGCCAAACTACAACCTTAAAAGTCCTTAGTGATCTTGTTTCCGTAATTCTCTTTTAGTTCGGTTATATGAATGTATGAATTATTCTGGATGTGCCACGATTACTAGAGAGAGTTTTTTCCCTTGTAAATTTGTGTACATAATGTTCATGTTTTGTTGATGAGTGAGATAGGTGATTCAGTTATGAACTTGTGGGTACTTGAGTTTGCATTGTGTGATATTTGTGTTTAGAACTTAAGTCATAATCATGTTTTGATTCTATCAAAGTGAGTGAGAATGCCTCGTGCTTGTAATTTTTGAGTTTGAACCATCCTCATTATATGGTTGATTTTGTGATTGAAATTTCTTATTGTTGTCTTTGGAATTCTACCTTTGATTTTAGGACAAACAAAGATTCAAGTTGGGGAGAGTTGTTAAGTGTCAAATTTTTGTTAATTTCTAAAATTCTGGTATCAGGTATGTTATGTCGAAAGAGATGTCACGACACAAATATTTGTTTGCAAGTAAGGTGCGGTAAAATCAAAAGCAGTAAAAACACAAGAGATTGTTCACCCAGTTCAGTGTACAACAACACCTACTCTGGGGGCTACCAAGCCAGGGACAAGTTCACTAAATAGTATCAATTCATAGACCATCAGTAAACAACCAGTTTACGATCTAATCACTTAATTACTACCCAAGCTAAACTTCTACCTAAGACCCACCTAGGTATGAGGTCATCCTCAAGTCCCTTCAATCACTTACATGATTAATAAGTTTGAAACACTTCAATCATTAAAAGCTTAAAAGCTTATGAATCATACACAATTAACAACCCAAATAACAACTCAAGTACTTAAACTAATACTTAGAGTGTATTACAAATAACAAGCCTAAACTTCTAATCAGAAAGAAAGTATTCTTCTTCAAGAATTGCTTGACTTTGAATAAGGTAACGAGTCCTTATATATGTGTAGCTTTGGGCTTGGGCTTGAAAACAAATATTCAAATCTTTTGAATATTTCAATTAAAATAGGCTAAGATGCAATTTAAAAAGTATTCCTCCATATTTTTTCGCAACCTGTAGTTCACAAATCCTGAGTTATAGAGTGCTAGAAATCAGGAAACAAAAGACTTAATTGATTTTGGGATGAGATCAGTTCAGTAGGTAGATGTCAAGACATCTGCTTTGACATCATTCAAAACAGTTTTCTCCAAATGTTAAGACATTTAGTAAAACATTAACAAGTCTTGTTTTACCAAAATTGCTGCCAATAAACACTTACAATTTCCATATCATTTATTGACACTTTTAAGCTCTTTTGTGTGTTGTTGATTTCGAAAATGACTTATTTTAAGTTCTTCTTACATCAATGTAAATAATCTTGGTAGATTTAATATGTTTGTTAGTTTTTGAGCATTTTATGTTCAGATAATGCGGCTTGAAGTGGGATCAGAGTTGAAGAATCAAAGAAAGCTCAACGTCTGTGTTTTTAGAAGCGTCGCTCTGTACTGGGATGACGAAGAGGAGCTGTGTCACCAGGCGACGTAGGCGCGATGGCCTGGCAATAAATGACCATCAAGTATAGCATGATTGAAGTTCTTTACAATGGAAACCATAAGTTCTTGAATTAGGTACCAATGATGATATATTAGCTCAGAACAAGTTACTTTCTCAGCAAGTGGAGGACCTTACAAAGAAAATGGCCAAACTACCTCAACAAATCAAGGAGATTCAAGAAATTCTGACAAAGGAAATACAACAAATAGCTTCTTGTGAGTTATTCCAAGAAGATCATCAAACTTGATTTTGTCCTCCGGATGGAGAAGAAGTGGATTGCATGGGAAATCAAAACCAGAATCAAGCTTATCAACCAAGACAACAAAATTATCAAAATAACTAAGGTTACCAACAAAGGGGTAATCAAGGTTATCAATAAGGTTGGAGGAAAGATTCTAAAAATTCAAACCGAAAAAATCCTTACCAAAGCAACAATCAACCTTCACAACCTCAAAGTGGAAGTTCAAAGCTAGAAGAAACTCTCACTCAATTCATGCAAATTTCGATGGCTAACCAAAAGTCAAATGAAGCGACAATCAAAAATTTTGTGAGCTAATTTGGGCAACTTGCTAAGCAATTAGCCGAACAAAAAACGGGGCCATCATTTTCTGCTAATACAGAAACCAATCCGAGGGAGCATTGCAAAGAAATTGTAACAAGGAGTGAAAGAGAGCTTGGTAGTGAAGAAGAAAATGTAAAGAAGGATGATAAGGTTGTTGAGGAGGAGATTATGGTAGAAGAGGAGTTAGAAGATGAGATAGTAGTAGAAGATAATGTTGAGGAGGACTTAGTTGAAAAGGAGAAATTGGAGAAAGAAGCAGTAGAAAATAATGATAAAGAAGAAGAAAATGATAAAAAGTAAGAAGGGGAAGGAGAAAGTGAATACTATTTCGGTTCAAAATATGTCGTATCTCCATGCTCTTTCCAAGAAGGATAATGCTAGGCACTATGCTTGTTTTATGGATATATTTAAGCAATTGCAAATAAATATTCCATACAAAAAAGATATCCTTACTATGTATGCAAAGTTCATGAAGGATATCCTTACAAAAAAGAGAATATTTAGAGATCAAGAAATTATCATGGTTGATGCAAGTTATAATGCCATAATTCAATGAACTCTACCGAAGAAGGAAAGTGATCCGAGAAGGGTTACTTTGATGGTTACGATTGGTGATGTTTATGTCGGTAAGGGTTTGATTCATTTGGGTTCTAGCACAAATTTGATTCCTTTATCTATTGTGAAAAGATTTGGAAGCATTGAGATGAAGTCAAAAAAGATGACACTTCAACTAGCCGAAAAATCCATTACCCATCCTTACGGTGTAGATCAAGATGTGCCAGTGAAGGTGGATAAATTTTTCTTCCCAGTTGATTTCGTTGTGATTGACATGGATGAAGACCATGACGCACCTTTGATTCTTGGCCGACCATTCATGAAGACCGTAAGAATGATGATTGACATTGATGATGGTTTGATGAAGGTACGTGTTCAAGATGAAGAAGTGAGTTTTAATCTATTTGAAGCAACAAAGCATTCAAATGATAAAGGAACTTGATTTAGAGTTGATGTGATAGAAGAATCTATTTTGGATGTTATTAGTGAAGTTCAACTTTCAACTCCCCTTGAGAAAACATTGACTAATGTGCTTCAAGTTCTTGATTCCCATGAAATAAAATAAATGGAAGAATGTTTGAAGGAACTTGAGACTTTAAAAGAAGTTCAACCTTGGGAGGAAGAATTTGAAATCTTGAAGAAGGAATCTAAAGAAGAAGAATCCAAACTTGAATTGAAGATGTTGCCTTCTCACTTAAAATATGTGTTTCTTGATGATGGTTATAACAAACCGGTGATCATAAGTAATGCTTTGTCGAAAAAAGTCTAACTTTGTTTAGTTCAAGTTTTGAAGGAAAAACAAAGAGCAATAGGTTGGGTTTTATCGGATTTGAAAGGAATTAGCCCGACCTATCGTATGCACAAGATTATGATGGAAGAGGATTTTAAGCATGTGTCTCAACCTCAACGCCGCTTGAATCCTACAATGAAAGAGGTGGTGAGAAAGGAAGTAGTAAAATTATTGGATGTTGGGATGATATATCCTATTTCCGATAGTACATGGGTAAGTCTGGTATATGTGGTGCCAAATAAATGTGGAATGACCGTGATAAGAAATGATAAAAATGAATTGATTCAAACAAGGACCGTAACGGGTTGGAGGATGTGTATTGACTACTAGAGGCTTAATCAAGCAACTAGGAAAGATCAGTTTCCTCTTCCTTTTATGGATCAAATACTCGAAAGGTTATCGGGTCAAGAATTCTATTTTTGGATGGGTATTCCGGGTATAACCAAATAACGGTTAATCCGAAAGACTATGAGAAAACGACTTTAACTTGTCTGTTTGGAATTTTTGCATGTAGGAGAATGCCCTTTGGTTTGTGCAATGCACCGGCCACTTTTCAAAGGTGTATGCAAGCCATATTTATCGATCTTATTGAGAAGACTATGGAAGTTTTCATGGACGACTTCTATGTTTTCGGGGCATTTTTTAGTTTATGTTTGAAAATTTTGGATATCATCTTGAAGAGGTGTGTGGACACCAACTTAGTTCTTTATTGGGATAAATGTAAGTTCATGGTTACTGAGGGCATTGTTCTTGGTCAAAAAGTTTCATCCAAGGGGCTTGAAGTTGACAAAGCTAAAGTGGAGGTTATTGAGAAGTTGCCACCACCATTGAACGTGAAGGGGATCCGATGTTTTTTAGGTCATGCGGGCTTCTATCGAAGATTTGTCAAATACTTTTCCAAAATTGCAAGGCCTTTGAGCAGCTTTCTCAACAAAGATAATCTTTTATTTTTGATGATGCTTGTTTGATAACTTTTAATAACTTGAAACAAAATTTGACAACCGCACCAATAACTGTAGCACCAAATTGGAAAATTGATTTTGAACTAATGTTTGATGCTAGCGATTATGCTCTTGGTGTGGTTCTTGGTCAAAGAAAAGGAAAAAAATTGCATGCGATACATTATGCTAACAAGGTTCTTAATGAGGCACAAATTAATTATGCTAAAACTGAAAAAGAATTGTTAGCTATAGTGTATGCATTGGAAAAATTTAGGTCTTACCTCATTGGGTTAAAGGTTGTGGTTTACACTGACCATGCGACAATAAGGTATTTGCTTACCAAACCGGATTCTAAGCAAAGACTTATTCGTTAGATCCTTTTGTTGCAAGAATTTGATCTAGAAATTCGTAACAAGAAAGGATCCGAGAATTCAGTAGAGGATCACTTATCCCGCTTGGTCAATGTAGATGTCACAAACCAAGAAAGTGAAGTTACAGAGGAATTTCCCGATGAAAAACTTTTTATGGTACAAGTTAGACCGTGGTTTGGAAATTTTGTGAATCACAAGGCATCCAGATTGATACCAGAGGATCTAAGTTGGGACCAAAAGAGGAAATTCTTGGCGGATGTGAAATTTTATGTTTGGGATGAACCATATCTTTTTAGACTAGGAAGTGATAATTTATTAAGAAGGTGTGTGTCATTGGAGGAGTCTAAAAGCATACTTTGGCATTGTCATAATTCTCCGTATGAAGGTCATTTTAATGGTTTGCGTACGAAAACGAAAGTCCTTCAATCGGGATTTTATTATCCTTCTTTGTTCAAATATGCATACTTGCATGCTAAGAATTATTATAAATGCCAAAGAAGTGAAGGAATTGGAAAAAGGGATGAGATGCCCTTGAATAACATGTTGGAAGTAGAAGTTTTGGATTGTTGGGGCATAGATTTTGTAGGACCATTCCCCCCATCTTTTTCGAATGAATTTATTCTTGTTGCGGTTGGTTACGTTTCTAAATGGGTGGAAGCGATAACTTATCCTAGAGCGAATGACAAAATGGTAATTAAATTTCTAAAGAAAAACATTTTCACATTTTTACACACTGCGCGTGTTAATTAGTGATGGTGGATCACACTTTTTCAATACACCTCTTAAAAAAGTTTTGGAAAATTATGGTGTAAAGCATAAAGTGGCGACTCCATACCATCTGCAAGCTAACGGTCAAGCGGAAGTTTCAAATAAGGAAGTTAAAAGAATTTTGGAAAAGACCATATCAAATTCACGGAAGGATTGGTCTCTTAAGCTAGATGAGGCTTTATGGGTGTATTACATCGCTTACAAAGCTCCGATTGGTTTGACACTGTTTCAAATGGTGTATGATAAAACCTATCACCTTTCGGTTAAAATAGAGCACAAGACTCTTTGGGATTTTAAATTTGTAAACTTTGATTCTAACTTGGCCGGAGAAAAGAGAAAAATTCAATTGCATGGATTAAAAGAAATGCACAATGATGCTTACCATTCCAACAAGTTGTATAAGGAAAAGGTCAAATTCTACCATGACAAGAAAATTCAACACAAAGATTTCAAAGTTGTCTTAATGGTGCTTCTTTTCAATTCACGGTTAAAACTTTTTCTGGGAAAATTGAAGTCCAAATGGTCGGGTCCATTTTTGATTAAGGATGTTAAAGACTATGGATCAATTGTATTAGAGGATCCAATCTCGAAAGAGATTTGGACAGTGAATGGTCAAAGATTAAAAGTCTATCTTGGAGGTGAAGTGAATCGGGAAACAAGCGTTGTTTGTAACACCCCAATTTTTAGAAGTTATTTATTTATTGAATTATTAGGAGTATTTAGGAATAATTGATGTTTTATATGATTATATGTGTGATGTGCTGGTATGAGGTTGTGCATGATGTGAATTATGATGATTAGAATAGTTAAATAATTATTTAGTAATTATTTGGATTATTATTGAGAATATAATAATAGGAATAATTATTTAAATGGTTATTTTAATTAGAGTGGTGTGTTGGTAATTAGAGGAAGAGTGATGATGTGATGGTAAATAGAGGTTGACTAAGAGAGGGCAATTGAGGAAGATATTAGGGGTCCTTCATGATGACAGAGGAGATATAATTGTTATTCTCACAATCAATCATGAAAGTTGGAGAAGAGAGACTAGGGCACAAAGGCTTTAGATAGAATCATTGTAAGAGGCACGAAGAACATAATCAATCACTCGAAACAATAAGGTAAGGGGTGTTTATCTGATTATTATATTTGATTTAAGTGGTAGATAGAGGTAGGGTTTGCCTTAGGTTTCATTGATGGTGATTCGATGTTTTTTGATGGAGAATTGATAAATTAGTGATGAATAATGACCCTTAAATTTGTCTAATTAATGTAGTATATTAAGTTGTTGATAGATGATGAATCCCTATGATTAGATGATGTTTTAGGACCTGTAAGGTAGTGAAATCGCAGAAAAATTTAGCACAAAATAACGTGCGTCGACTCAAAGAGGTCATGTGTCGAACCATGCAGGTTCAAGACTCAGTATGAGTCGACTTATTGGGTCGACCTGAGCACACCCGGGGCAGACATAATACTTATGCGTCGACTCAAAGGAGGCATGCGTCGACTCAAGCAATCCAATTTTTGATAGATTTTTCTAAAGGTCGTAACTTGAGTTTCCGGACTCCATTTGAGGTGCCGTTCGAAGCGTTGGATAGCTTACGCGATGAACTATATTTATAAGTAGTAAAATGAATAATAAGAAGGATAATTCTAGTACCCAAGTTAGGATAGAATTAGTTTCCCCGTGTTGAATCACTATGATGTTTTGTGGTAATGAAGTATGATGATCATATGTTGTTAATTTGGTGATTCTGTTTTATATGATGATGATGATTTTCCTATATGAGTACATATGATGAGGTTTATATGATGAGGTTGGTGAATACATAAATGATGATGTGTATGACTAGTTGTGGTCATTTATTTTTTTGTTGTGCATCATGCATTCATTGGACAACTTTGGTCCATTTTGATGATTTAGGATGTTGGTCCAGTGATTTGGTCTCAATCCCATTGTGTGGATTTGGGATGTCAATGATTTTCTCCGAATTCAAGTGAGAATAGATCCTATGATTCGGGTCTTCGGAGGGTGATGGCACAATGTCCATCAAATGAATTGGCACCACATGCATGAGTGTATGTCCTTGCACTACATCTTATGTGGCACTGCATGATTCTTAAATTGATGATGTTGTATTGTGTTATTGAATTTGTATGATTGTTGAGGTAATTGGAATATACTAATGTCGAGTTTATGTTGTGATACTTTTGGTTTATTCTTCTATATCTATTACTTATATCTTATATAATTATTGTGATGAGCTCACCCTTTCTGCTTGAATGTTGCCTCTACATGGGTAACGTGCAGGTAAATAGGAGTAGTCCCTACAGACTTAGAAGAATAGCTTGGAGCGTGTGTTTTATTTCGATTGAGTATAGAAGGTCTTGCTCTGATATGTAACATCGAGGACGAGAATGCTTTATTTTGAAAACTATTTTGTTCTTGTTTTGTTATGACATTTAAACTGTCTCCATGGAGTTTAAATTAGGTTGAATTGTGAACCATGAATCATGGGACACTATGAAGTGTTTTAATGAACTTGTTTGAACTATGATTCCGCTGCAAGTATGTGAAACCTTGATAATGGATATGTCATGAATAATTTTGAAAACCCGTGTTACGAAGTAAGACTAACACGTATGACTATTTCACGAATAAAGTGTGACGCCCTTTTTTGTATTACTCTGATATTATTTTAAATAATTATGAATATTTTGTGGGATTTAGAAGGGTGTTACATTGTTCGTCTTGGTGATATGTGAAGTCACCATTGACCGTCGAGCTAAAACGATGTTAAACAAAGTGCTTATTGGGAGGCACCCCAACATTGTAAGTATTTCGTTTTTTGTGTCATTTGAAGTAAAATCATGCAGAAAAAAACCGGTTGGAAAATTCTGCAGCAGAAACTTTTTTCTGCTATCTGGTGTCTAATGCCTCAGCGTCGCCTAGTGATGCTTGCTTTGCTTGCCCATCGCGTTTGAGTCGCTGGGTGACGGTGTTTTTACTGCACATATCTGTTGCACGTTTTACTGTGTGGGTTATAGTTTTTGACGCATTTTTTATTTGGGTCCTTCATTCCCGACCCACAATATATATTTTCTTTTGACCCATTTTTTCTTTCACTTTCACCACTCTTTCAACACAAATAAACCCTAGAAATCTCATGCACTTTTGCTCTCTCTACCTCAAATCCCTTGCATTTTTCATTGCTTATTTCAGATTTCAAGGTAAATAATGTTGCTCTTTAATTTTCTTTGACATTGCAAGCATTTTGAAGTTGTGTTGTAAAGTAGATTTCTTAGATTGTATGTGGTTAGGGTAATGTAGAAAACCCTTTTGATTAAACTGAGTTATGGATGTAGTTCTGCTGGTGTGACAAAAGTGTTTTTTGAATAAAAAAAGTGATTATGGGCTGCTGTCATTTTTCTGCGTTTTTCGCCTGTCGTGCGTTAGTCTCCCGGCAATCTAGAAGCGTTGTGCCACGCCTGCGATGCACGGCGAAGCAAGGCAGATTGTAAAAAAAATTGTATTGTCCTACAGTTTGTTGTTTTGATTCTAACAAGGTTGGGGTTGTTTGTTTTGTTTGTTTATTTTTGCAGATGCCTCCAAAAAGAGTCATCGGTTCAAAGAAGCAAAGAACAAACGTTGGTGGTGGTTCAGGCCAACCAAGGGAATTCGATCATTGTCGGTTTCTTAGTGTGGAGGTGGAAGAAAGGTGCACTCTACTTGAGGGTAATTAGTTTGTTTTGGAGAAAAAGTTTGCAATTAATACAAATGACCCTTATGGGTAAGTTATGAGAATTTTCTTGGGAAAAAAGTGGGATGTTTTGATCGATCTTGCGAAAAGAGTAAGTTATGACTTGGTGAGGGAATTCTACACTAATGCTCTTCCGCCCGAGGGGGAGAAATTTCTTTACAGGACCACGATTCGAGGAAAAGTAGTGTACTTTGATCGAGATGTCTTAAATGGGAATTTGGGTAATCCACTTTTCATAGGTGTTAATCAGACGGACGACTATTCTAACGAGCTAAATGAGAATAGAGACCATAGATCAATTGAGAAAGCAATTCTTTTAGAAGGAAGAAGTGTTGAGTTGAATTCTGTAGGACTTCCATTGAGATATAGGAGAGAGGACATGACGGCAGAAGCACAAGCTGTTCTTTTATTGGTTCTTATTAACATCAAGCCAAAGTTACATAAATCCACTACACCTTTTGATGTGTCTTTGCTTGTGCAGTTTATCCTTGAAGACAGAGATGTGGACGTTTCCTGAATAATTGCAAATGAGATGAAGAAATTCGTTGAAAACACCAGAAGAGATAATGTAAACACTCATAATCCTTTCATTTTCCCTTGTCTTATTACTGCATTGTGCCAAAAGAAGCTTGATGTGATTCCGGATGTGAATAATGAGAAAGTGAGGGGGTGATCAATGATGACTACCTTGGTCGGTATTTCTTTGGCAAGTTGGATTTAAAGAAGAAAAAGGATGGTCGTGGTGAGTTATTAAGTGCTCAAGAGGAAGCTGAGGCGTTTGAGGATCTCGATTATGCTAATTGGGATCCAAGGATGAGAGAGACATGCAATTACATATGAGATATGCTGAGGCTCATCAAAGATCTAGGAGTTTTCTTCATGATTCCATTGAAAAGCTGTTCATTCACCAGTCTGCTCCGCAAGAGGTCACTTTTTTCCTTCTCAAGAGGAATATGGTGCTTATTGTAATTGGCCTATGGGCAAGCAACCTTTCATTCCGGAGAGAGCAGCATCTGGTGACTTGAGTGATGATGGTGTTGGTGATGCAAGTGAGCAAATGGAGCACTGGTGGGTGTAATGACCAAAAGCATGCATGCTACAAAGTGAAGAAATTTTATTTACTTTGGTAATTTATTTGGCTTTAGCTTGTTATTTTAGTGTTTTTTTATTTAAGTTATGTTTGAACAATTTATTTTGGGTTGTTGTATTAGTATTTTGTCGCTTCGGCGAGTATATTTTGCCTTGGAGGATTTTGTTAATTTAAATTTCAGTTTGGCGTGTTTTGGTTTAAGTTGTGCAAAGAAATTTTTGTTGTTTGTCCTTGATTTAGTGTGAATTGTGCTAAAGCACAAGAAGAGATCCATATGAATAGTGCTTTATCAACTCTACCTTGGGGTGGTGATGAGAAAAGTCTCGATATTTTGCACGAGAAAGGTATAATTTATCTCTTTATAGAAGAAAAAAACATGATTGTGAAGTTAGTACTTTATGAAAATTCTTGTTAATGCATTGTTCTTGTAAACACTTGTTCATGTTTGAATCATTAGGACAAAATCACGAAATGTGAGAAGCTTTCCATTGTTCACCAAAAGTAGAAAATTCTAGTAATTGTGGTTAACTCGTTTAATTAATGTTTAATCTTGTGTTACTTTTTGAAGTTATGGAAATTTGAAAATGATCAAGGCAAATTTTTGTGTACTATGAGAAAAACCAACATTATAAAAGGCTTCATTTCACCTTGTAGTGAGTGTATATTAGTAACCCTTTTGAGCCTTACAAAATGTTTGAATCAATCAATTAAAATCCCAATAAATTATTAAGTATACCACTTAGTAACCTTGTTGTTGAGCCTAAAGAAATTCAATATTGATTCATTCAAAATATTTCTTGTTATAAACAATTAACCCAATTGTGCTTTAACCTCTAATGAAGAGAAATTTTTGTCTAATTAGATAGAAATGTTGAAAGTTGGGGAGAATGTTTATGTGAGAAAAGTAAAAAAGAATTGGTGGTACAATGCATCCTTTGAAAAATATCACAAAAAGTTAGAAAAAAAAGAATAACACAAAAAAAAAGAGTCAAACTTGAAAAATAATGGATAGGATGCTTTGTAAGAAAATAAAGGATTGATGGAAAAGAATGTAGAGTTTGTACAAAAATAAATTGCTCTTCATGATTTTACCCATTTTGTTTCTTTGGACGTATATATATTATCCTTTGTTTTTAACCCGAGCCAAGCTACAGCCTTAAAAGCCCTTAGTGATCTTGTTTCCATAATTCTCTTTTAGTTTGGTTAGATTAATGCATGAATTATTCCAGATGTGCCATGATTACTAGATGTAGCGATAAAAAATGTAGTGGGGTAAATCGGAGGTCGAGCTATTAATTAACTCGACTCACAAAAGCAAGAGTCGCAACCGCGCTTTATTATTTCCAAGGGAAAGGGAAAGAGAGAAATAAAACCCTAAAATATGCAATGTAAATAATATTTAAAAGTAATGAAAATACAATGCATTTTTGAAAAGAGATCTAGAGTTCGGGGGTTGGTTATGCAATGTGAAGGTATTAGCACCCAATGCATCTATAGTATCCTATAGGAACCTTTTGAAATATCTGTTTATTAAAATTGTTTATTTGATTAAAATGGTTTGTTTGGCTAAAATGGGTGTGGATGAGATTTTTAAGATACGACGACCTAATATCGAAGTTTTGACTTAAAAGTTGTGAGTTTGAAAATTGAATCTTTTAGGAAAATTATCTTAGGTTTAGCAAAATAGTAAACAAACAAAAGATGAATGAGGGTATTCGCACGATTGGATGAGATGTGTTTGATGACGTGAAGTCAACAAAGTTAAAACATTTCCCTTGAAATTGAGACGGACGAAAGATATAAAGATTAAACGATCGATGATAAAATTAATTAAAATGACAATTGAACAATTAAATAATGAAAATTAAATTACACTAGCATGCATTTTGAATAAATTAAATAAATAGCAAAGATTAAAGAAAAAAATAAATTATGAAACATGTATTTTTAATAATTAAACAAATAACAAAATTAATCAAGTACTAAATTATGAAATATGTATTTTTGAATAACTAAGATAGTAAAAGATTTAAAACAAGTTAACAAAAATTAAATAAAAATTAGTTATAAGAGATGTGGTTTTTTATATTTAATGAAATAATAATAATACATAAACTAAACTAAACTAAACTAATATATATATATATATATATATATATATATATATATATATATATATATATATATATATATATATATATATATATATATATATATATCAAATTGATAGAATTGAAAGAAAGGGGTTAAAAGAGCAAGAAAACAGAAAAATGCCCCAGCAGGGATCGAGCTTGAGCCTTTAAGGGTAATGGATAGTGCAAGTTTCCAGTTGAGCTATCTTAATAATCGTTATTATTATGCTTTTATTAATAAATAATGGTAACGATGGTAATGGGATTGGGCTAAAAGGCCCATTGGGCCGACCCGATTTGGGAATAGAACAAGGAAAAGTTGGTAACCCTAAAAATAAATAAGCGTCGCTGGAGTTGTTGTGTCTTGGGAAGAAACAAACAAAATAAAATTCTCTAAATAGCTTTGCTTCTTATGTTTTATCGTTAAAAAAACAACGAAAAAGATTAAAACCCTCTCTTCACGCTACTTCATTCTACAACACTCTCTCTCATCTCTTCACCACTTCTCTTCACAACACCTTCTATATCAAATTCCTCAATATATTAACTCTCAATTAAATCATAAACTTTCTCTTCTTCTTCTTCGGTCTGAAACCGATTGATGCTTTGAACTGTTCCATTACTGCCTTATTGCATCTTCCATCATGAAGAGGTGCACTGAAAATACCTCAGCGTGATTCTCCTGAAACAGTTATAACATCTTTGATTCCATTTAAGCGAGGTGGATTTACACGGTGAGGAAATGGTAGGTGTGATCGGTGGATCTGGAACTTACTGTTTAATGCTGGTTCGCGAAATGTCGCGGAAGCAAGAGTCGCCACCGTCTTTTATTTTCTCCAACAAGGAAAGGACAAAAGCACAGCAAAATTCCTTATGAGATTGTCTCTCGGTTCGGGAGGTAGATTTATAGAAAGGGAAGGTGTTAGCACCCTTTCTATCCATGGTTATCCATGGGCTCTTAGATACTTGCTCATTTGTGTTTTCAAAAGTGTTGCTTTTAAATTGTGAGTGAGTTTTAAAAAAGATTCGTTTAAAAGTTTCAGATCGACTCTTGTATCAGTCTTCAAGAGTGTTTGAAAGATTGTTTTGAAAGCTTTTTGAAAAGTGTCGGTGTGAAAAGAGTTTTTGATTTGATTTGTTTTGAATTAGAGCAAGTATCTATGAGTCATCTACCTACCCTAAAGAATTAGGCTGTGTAAATGTCCTTAAGGTAGTGCCATCCCACCATTGAGAGGTAGGTAGCACCACCGTTGGAGGTGTTCGGGTTGTGATCGGTGGATCTGGAACTGACTGTTTAAAGCTGGTTCGCGAAATGTCGCGGAAGCAAGAGTCGCCACCGTCTTTTATTTTCTCCAAATGGAAAGGACAAAAGCACAGAAAAATTCCTTATAGAGATTGCTCTCGGTTCGGGAGGTAGATTATAGAAAGGGAAGGTGTTAGCACCCTTTCTATCCATGGTTATCCATGGGCTCTTAGATACTTGCTCACTTGTGTTTTCAAAAATGGTTTGTTTGCTTTTCAATTGTGGGTTTTAAAAAGTTTCTTTGAAAATTTCCAGTTCGACTCTTGTATCAGTCCTCAAGAGTGTTTGAAAAATTGCTTTCGAAAGCTTTTTGAAAAGGTGTCGGTGTGAAAAGTATTTTGATTTGTTTTTGAAATTAGAGCAAGTATCTAGAGTCGTCTACCTACCCTAAGGAATTCGTCTGTGTAGATGTCCTTTAAAGTAGTGCCATCCCACCATTGAGAGGTAGGTAGCACCACCGTTGGAGGTGTTCGGGTCAATTCGAGGTTCGGGACATGGTGATCACCGGAGCAATAGGAAGACACCTTAGAAGCTACCCTCATGCCAGGTTCCCGGATCATGAGGACTTACTAAGACATCCTCTACTCGACGATCACCTTTCGAGGCAAGGCAACAGTGAGGCGTACCCTAGGGGTGGTGTGTGATTCGTGTGTCAAATTCATTTATTTTTGTCTTGTCATGTCAAAGTGATCTATGCGTTTGTTTTTATTTAATCATTCATTCTTGCATGACAGTATTAACAGTTAAAAGAAAGCGCGGAAAGGTAAAATTCTAAACTATTACAAAGGCGCGGGTCCACATCGCCAAAATTTAATCCAGGACCCGATTTGACAGAAAATAAAGAGGTGCGAGAAATAAAATGTCCGAGTTTACAAGGCTTTGGGAGAGGTACATAAATATTATAAGAAATAAAATAAAATGCGCGAATTGAATTGAAATTGGAATCGAGGGCGTTGGACCCTTTTTAATGAAATTATTATTTACAAATTAATTAAATTAAAAATGGAAAGAAACTATTTTTGAGGTTTTTTGGAGTTGTGAATTTTTAATGAGGAAGATTAATTGAAATTAAAATGTTAACCCTAATTCTAATTGTTTTTTTTTAGTTTATTAAGAAAGTATTAAAGTTAAACCTAAATTAACCTAATTATTTACATGCAATTTTGATTTATAAAAATAATATTTAATAATTAATTATTGTGAAAAGGAAAGAAAAAGGATAAAAATTGATACAAACCCTAATTCTACAAATTTTAGGTTTTTATTGAAAAAATATTAAGATGAATCCTAGATTTAAAAAAAACTAAAATCATTTAATGCAATTTATTTACAAAAATATTAGTTAAATAAAAATATTTATTTTTTGTCTTTTTCTGATTTTATATTGTTTTTATGTTTTTTTTATGAAAATAATTAAATTAAAGAATTAATTAAAATAAAGGAAAGAAAAAATATAAAAAAGAGATAAAAGAAACAAACTCTAGGGGGGTCTGTCCCCAATTGGAGGGTAGAGTCCAGTAATCAGGCCCAATTATCGTTGGCCTTGTTGACTTTTGTGCCAGCGTGTACCTCCATTGACTAATGTCCATGATGGTCTTCAAACCATGTCCCTTGGATTGGTCTTAGCGTATGCGTGGCAAGCCAGATCTTGTGGATGTATGATGATCCTCAGGGCATAATCTACATGGGAACATAATTAAGAAAAAAATATAAGGGAAAGGGAGGGGGACCTGGGATCGAACCCAGGTCCTGATGATTACCACTACTACGCGTTGCCACCCGTGCTGCTTCGTTTCTTTGTACATTACATAAACAATAAACAATATAAAATAAAACAAATGTTAGTGCTCCTTTCCGCACGAAATTTCAAATGGACCAACCAACGCCTTACACCTAGTCTTCGTCTTCCTCGCTTTTGTTTTTTTCCTGAAACATAAAGAATCAGCAACGGTTTTGAACCGTTCCAAAATATGCCATTCCAGAAAATAGCGATTAGCTTGTGGTAGCTCATAAATTAAGCGCGAGGTATCTATTCCAATCGTCCAATCATGCTGAGTTTGGTCATGGCATTGAGAGCTTCCAATTTTACAGTATTTAAAAGTACCCAATTCAAAGCTTGAAAAACCCTAAAAGACAACAATGGCAGATTCGTGTATGGTATATAAAAACTCAATCAAATAATGTGGTTAGCTTCAGAATCAAGTAATTAGTGAGAATCCATAAACAAAATGCCATGAGAATGCCTCAAAATCAAAACACGAATATGCATTTATATGAAAAAAATTTGATTTCTGTATACCGATTCAAGGCGTTAGAGTTGATGTTCTTGATTGGAATAGTCTCCTGGTCCCCTTGGCAAGCTAATGGAGTGGTTATTTTACCTTGAAAAGCACTGGAATATGGTTTTCAGTTTTAGACTTTTCTTGAAAAATTCAAGTTTGCTTTAGGGATTTCTGGCGCAGCTGGGAGATTTTTTGGAATAGGGTTGGCTTTGCACTTATGTATGGAAGGATTAGGGTTGAGAATTTGATCAAAAATCCATGAATTGAAGGAATCAATATTTGATTTTTATGCCATAATTTTTCAAATCTTTTTCATGCTATTTTGGCTTCAATCATATCCAATCACCATAATTCCTTCTATATCTGATTGTGCACGAAATCTTAAGCCTATTTCATGCACAAAAAGATTTAAAACATTAGGTTTAGTATTTTTCACCTATTTAATTTAATTAAATGAATTATTAATAATTAAAAATCCAAATAAATAAATAAAAATGATAAAAAACTTCCCTTTGGGCCAAATGGTCGTGCACATGCCTTGGATGATGAATTGTGGAAGAAAAAGAGGCCCATTAGCAATTTTAAGACTTTTGAAGCAATGTTGACTTTTCAAAATATCCAAAAATTTCCCAACTTCCACAAGGCATAACTTGCTCAATTTTTAAGCTTTGCTCATGTTCTTGGACATTTTGGAAAGGTCTTTGAGTCCTATAACCAATGTCTTTGGTCCCATGTCATTTTGATTTACCAATCTCAAGTTATGGCCTTTGACTTAAATTCCCTTTTTGTTGACTTTTGAAAATGACCTATAATGTTGAAATTGATAACTTTTTGTGAGAGCATTTCTTGGACTTGAAGTGTGAAGAGGAGTTGTAGGAAATGTCTTTCTCTTCAAAATGAGTTTTGGATGGAATTTTTCTGATAATCCATGTGGAAGTTATGCCCTGGTCAAGTTACAGTTGACTTTTTCAACTGTCCAAATATGGAAACTTTTGCATCTTGATGATTTTTGAGCCAAGCTTTGAGAATCATGATCAAGCATTGATCAAATGATGTATGTGGCTTCAAAATGAGATGTTGACCAAAAAATTAGAACTTTTGACTGTCAAATGACCATTTTTCCCCTACAATTGACTGTAGTGCAATTAGGGTTTTTGACTGTGCAATTTTGAGCTGTAAGTCTTGGAACTTGGTATGAGGATGCTTGACCATGTTTATAAGCATGTGGGACTTGATTGGACCCTTGGAAACTTCGCCTTTTTTTTGTCAGAACCAAAACCCTAGTTTTGACTGTTAGGAGGCCCTTGAACTGTGCAACCCTTGGGGAGATTTTGAAACATTGACTTGGCAAATTTTGAAGAATATGGGAGGGCAAATTTTGGGGTACAACACGGGTCAATTCGTTTGTAGGGACAGTGTGGTCACCAAAGTAACAGTAGGACACCTTAGAAGCTACCCTTATGCCATTGATCCTTTTTAATTCCGAGGCAACCTTTCCGAGGCAACTGGATCATATCATGGACATAAGGACTTACTAAAACGTCCTGTACTCGACGACCACAATTCGAGCTTGTAGGGACAGTGTGGCCACCAGAGCAACAGTAGGACACCTTAGAAGCTACCCTTATGCCATGGGTCATGGACATAAGGACTTACTAAAACGTCCTATACTCGGCGACCACGTTTCGAGGGGCAAGGCAACAGTGAGGCGTACCCTAAGAGTGGTGTGTGCATTGTGTGTTGTTTTTAGTTTATGTTATCTTCGATCAGGCATTGAGGTGAGCTACGCTTGTTTTTAATTAGCATGCATTCTTTCATACAAGTTAACAGTTAAAAGGGGTGCGGAAAGTAAATTACGGAAAACGTAAATCCTACGCTATTACAAGGCGCGGGTCTATACATCGCCAAATCTTTACAAAGACCCGTTTTAAGTAAATAAGTGCGGAAAATAAAAAAAAAATAAAAAAACAGTAAAAGGTCCTATTTACTATTACATATCCGGAGCAATTACATAATAATCGAACAAATTAAATACGCACGAATAAAGAAAAGGGAATTAATTTTTTGTCTTTTTTTTTTGGTAATTAAATGAAATTGAAAACTAATTAATTATTTTAATTACAAGAAAATATTTTTTTTGTTTTTTTTATATTTTTTTATGAAATAAAATAGAAATAAAAAGAAACAAAGTTAAAGATTAACCTAAATCTAAATCTATTTTAATTATTAAAAGGAATGTTAAAATGGCCTAATTAACAACTAATTCAATTATGATTTATTTACAAAATAATAAATAATAATAATAAAAGTGTTAATTATATATTTTTTGGTTTTTTATGAAAATGGTTAATTAAATTAATTATATGATAGAGTAATTATTTTTGTGTTTTTTGGATCAATTTTGATAATTAAAAGCAAAATAAAAGTCAAATTAATGATCATTTAACAATTAATTAAAATATGCATGCAAAAATATTATTTTTAATGTCAAAAATTAAATAAACATTTTTCTGATTAAAATGCAAAAGGAAAATATTTTTGTGAGTTTTTTAAATGCATGAGAAAATTATTTGAACAGAAATTAAATTAGAATAAAAAAATAAGAAAAAATGAAAAATAAAGTAAGCAAGTTAATTGTGGAAAAGGTGGAAAAAGGCCAGAACCAGGACTTGAACTCGTGCCCTCTGGGAATATTCACTGATGCGTTGCCATCTGAGCTGCATGTTTTAATTGAAACAATAATAACACATATATATTATATTAGTAAATCAAGTATTCCCTGGAAAAAAAAAAAGAAAAGCGCGCTGATATTCAAACGGACAAATGAGGAGGGGACGCGTCAGCGTCTTCTTCCTTGGACACTGGTTCTTTTACCTGCGGATTTCTATCCGCAGGAAAGTTCGCAGGCTGCTTCAAAAATGGTCCTCAGGCCATGAAAACACCACCTAAAGCCATGGATGTTCTCGTCTATGTCCACTGATCTCACTTATGCCCTTGGATGGCCTTGATTTAACCTGAAACAAAAACGCCTAAAACGAAGAAACGTGAACCCTAGAATCGGGCACCACAATTCAGGGCCTAACAAGGAAATTGGCTAATGCAATCGTGTTGGAAATTGATCAAAGAACATGAATATGCCAGCTTTTTTGAGAAAAAACGCAAGAATAGGGAGTTCCAGATTCATGCTCAGAGACGAGTTTGTGATGACTTACAGTGATGTATAGGAGGTCTTAGGGCTTGGCAATGGTCGCGTTGGCTTCAGGGCGTTGCCAGGAAGGAAGCTACGTCTTCAGTTTTGTATGGAAAGGCCTGCACGATAGCTTTAGGTCTCCCACTTTTTGACAGTTTTTTTGAGTTTCTCTCTGGCCATTTTTGAGCTTCTTAGGTTGTGATCTCGTTTGTGATGTGTTGCATATGTATTATGTAATGAATTTTGATCAGAATTAAAGCCAATAATGCAATGCATTCATGTTTGGGATTTGCCATAAACCTCTATTGAAACACTTTCCATCTTTGTACCAAAATTTGAATTCTTGCTAGCTTTAGCCCTTTTCACGAATTTGGGATGTGTATAATGGTGGTTCAAAGCTAATCAAAGCAAGATATGTCCCTTAATTAATCTTTTTGATTTTCATTTGATTTTAAAAGATTTAAAATGAATTAAATCCAATAAAATCAAATAAAAATGAAAAAATTAATTTTAAATTTTGAAATAAAATGTGGGACACGTGGGAAGTATGGCCAAGCTGAATCAAGTGGAAAAAGTTGGCCCCTTTTGTCAAAAATGAATTTTCAAGGATAATTGATTTTGGCCATTTAACAAAACTTTTCCAACTTCTCCAATGCATATCTTGCTCAATTTTGAAGTTATGAACATGTTCTTGGACATTTTGGAAAGGTCTTGAAGTCCTCTAACCAATGTCTTTGGTCCCATGTCATTTTGATTTACCAATCTCAAGTTATGGTCTTTGACTTAAAGTCCCTTTTTGTTGACTTTTGAAAATGACCTATAATGTTGAAATTGATAACTTTTTGTGAGAGCATTTCTTGGACTTGGAATGTGAAGATTCGTTGTAGGAAATGTCCTCCCCTTCAAAATGAGCTTTGGATGGGATTTTTCTGATGAACCATGAAAAAGTTATGCCTTAGTCAAGTTACAGTTGACTTTTCAGCTGTCCAAAAATAGAAACTTTTGACACCTTGATGATTTTTGAGCCATTCTTGTGAAATCATGGTCAAGACTTGACCAAATGATGATTGTGGCTTCAAAATGATATGTTGACCAAAAATTTTGACTTTTGACTGCCAAATAACCATTTTGCCCCTGTAGTTGGCTGTGGAGCAATTAGGGTTTTTGACTGTGCAACTTGACCTTGTGAGCCTTGAAACTTGACATGTAGGTGCTTGACAATGTGTATGAGCATAGGAGACTTGATTGAGCCCTTGAAAACTTCAACTTCCTTGCAAGAACCAAAACCCTAGTTTGATTGGCTTGGGAGGATGGTTGACTGTGTAGCCCTTGAGTAGACTTTGAACCATTTGAGGTGATGCTTGTCAAAACTTGAAGAATATGGGAGGGCAAATTTTGGGGTACAACAGTAGGTCCATGGAAAAAGGAAGAATTTTAGGTTTTGTAAGGTGCGGTCTATGGAAGTTACAGTGGTTTGGGTTTTGGTTCTGAGTTTAGGTTCTGAGTTTTTGGTTCTGAGTTTAACAGGTTCTGAGTTTTGGTTCTGAGTTTAACAGGTTATGAGTTTTGGTTATGAGTTTAACATGTTGAGTTTTGGTTATGAGTTTTGGTTCTGAGTTTTTGGTTCTAAGTTTTGGTTCTGAGTTTTTGGTTCTGAGTTTTTGTTCTGAGTTTTTGGTTCTGAGTTTTGGTTCTGAGTTTTTGGTTCTGATTTTTTATTCTGAGTTTTGGTTCTGAGTTTTTGTTCTAAGTTTTGGTTCTGAGTTTTTGGTTCTGAGTTTAACAGGTTCTGCTTTGAAGTAATGTTATGGTGCAGAAGTAGCAGTCTGAAGCCGGTAGAAGAATGGAAGATGATGGAGGAAGAAGCAAGAGGATACAGTGGGTGGCAAGGTTCTTTTTATGAAAGAAATAATGGTTTGTACGTTGTTTTAACAGTAGTTTTGAAGTATATTTTTATTAATTAATTTATGTTATTACTATTATTATGACTTCTAAAATTTCTAAATATCCATATGTTGCATCGACTCAAAATACAACAAAAGTATGATAAAGCAAGCATTCACATGGCATAAAAGTGGTGTAAAGAGAAGATTCAAACATATGAATGAGGAAGTTATGCAGAAGTAAATAGGGAAGAATAAAAATACCTATCAGAGCCTCTCCGATGGGGCTTCAAAATGTTAAGTTTTCTCTCCTTGAATTTCTGTATTTTCTTGTTGAGTTTTGTGTTACACTTGCTGAATTTTCTATGTGTGGTTCCCTCTGATTTTTTCTCTCTCACTTGATGTTCCTCTTCTGATTTTTTTTGTGATTCTTGGATAAAACTCCTCTCTTTATCTGTTAATAGAGACCTTTATTTATAGTGAATATATATGGGGTTTTATGGGGGAAAACAATAGAGATTTGAACTGTTTTGGCAAGCTATTTTCATGCTTTATTCACACAATTTATTTTAACCATTTTGATGCAATCTGTGGCTACTTTGATGCAGGTTGGAGAAGACTGTATAGCAGTTTACAGCAGATTTTGGCAGCATTTGGGGCTATTGTATGTTGTTGTTTTTTCAGGCTGTTTGTAGCATTTTACAGCATCTTTTCTTTGGACTGCTATGCTGCATTCTGGGCTAGTTTACTGCCTTGCTGACCAGTAAAAATGCAACAAAATTGGGCTGGAAAATGGATTGCAAAATGGACTGCATTAGCAACTTTGTTGGGCTGAATTTCTTTAGTGTTGAAAATATATTTTGTATAAACTTGTATCTTCTTTGCAACTTTGTAATAATAACTCAAATAAATTTGTAACACAAATGGAATTTGTTCTCCAATATAATTCCTTCAATTCTTTTGTAAAATCATGAACAACTTTGAATCTTTGATTGAAATTTAGAATCTTGATATGTCTTGATAAAATTCCAAGTCTTCCATTTGAATTTGGGAAATAATTGAATAATACTTGGATGAATTGTTGAATGATGAATAAATAATAATGCAAGCCTTAAGACTTCAATCTTGCATTTTGTAATAGAAATAAAAGAAATCCCATGAATTGATCTTATAATAAAATAGTAACCATCATGTAGTTAATCTTGTGATGAACGATTAATTGGATCGAATTTCTTTTCCCAATATCTTCTTGAATAAGTGCTTCATGTGTGTTCAAATAACCATAATGTAAATTCATCAAAATAACCACACAAAATAATCTTGAATAAATATTTCCTACGATAAATGATTATTATTGAATGAGATCTCTTGGTAGTTCCTCTTTAATTATCACTTGAATTCAAATAAAGAAAATTCCAAGTGTTCCGATTAAATTCTTCTAGAACGGTTTTGAATTTAATCATTCCATTTTGCCGAAATTCACTCTGCGTCGTGAGAAAACTTGCAGATGACTTTTGGTCGACGTGATCGAAAATGACTAGCACAGCTTGGTTTTCTTGTATTTTAAAGCAATGTGAAACACACATGAACCAAAGGCAGTAAAACTTCGACTGTTATTTTTGAAAAATTTCAGAGACACTGGAGACCATCTGTTGGAAAGAGTGTGGAAATATACACACGATTCTCTGAAATTCTTTTGATGAATTAGCCTTTGAGAATCAACGACCGACCGCATTTCTGTCCTGAGACTCGAAACCCTAATTGATGCGTGACGTCCGATGCTCTTCTTTCAGACCTATTTCCTGCACATGGAATAAAAAAACAAAACATACACTTTGTGCTTGATTAGTGGTTAGTCATTCATATAATAAAATGCTCATAACACTCGATAATCTCTATACAGTCAAAGCTCGAAAGTGAAACATTCGAAACCTACCATATTTTGTAACCTTGATGTATATATAAAACAATGCAAATGAAGCAGGGATCTTAGGTCAAAAATTGGGGTATGACAGCTGCCCCTATTTAAGTTTCTTCTATCCAGAGATATGAAGATTGGAATCTTCGTCTCGACGAGATCGAAGGTACTTAAATACATAATACGCAATTTTTGCCCTAAGATACCGCCATTATGTTTATGATATGAATGTAGTATTTGAACTTTATGGAGAACGATACTGTATGAGACAAAATAACGTTGGAGAAACCAAGCACAAATAACCCACAGAAATGAAGATTATACACTACTGGGGAAATGAGCCATCTACTTCGAATGATAGACTCTTAACAGAGAATAAAATTTGAGAGAAGACAACTTCTGACCCTAACAAAGAAGACGCCTTGCATAGGCCACGAGAAAAAAAATTATTGACCCAAGATGATGGTGAGTTCACAACTCAAGGTCAAATATAGACAAAAAAATGTATCAACTTTTTCTGATAGTGAACTACCGACTTCTGAAGGTAGAGATTTCATAACAAACTTCTCTATGGGACTTTTCCGGAGAGATACCATTTGATGTTGAAATAATATATGGTTGTAGATACACAAGCTGCTCAAATAAAGAGGCCACCATTTGCTGTCTTCAAAGGATATCTATAACATACAAGTTGCTCAAATAAAGAAGCCGCCACTTGTTGTCTTCCAAGAAAACTATAATGCCCAAGTTGCTCAAATAAAGAGACCGCCGCTTGTCGTTTTCCAAAGATGTCAATAACGCACAAGTTGCTCAAGTAAAGAGACTGCCGCTTGTCGTTTTCCAAAGATGTCAATGTTAGAACATAATTTGATTCTACAACCCTTGATTAGAGTTTTGATGATAACAAAATACAAAGAATAATTAAATTCAAAGATATATACAAAGAACAATTATGCTCCTTAAAATTATGTATTGTATATGCAGAAGTTCTGATGGAATCAGCATCAGAATGGAATCAGCATAAGAAGATCAGCAATATGTGGTACACGCTGAAGCTACCAGATTATATGTTGAAGCTTGATGACCAGAATCTGCGCCTAAACAAGTACACTCTGACTCTGATCAAAGAAATCTTTACCAAGTCATCAACACTCTAAAGCGTTATCAGCAGTTAAAGCAAAGAAGACTCTGAAGCGTTATTAATTATTCAAGACAGAATTAAATGCTAACGGCTTTCTTCAGACAAGATCTTCTTCAAAAGGAAAGTGTGTTATTATCATTAAACTTGCTTTATGGATAACGTATCTTTTCCTTGCCTATATAAACAAGTCTGCTTGTGAAAAGAAGCACGTACGTACGCACACAACAATTTGCCAAGCCTTCCAAACCACGCATATTCAAAGCTTTAGCAAATTCATTTTATTCCAAGATTAATTTGTGTAACTATCACAGTTGTGATATACTGTTTTGTTAGAAAACAACAACACACTATTGTTCAATTATTTGTAAAAGATTTCCTTGAGATTAATCGGCTTGTGGTTGTACTCAAGAAGACTTTAACAGTTGTTAAAGTAGCTGTTGTAATCCTTTGAGAATAGTGGATTAAGACCTCGTTGGAGAGAGGCGAAATCAACTTGAAGGGTGGACTGGAGTAGTTTGAGATCAAATGAACCAGGATAAAAATACTGTGTCCTTAAGCTGTTAATATTTGATCCAAGTTTTTCAATTCAACCCCCCATTCTTTTGTTTTTCACATCTTCAATTGGCATCAGAGCGCCTGGTTCTGAGCTTAAACACTTAACCGTGTCAGTACAAGATCCAGCGTCAGAAAAAAACAATAGCAGGACCAAGTCAAAACATCAGCAATGACAACAATGAAGAAAGGGACAGATTCAGTGGCAAACCTCCAGTCTTTGATGGAGAGAACTTTGACTACTGGAAAGACAGAATTGAGAGTTTCTTTCTGACCCATGATACTGATCTGTGGGACATTGTGACTGATGGATACATGCACCCAGTGGATGGACGTAGTCAGAAGATTGACAGGAAAATGATGTCTGATCAGCAAAAGCGTGAGTTCAGAAATCATCACAAGGCCAGAACAATTCTTCTCAGCGCCATCTCATATTCAGAATATGAGAGAATATCAAACAGAGAAACTTCCAAGAATATGTTTGATTCTCTGAGAATGACGCATGAAGGCAACATTCAAGTCAAAGAAACCAAAGCCCTTGCGCTCATTCAGAAGTATGAGGCATTCAAGATGGAAGAAAGTGAATCAATATAAACTATGTTTTCAAGATTCCAAATTCTTGTTACTGGTCTAAAAGTTCTTGATAAAGGGTATTCCACTTCTGATCACGTTAAGAAGCTCATCAGAAGCTTGCCAAAACAGTGGAGGCCAATGGTCACAGGACTTAAGCTAGCCAAGGATATCAACAAAATCTCTCTGGAGGAACTTGTTAGCTCCCTCAGAAGTCACGAGATAGAGCTAGAAGCAGATGAGCCTCAAAAGCAAGGTAAGCCATTAGCTTTAAAATCTAACAGAAAATCTGACTCCAAAGTTTTGCAGGCTGTAGAAGAAACCTCTGATGGATCCTCATCAGAAGAAGATGAATTGTCTCTTCTCTCCAGAAGGGTGAACCAACTATGGAAGCAGAGACAAAGGAAGTTCAGGAACCCCAGAAGATCAGAAAATCAGAATGAATCTTCCTCCAGATATAGAAGGTCAGAATCCTCCTCTGGACACAGAAGATCTGAAGGTTCCTCAGGATACAGAAAGCCAAACAACAAAGACATCATATGCTATGAATGTAACGAGCAAGGGAACTACAAAAGTGATTGCCCAAAGCTTCAGAAGGAGAAGCCCAAAAAGAAGTTTGGCAAGGAAAAGAAGAAAAGTCTCATGGCTACAAGGGATGATTCTAACACATCTGAAGCTGACTCAGAATTAGATGATGAAAGAGAAAACATAGCTTTCATGGCAAACGTATCTGAAGACAGTGAAGCTTCTGAGTCAGACTCTGAATCAGATACAGAAGAGGTATTCCCTGAATTTACTATAAATTTTACTAAGGCTGAATTAGCTGAAAGCCTTAATGAAATTCTGGAAAGGTATCAGCAGATCAGAGTCAAATTCAGAAACCTGAAAAGGAATCTTGCTTCTGACTCTGATAAGACTGAGAGTCTCAGATTGGAGAATTCTGAGTTAAAAGAAAAATTTTCAAAATTAGAAAACCAGTTGCAAAACTCTCAGAAGGAAACAATTCCTGAAACTCTCAGCAATGCTGATGAGATCATCAAAGAGTATGATCACAACTTTCAAAAGTTTCTTGCTAAAAACATAGACAGAAGCAAGATGGCTTCAATGATTTATGGAGTTAGAAGAAATGGCAGAAAAGGGATAGGATATCAAGTTAAGGTACCTACACCAAAAAATGCCATGGATTTAGTTATAAAACGTACTCCACTTGATTCACACTTTATATATGGGCACACACATGACATAAAATATACAAGTAGTGATTACTATGTCAAACCAAAATTCAACCAGAGTTTTAGTAAAACTAACAAATCAGGACCCAAGAAAATGTGGGTGCCTAAGGATAAAATAATACATGTGGCAGATATCTTTAGCAGCAAAGCAAAGACACCAATAATGGTACCTGGACTCTGGCTGCTCACGACACATGACGAGAAGAAGGCATATGTTCCAAAGCCTGGAACTTAAGCTTGGAGGCCACATAGGCTTTGGAGGCAATCAGAGAGGAAAAATTATTGGCTTTGGAACAGTAGGTAATGGAAATCTTCCCTCTATAAGTAATGTTTTATTAGTTGATGGATTAATGCATAACCTGTTATCCATAAGTCAATTGAGTGATAACAGTTATGATATAATATTCAATCAAAATTCATGCAAAGCTGTTAGTCAGAAAGATGTGACTATCCTATTTAATGGAAAGAGGAAAAACAACATCTATAAAATCAAACTTTCTGAACTAAAAAGTCAGAATGTAAAGTGTCTTCTGTCTGTTAACAACGAGCAATGGATCTGGCACAAGATTGGGACATGTTAGTATGAGAAGAATATCTCATATTAACAAACTCAATCTGGTCAGAGGACTTCCTAATTTGAAGTTCAATTTAGATGCTCTGTGTGAAGCATGTCAGAAAGGCAAGTTTGCAAAACCTGCTTTCAAATCCAAAAATGTTGTTTCCACCTCTAAGCCATTAGAACTTCTGCACATTGACTTATTTGGACCAGTAAAAACTGCTTCAGTCAGTGGCAAGAAGTATGGGTTAGTAATCATAGATGACTATAACAGATGGACATGGGTAAAGTTCTTAAGGCACAAGGACAAGTCACACTCTGTGTTTTTTTACCTTCTGCAACCAAGTTCAGAATGAAAAGGATCTTAGAATCGTCAAAGTTAGAAGTGATCATGGTGGAGAATTTGAAAATAAAGATTTTGAATTATTCTTTAATGAAAAAGGCATTCTGCGTGATTTCTCTTGTCCTAGAACTCCCCAGCAAAATGGAGTTGTAGAACGAAAGAACAGAACATTGCAAGAAATGGCCAGAACAATGATCAACGAGACTAACGTTGCTAAGATCTTCTGGGCAGAAGCAATAAACACAACGTGTTACATTCAGAATAGAATCTCTATAAGACCTATTCTGGAAAAGACTCCATATGAATTGTGGAAGAACAGAAAGCCCAACATTTCCTATTTTCACCCATTTGGATGTACATGTTTTATTTTGAATACAAAAAATTATTTGAACAAGTTTGACTCTAAAGCACAAAAGTGTATTATGTTAGGATACTCTGAATGCTCAAGAGGGTACAAAGTATACAATACAGAAACACAGATTATTGAAGAGTCAATCAGTGTTCGGTTTGATGATAAGCTTGACTCTCAAAAGTCAAAGCAGAATGAATTCCTTGCAGGTATGGAAGTTGAACTCACAGGTACTGAAGATAAATCATCAGAAGACCTCAACAGAGACACTCCCTCAACATCAGAAAGAGTCACTGCAAGAAACCCAACACCTTCTGTTGATCAACTCCAGAAAAGACCATCCAGAAGCAGCATTGATCACCCAGAAGAAACAATCTTAGGAAGGAAGGAAGATCCAATCAGAATAAGATCTACCTTCAGAAACTTTGAAGAATCCCTCATGGGACTGGTTTCTCTGATTGAACCAACAACAATTGATGAAGCACTTATGGACAATGACTGGATTCTGGCAATGCAAGAGAAGCTAAATCAATTTACAAGAAATGACGTATGGGATCTGGTTCCCAAACCAAAAGGATTCAACGTCATTGGTACAAAATGGGTGTTCAGAAACAAACTGAACAAACAAGGTGAAGTCATCAAAAACAAAGCATGGCTGGTAGCACAAGGTTATAATCAGCAAGAGGGGATAGACTATACAGAAACCTTTGCTCCAGTCGCCAGGTTAGAATCTATCAGACTTTTAATTTCATTTGTTGTTAATAAAGGCATCACTCTGTATCAGATGGATGTCAAGAGTGCATTCTTAAATGGCTATATAGAAGAAGAGGTATATGTGCACCAACCCCCTGGTTTTGAAAGTTCCAAAAATCCAGAATATGTTTTCAAACTAAAGAAGTCACTCTATGGTCTGAAACAAGCTCCCAGAGCTTGGTATGAAAGACTAAGTAACTTCCTGTTAGAAAAGGAATTCACCAGAGGGAAAGTGGACACAACCTTGTTCTGTAAGACAGTTAAGAATGACATTTTAGTATGTCAAATTTATGTTGATGACATCATATTTGGATCCACTAAACCCTCTCTGGGAAGAGAGTTTGCTAAATGTATGCAGGCAGAGTTTGAAATGAGCCTAATGGTGGAACTAAAATTCTTTCTGGGCATTCAGATTAATCAAACTCTTGAACGAACTTACATCCATCAGAGCAAATATGTCAGAGAACTTCTGAAGAAATTTGATCTCTCAGAATGTAAGCCATCAAGGATTCCAATGCATCCCACGTGCATTCTGGAAAAAAGAAGAGGTAAGTAAAAAGGTAGAACAAAAGGTCTACAGAGGTATGATTGGCTCCCTTCTGTATCTGACGGCCTCAAGGCCTGACATTCTATTCAGTGTTTGCATTTGTGCTAGATTCCAATCAGATCCTAGAGAATCTCACTTAACAGCAGTTAAGCAAATTTTCAAGTATCTGAAAGGTACTGCTAATCTGGGTTTGTTTTATAGAAAATCAAATGATTACAGCCTAGTAGGATACTATGATGCTGATTTTGCTGGAAACAGACTAGAACGTAAAAGCACTTCTGGAAGCTGCCAGTTTCTGGGAGAAAATCTGATCTCATTGTCCAGTAAAAGACAATCCACAATAGCTCTATCAACAGCAGAAGCTAAATACATAGCAGCAGCTGGATGTAGAACGCAAATGCTCTGGATGAAAAGCCAACTTGAGGACTTCAATATATTTGAGAGTAACATTCCTATCCTCTGTGACAATACTTTTGCTATTTGTCTCAGTAGAAATCCTATCTTGAATTCTAGGGCTAAGCATATAGAAATAAAACATCATTTTATTAGGGACTATATTCAGAAAGGGATTCTAAATTTAAAATTCATTGACACAGACCATCAATGGGTTGATTTCTTTACAAAACCTCTTTCTGAAGATAGGTTTAACTTCATTCTGAAACATCTCAGCATGAAGCTTTGTCCAGAATAAACTGTTTTATTTACAAATCTTAACCTTCTGGATTTTGGTTATTTTCTATGAACTACTGATTAATCTGCCTTCAGAATTTTAAAAGTACAGATTGTATCAGAATCTATCCATGAAGATCTGAGTGTTTCATTTCAAGGATAGAAGTGTGTTGTTCACGTAAGAAAACAGTTGTCATCCATTCATCAGCTACCTTCTGAGGCTGAACACGCGTTCACTTTTCTGAAAGGTCAAAAGCGCTGATTGGGTGCATTGAGACACATGTCATGGGTAACCGTTCCAATATCTTTCTGAATCCCCTAAAATCAGCTGTCATTAATGCTTATAATCATTACAATTTATTTCTCTCTCTTGCAGTTTATGTTTTCAAAATCTATTTAAATGCATTTTTCACCCTTTACACTCTTTCACTTTCACTTTCTCTACAATCTAATTGTTTTCAGTTTGCATCTCTCAAAAACCCTTTCATTCTCTTTTCAAACTTTTCTGTGTGAACATAGCTTCCTCCTATGACAGGCAGACTCTGGAAGAACTGAAGAGAGCATATATTTTTATGCAGGAAAGGATGGATAAACAGGATGATAAAATTTTGGAAATCAAGATCATGTTAACCAAACAAGAGGAAACCAACACCCAAATCAAGGGCTTGTTGGAAGCTTTGTTCACACGCCTTCCTCCTCCATCTTAGATTTTCCTTTGTTTTAAAATTTGTTTATCTGTAATATTTTCTACATTGCTGTTGTTCTGAACTTCTTATCGTTGCTTCTAGTTTTAATATAAATCCTTTTTGGCTCTGATTATATGTTCCTTTTGATAACTGACAAAAAGGGGGAGAAAGAATAAGATATTTTCAATAATGGATTACTGAGACATAAGTCTCAAACATTCTGATCTACTCAATTTCTTTCTTCTGAAAAGCTTGAACAGGTACAAAACTCTGATGAAAGACGTCAAATTCTGATGCTCAAGGACTCAAAGAATTTAAGGGAAGTAATCAACTCAGGGGGAGTCTTTCTTCTTAATTCTATACTTTTTATTCTTTATTTCTAATTGAAAAATCTGGTTTTTGTCATCATCAAAAAGGGGGAGATTGTTAGAACATAGTTTGATTCTACAACCCTTGATTAGAGTTTTGATGATAACAAAATACAAAGAATAATTAAATTCAAAGATATATACAAAGAACAATTATGCTCCTTAAAATTATGTTTTATATATGCAGAAGTTCTGATAGAATCAACATCAGAATGGAATCAGCATCAGAAGATCGGCAATATGTGGTACACGTTGAAGCTACCAGATTATACGCTGAAGCTTGATGACCAGAATCTGCGCCTAAACAAGTACACTCTGACTCTGATCAAAGACATCTTTACCAAGTCACCAACACTCTAAAGTGTTATCAGCAGTTAAAGCAAAGAAGACTCTGAAGCATTATTAATTATTCAAGACAGAATTAAATGCTAACGGCTTTCTTCAGACAAGATATTCTTCAAAAGGAAAGTGTGTTATTATCATTAAACTTGCTTTATGGACAATGTATCTTTTCCTTGCCTATATAAACAAGTATGCTTGTGAAAAGAAGCACGTACATACGCATACAACAATTTTCCAAGCCTTCCAAACCACGCATATTCAAAGCTTTAGAAAATTCATTTTATTCCAAGCTTAATTTGTGTAACTATCACAGTTGTGATATACTGTTTTGTTAGAAAACAACAACACATTATTGTTCAATTATTTGTAAAATATTTCCTTGAGATTAACTGGCTTGTCGTTGTACTCAAGAAGACTTTAACAGTTGTTAAAGTAGCTGTTGTAATCCTTTGAGAATAGTGGATTAAGACCTCGTTGGAGAGAGGCGAAATCACCTTGACGGGTGGACTGGAGTTGTTTGAGATCAAACGAACCAGGATAAAAAACTGTGTCCTTAAGCTGTTAATATTTGATCCAAGTTTTTCAATTCAACCCCCCCTTCTTGTGTTTTTCACATCTTCAGCCAATAACACACAAGTTGCTTATGAAGAGACCGCCGCTTGTCATTTTCCAAAGATGTAAATAATGCACAAGTTGCTCATAAAGAGACTTCCGCTTGTCGTTTTCCAAAGATGTCAATAACCCAGAAGTTGCTCATGAAGAGACCGCCGCTTGTCGTTTTCCAAAGATGTCAGTAACGCACAAGTTTCTCATGAAGAGACCGCCGCCTGTCGTTTTCCAAAGATGTCAATAATGCACAAGTTGCTCATGAAGAGACCGTCGCTTGTCGTTTTCCAAAGATGTCAATAACGCACAAGTTGCTCATGAAGAGACCGCCGCTTGTCGTTTTCCAAAGATGTCAATAACGCACAAGTTGCTCATGAAGAGACCGCCGCTTGTCGTTTTCCAAAGATGTCAATAACGCACAAGTTGCTCATGAAGAGACCGCCGCTTGTCGTTTTCCAAAGATGTTCCAGAAGAATGTTGTGATAACACTGCCAGGCAATAGAATTCTTCTTCAACGGGAACCATGAATAGATCCTTCCTGAGGAGATCAAATACTTAAATGCGCAAAATAAATGCACCATTCATCTAGGTTACCCATCCTGGAGAAAACCACGAGATAGCCTATGCAAGAGACAAAACTCAATCCAGGAATAAACCAGAGAGAAGACATTCAAACAAGACTCCACCCAATGAGAAAATAACCTAATTGGGGATTCACCCTATCCAGAGATGGACAAGGGAGGCTAAATCAAAAATTCATCCACGAAGATTAGCTCAGCTGGGGAATTAGAAAGGAAGCACATTTTTTGCCTAAGTTGACATTCTATTTGGAAAGAGCAGATATGCTGCATGAACAGACATAAACAAGGCATATGAACCCAAAATCACCGACAAATGTGAATATGCATGCATCATATAAGTGTAAATGAATAAATGAATGTCATGTGTATGCTGACAAAATAGACGGAGGAAATAAATTGAAGATGATAAGATATCACAAAATAATTAGATACTCGGCCAATCTCAAAGAGACGAAAAATAACTGGAACTGGAACAAAAGGCAACGTCAGAGTGTATCATACTACAAGGCTCAAGTCTCTCTGGGGAGAAAGGTATTTAAATCCAATCTTCTAATCACTGATAGACCACTGACATGACAACAAAAATGTATTGCACTTCGGAAATTTTCTCAATTAGAGGTAATCGAATCAAGGCTTAACCGGGATTATTGGGGAGTCACCAAATTAGTACTCTACTGGAAACACAAGATTACACAACCAACACCTCATGACGATTTTGAAAGAAAACATGTTCATCATGAAAGGATGAATTACTGTATTGTTTTGCATTTCATGGCTTAACCATCCTCGGAGCAACTGTTAATATTCCTTCTAGTATTCATGACACATTTCAAAATAGGGATACTTTTTAACTTTGTTTCAAATATTGCCATAAAAGCTAAAACTTTTCCCGATAAAAACAAAAAGGATAAATGCTCAAACTTCATTAAAAAATGGTAGTTCGCTAACAACGCGACTCCAACGGTTTACAGAAGTTTGGGAAATAGTACATGAAAGAAAAAGGTTACACAAAAACAATGATCACTATTCTCCCTAACAACTTCGAATTCCGAGATGTGCTCAAATGCCATGATTGGTTTTACCAAAAGCCTGCCTAAGCCGCCCCCTCGGGTTTTCAACTTAGCGAACTATCAGCTCAAACTTAGGCGAAATACTTCTTGACTGCATCAGCATTCACGGAGCACGGGAGTTCTTCACCATCCAATTTGTGAGAATCATGGCGCCTCCAGAGAAAACCTTCTTAACAACATACAGTCCTTCATAATTCGGAGCCCATTTGCCCCTAGAATCAGGTTGGAAAGATAATATCTTCTTGAGCACGAGGTCACCTTCTCTGAATTCGCGTGGTCGAACCTTCTTATCAAATGCCTTCTTCATTCTTTGCTGATATAGTTGACCGTGACACAACGCTGCCAATCTCTTTTCTTCAATTAAATTCAACTGATCATATCTACTTTGACACCATTCAGCCTCAGAAAGTTTATCTTCCATTAGAACTCTCATAGACGGGATCTCAACCTCCATGGGGAGTACTGCTTCCATGCCATATACTAGGGAAAATGGGTTGCGCTTGTTGAAGTTTGAACTGAAGTACGGTACCCATGTATAGCAAACGGAAGCATTTCATGCCAATCTTTATAAGTTACCACCATCTTCTGGATAATCTTTTTGATGTTCTTATTCGCAGCTTCAACAACCCCATTCATCTTTGGCCTGTAGGGAGAAGAATTATGATGTTCAATCTTGAACTCTTCACAAAGCTCTCTCATCATTTTGTTATTCAAATTCGAACCATTATCAGTGATGATCTTGCTCGGGATGTCGTATCGACAAATGATCTGATTCTTGATAAATCTGACTACCACCTGTCTGGTTACATTAGCATAAGATGCTTCTTCCACCCATTTAGTAAAGTAGTCGATGGATACCAAGATGAAACGATGACCATTTGAAGCTTTGGGTTCAATCATTCCAATCATATCAATTCTCCACATAGAGAAAGGCCAAGGTGAAGATATAACATTGAGGAGGGTCGGTGGCACATGTATCTTGTCCTCATAAATTTGGCATTTATGACACTTCTTCATATATTTGCAGCAATCAGATTCCATCTTCATCCAATAGTAACCAACCCTCAACATCTTTTTAGCCATTGCATGCCATTGGCATGAGTAACAAAGGATCCTTCATGTACTTCTTGCATCAACATGTCTGCTTCATGTCTGTCTACGCATCTGAGCAAGACCATGTCATAATTCCTCTTATATAATACTTCTTCATTGAGGAAGAAACTACTTGCCAATCTCCTCAACATCTTCCTATCTTTATTGGATTCCCCAGGCAGGTACTCTTGAGTTTGAAGAACATGTTTAATGTCATAGAACCGTGGTTTGTCGTCGGTGACTTCCTCTGCTGAGAACACATGAGCAGGTCTGTCGAGGCGTATAACTCTGATTGAAGGCACGTCGTTCCAATCATTCACCTGGAACATAAAAGACAAAGTAGTTAAAGCATCAGCCATTTGGTTTTCATCTCTAGGGATATGATGTAATTCCAGTTCGTTGAAGAAAGTTAACAATCTTCTAGCATAATCTCTGTAAGGGATCAAACCAGGATGACGAGTCTCCCATTCTCCTTTGATTTGATTAATTACCAATGTCGAGTATCCGTATTGTGATTGGTGGATCTGGAACTGACTGTTTAACGCTGGTTCGCGAAATGTCGCGGAAGCAAGAGTCGCCACCGTCTTTTATTTTCTCCAACATGGACAGGACAAAAGCACAGCAAAATTCCTTATGAGATAGTTTCTCGGTTCGGGAGGTAGATTTATAGAAAGGGAAGGTGTTAGCACCCTTTCTATCCATGGTTATCCATGGGCTCTTAGATACTTGCTCATTTGTGTTTTCAAAATGTTTGCTTTTTAAGATGTGAGTGGGTTTGAAAAAGTTTCGTTTTAAAGATTTCAAATCGACTCTTGTATCAGTCCTCAAGAGTGTTTGAAAAATTGTTTTGAAAGCTTTTTGAAAAGTGTCGGTGTGAAAAGAGTTTTTGTTTGGTTTTTGAATAGAGCAAGTATCTACGAGTCATCCACCTACCCTAAGGAATTAGGCTGTGTAAAGGTCCTTAAGGTAATGCCATCCCACCATTGAGAGGTAGGTAGCATTACCGTTGGAGGTGTTCGGGTCAATTCGTTTTTAGGGACAGTGTGGTCACCAGAGCAACAGTAGGACACCTTAGAAGCTATCCTTATGCAATTGATCCTTTCAATTCCGAGGCAACCGTTTCGAGGCAACTGGATCATGTCATGGACATAAGGACTTATTAAAACGTCCTATACTCGACGACCACGTTTCGAAGGTAAGGCAACAGTGAAGCGTACCCTAAGAGTGGTGTGTGAATTTGTGTGTTATTTTCATGTTATGTTTTATCTTGTACATGTATCATGGTGATCTACGCTTGTTTTTAATTTAGGACATACATTCTTTCATGCAAAGTTTAGCAGTTTTAAGAGTGCGGAAATTTAAATGCAGAAAATAAAATCCTACGCTATTACAAGGCGCGGGTCTATACATCGCCAAATTAACAAAGACCCGTTTTTTAATAAAATGCGGAAAGTAAAACCTAGTTACTATTACATGGCTTGAACAGTTACATAATATTTACAAGAAAAATAAGAATAAATGCGCGAAAAGAATAGAAAATAGAACGTTCGAGGGCGTTGGACCCTTTTGGAATTGAATTGAATTAAAAGTTAATTAATTATTTAATTAAAAGAAAAGAAATGTTTTTTTAGGTTTTTGTTTTATGAAATAAGAAAAGAATTAAAATTAGAAGAAACCCTAATTCTAAGTTATTTTTAATTATTAATAAAAAAACGTTAAAGTTTAACCTAATTTATGCTAATTAATTATTTACATATTTATTTACAAAAATATTTAATAATTGATAATAATAACAATGAGAAAATTATTTATTAAAAAAAGATAAAAAGGTTAGAAACCCTAATCCTACATATTTTATTTATTTAAGAAAAAGATTTAAATTTTAAAACCTAATTTAACTAAATGATTAATGTACATTTATTTACAAAAAAATATTTAATAAGTAAATTAATTAATATATTTTAGTTTCTGATTTTTATATTATGAAAATTAATTATTGGAATTTAAAGAAAACAATTAAAATAATTAAAAGAAAAGGAAAGGAAATTAAAAAAGAATACAAACAATGGGGGTGTCTGACCCAATTTGGAGGTTTATTGTGAGAAATCTGGACCAAGAATGCAAGCCCTTTTTGACTTTTTGTGCTTGCGTATGGATCCATTGACTAGCGTGTACCATAGACTGCACGTTATGGCCATTGGATTGATCATCAGGGACATTTGACAGGCTGGGATGTGAACGTGCATGATGGACTTTGGATGAAGTGCTACGCTGGAACACCTTAAGACAAAAATTATTAAGCGTTTGGGGGGACCTGGGAATCGAACCCAGGTCCCAGTACCTGCAGGACAGCTCACCAACCAACCAGGCTAATGCGTTTCTTTGTTAATATTATGGAACACAAATAATATATATGAAAAAACAATATTATGCTGAAGCAATCAAAAAACGCGCCAATGTTCAAATCATCCAACCACGTTCAGACACGCATGCATCTTCTTCCTTTTGTACCTGTAACATAAACAGATAGCGGGGGTTTTAAACCCCCACTAAACAAGACCTGCAAAAAATAGCGAATAGGACATGGCCAAATATAAAAAGGGCGCGAGGTATGAGTTTTTCTCGTCTTGAGGTCACGAATCCATTGGCATAGGTTTGGTGGCCTGATTTTTCCAGATGAAGAAACCCCTAAATTTGGAGCTCTGAAACCCTAGAAAACGTTAATGGTGAATTCTTATACAGGCATTGTTAGTTCAATTAAAGGGTACCAATAGCTTCATAATATCCATATTAGTGTAAATCAATTAACAAAACACATGAACAATGCTTAAAAATTGAAACACGATAATGGATATGTTTATGAAAAGTGAGACTTTGTTCTACCAATTCTTGAGGTCTGGAGATTGGTTCTTGATTGCAACACGTTCCTAGCAATGTCAGGAAGACAATGGACAAGCTTTTGGACCTTGAATCGCCTTGTAGCTATGTTTTCAGTTTTCAACTTTTTGTGAAAAAAATGCAATTTTGTTCTTGGTTTTTTGCGCAGCTTTTTGTGTCCAATGCATTAGGTCTTAGTTGTGCATATGTACTTGAGTGAAATTAGGTTAAGAAAACAAGCCCAAAGTCCATGCATTCATGTTTTGAATATTTGATTTTTCCACATCTTTTTTCAATCTTTTTCCATGCCAATCATGCCAAATATGGAAGATATTGTCCCTTTTGATTGATGCACGAGATCTCTTACATGTGTGGAGGATATTTGCTGTATAAAAAAGATTTAAAAACATGATTTGGTATTTTTCTTATATTTAAATTTAATTAAATGAATTAATGATAATAAAAATTCAAATAATTAATCAAAAATAAGAAAATAACTCCCTTTGAGGTCAATGGGTCGTGCATAGCCTTTGGGTAATGATTCATGAAAGAAATTGAGGCCCATTAGCATTTTTGAAGCCTTTTGTGCAAAGTTGACTTTTCAAAATTCCCAAAAATTTCCCAACTTCTATAAGGCATATCTTGCTCAATTTTGAAGCTATGATCATGTTCTTGGACATTTTGGAAAGGTCTTGAAGTCCTCTAACCAATGTCTTTGGTCCCATGTCATTTTGATTTACCAATCTCAAGTTATGGTCTTTTACTTAAAGTGCCTTTTTGTTGACTTTTGAAAATGACCTATAATGTTGAAATTGATAACTTTTTGTGAGAGAATTTATTGGACTTGGAGTGTGAAGATGAATTGTAGGAAATGTCATTCTCTTCAAAATGAGCTTTGGATGGGATTTTTCTGATAAACCATGAAGAAGTTATGCCTTGGTCAATTTGCAGTTGACTTTTTCAACTGTCCAAAAATAGAAACTTTTGCATCTTGAGACTTTTTGAGCCATGCTTTGAGAATCATGATCAAGAATTGATAAAATGATGTTTGTGGCTTCAAAATAATATGTTGACCAAAATTTTTGACTTCTGACTGTTAAATGACCATTTTGCCCCTGCAGTTGACTGTGAAGCAATTAGGGTTTTTGACTGTGAAATTTGATGATGCGAGTCTTGAAACTTGGCATATGGATGCTTGACAATTTATGTAGGCATATGGGACTTGATTGGACCCTTGAGAACCTCATTTTCTTTGCCAGAACCAAAACCCTAATTTTGACTGTGTTATGAGGCAATTGGACTGTGCAACCCTTGGGAGATTTTGAAGTTTGATCTTGGAAAATTTTGAAGAATATGGGAGGGCAAATTTTGGGGTACAACAGTTTCCCCTGTTCAATCTTCTTAGACCTGAGGATGTAGATTGGCTAGCGTGCCTTTCGTAATCCGAAGGTGGAAGATGATTGAACACTAGAGTGCCCAGAAATTTGCATTCACATAGTAGACTGTCAGCAGTGTGATGGTGGGAATGGGCTTATAGATGCCATTTGGAGATGATGGATAGGAGGATGGGCTTATAGATGCCATTTAGGTGTCGATCGCGTAAGAGATTCCTTAGCGAGAACTTGCGTACCTGAGAAAGAAAATAATTACCTGGCCTGTTACAGGAGTTGATCTTCAAACCCTTTATGTAGATGTGCCCTGGCTGGATACAGGAATCGAATCTTTAAACTCTTCAGATGTGCCCTGGAAAGATATAGGAATCGGGTCTAGAGAATATAGTCGTCAACAGATACACCCTGGCAAGGTACAAGAATCGGATCTTCGAACTCTTCAGACGTGCCCTGGCCGGATACAGGAATCGAGTCTGGTAATGTTAGTCGTCAACAGATACACCCTGGAGAGATACAGGAATCAGATCTTCGAACTCTTCAGACGTGCCCTGGCAAGATACAGGAATCGAGTCTGGTAATGTTAGTCGTCAACAGATACACCCTGGCAAGATACAGGAATCGGATCTTCGAACTCTTCAGACGTGCCCTGGCCGGATACAGGAATCGAGTCTGGTAATGTTAGTCGTCAACAGATACACCCTGGCAAGATACAGGAATTGGATCCTCAAACTCTGCAGACGTGCCCTGGCGAGATACAGGAATCGAGTCCGGAGAATATAGTCGTCAACAGATACACCCTGGCAAGATACAGGAATCGGATCCTCAAACTCTTCAGACGTTCCCTGGCCGGATACAGGAATCGAGTCTGGTAATGTTAGTCGTCAACAGATACACCCTGGCAAGATACAGGAATCGGATCCTCAAACTCTTCAGACGTTCCCTGGCCGGATACAGGAATCGAGTCTGGTAATGTTAGTCGTCAACAGATACACCCTGGCAAGATACAGGAATCGGATCCTCAAACTCTTCAGACGTGCCCTGGCAAGATACAGGAATCGAGTCTGGTAATGTTAGTCGTCAACAGATACACCCTGGCAAGATACAGGAATCGGATCTTCGAACTCTTCAGACGTGCCCTGGAAAGATACAGGAATCGAGTCCGGAGAATATAGTCGTCAACAGATACACCCTGGCAAGATACAGGAATCGGATCCTCAAACTCTTTAGACGTGCCCTGGCCGGATACAGGAATCGAGTCTAGAATTATTAGTCATCAACAGATACACCCTGGAAAGATACAGGAATCGGATCGTCCAACTCTTCAGACGTGCCCTGGCAAGATACAAGAATCGAGTCTGGAACTAGCCGTCAACAGATACACCGTGGCAAGATACAGGAATCGGATCTGGAATTACGACTATTGATAGCAATCATCTTTGTATTAACTTTTGTCCTGAAAGACAAACCGTTAGTTGTATGTGATGTCATGATGTATGACATGCGAGATGCTCTCAGAATAAGTGATATTATATGTTCATGATGCGTATATGCATGCTATAATGTATGAAGATGTGATGTTTATGAAATGTTTTTTCGTCTTAGGAAAATAAATCCTTGACGGGTGCCGGGAAGTCAAATCCTGGGCTGATGTTGAAGAATAGATCTTTGTTTCCGCTGGGGATGATGGTTGCAAGAATACCGGTAGGAGAGGATGACTCCGTTGGGGAATAAACTTGGCGAATAGATTACTCTGCGGGGAGATGCTTTGTGGGGAGAGAGATACTTTGCTGAGATGTTGATGATAACTCCGCTGGGGATATCAATGTTGAGCTTTGTTGAGGGAATTGATGAACTCTGCTGGAGGATAGGAAGACTTCGTCGGGGACGATCTTTCCGTGATTTTTGGCTGAGGATAACCCAGTTATATCCTGGTGGGGAAATAACCTTTGAATAAAGCCGGGAGACGCGTTCGTGCTATGCGGGTGACAAGCTTCCAGAATCTACTGGGGATAAGCTTCCTGCTGGGGAGATTGATTCAATTCTCCTGGGGAAATCTTCAGACTGGACTCTCCTGGGGAAATTTTTGAGGTGTACTGGGGAAGTGGCTCCACTGAATGTCTGGTATACCGCCGGGGAACAATCTTAGATCGAGACTACCGGGGATGCTTGTTAAGAATGTTTGTATATTCTGCTGAGGAATGTTGAGATCTGCTGGGGATACCCAATTTCCTTAAGGCTGACAGTATAACTCTGCTTGGGGAGAGTATCGTTGACTTGTTGGCTCACTCTCTGGGGAATTAAGATATCTCGGTTACATTCTTCAGCCGAACTTACCTTGGTACCTTGGTGGACAGAGCAATTAGATCGCTTAGACAACTCATTATTGCCCCTGTTTCTAATGTTACCTGTAATTAATCCTTTGTTTCGTATGCAAATATTTATGAGTTAGCAATTAGTGTCAAATGCATATATCACAAATTGAACCTTGGACGTTCTTCGCAAAATAAAACAGAAAAAGGAAAAACAATTGGCAATTGGTCTGAAAAGTGTATTTGTATTGATTTTTGAATTTCCCTGTAAATAGGTGTTTATGTACAAGAGGCTGACGTCCTAGTAAGAGAACGCCGCCGAACAATAGAGTTTATACAATTTTGTGAAACAGGAAAAAAAAACAGCTATGTGAAAATAATAATCCCACTGGGTCCCAACTCTGCTATCGCCTTTATATCTTCGAGCGTCTCATCACTAGGCTGCTCGGTTGAAGATGAAGCTGACTGATCGATGCCGTTTGAACTTGATAGTTGATACCGGATTCTGAATGCAAGGTGATCCAATGAGACATAGTATTACGCTTTAATCCCTAACTTTTGCCTGGACCGCCCTTTCGGGTTTTCAGTCCACCGGGATACCCATTTTTGCCCAAGCCGCCTTTTCAGGTTTTCGACTTGCCGGGTGTACAGATTTTTTTCATTTCATCCCTCATTTTGCCCGAACCCTTTTGGTTCGCCGGGAAGCCCTAATTTTTGCATAGGTATGTCAACCTAGCGGGTCTTTTGTCATGCGTAGTATCTTTTTACTATGTCTGCATTGGCGGGGTGAGGAAGGTCGTCACCATCCATGGTAGTTAGAATCATGGCTCCTCCTGAGAACACATGTTTAACCACAAATGGCCCTTCGTACGTGGGGTTCCATTTTCCCCTGGGATCACTCTGAGGAAGGATGATGCGCTTGATTACCAGGTCCCCAACTTGATACTCTTGTGGTCTGACCTTCTTGTTAAATGCCCTGATCTTTCGTTTTTGGTACGTCTGACCATGACATATAGCAGTAAGTCTCTTTTCGTCAATTATATTTAGCTGATCAAGTCGTGTCTGGATCCAATCATCTTCGCTCAGATCTGCATCCTTCATTATCCGGAGAGAGGGTATCTGCACTTCGATCAGTAAGACTGCCTCCATGCCGTAGACCAAGGAAAAAGGGGTTGCCCCGGTTGACGTTGTTGCCGAGGTACGATACCCATGGAGAGCAAACAGTAACATCTCGTGCCAATATTTATAAGTCACTGTCATCTTCTGCACAATCTTTTTAATATTCTTATTAGCTGCTTCTACAGCCCCATTCATCTTCGGACGGTAAGGAGAAGAGTTGTGGTGTTGTATTTTGAATTGCTCGCAGAGCTCAGTGATCATCTTGTTATTAAGATTGGTACCGTTGTCCGTAATGATCCTTTCCGGGACGCCGTATCGACAGATCAGGTTATGCCGAATGAACCGAGCCATGACATTCTTGGTTACAGTAGCGTAGGAAGCCGCTTCAACCCACTTCGTGAAGTAATCAATCGCTACCAGGATGAAGCGATGCCCGTTGGATGCCGTAGGTTTAATCTCACCGATCATATCAATGCCCCACATTGCAAAAGACCAAGGTGCTGTCAAGACATTCAGAGGAACTGGAGGAACGTGCACCTTGTCTGCATAAATCTGGCACTTATGACATGTCCGAGAATGTTGGTAACAGTCGGCTTCCATTGTGGACCAGAAATATCCTGCCCGAAGGATTTTCTTTGCCATAGTGTGTCCACTGGAGTGTGTTCCGAAGGTACCTTCATGTAGTTCTGCCATAATTCTTTCTGCTTCAGCCTTATGCACACAACGCAGCAAGGTCGAATCATGGTTTCGTTTGTACAGGATGCCGTTGCTAAGGAAGAACTTCGCTGCAAACCTTCTCAGAAACTTCTTGTCGTTGACAGATGCACCTTCAGGATATTCTTGAGCTTCCAGATACCTCTTCACCTCATGGTACCAAGGTTTTTTCAGTCACTGTCTCAGCCTCAAGGTCACAACAATATGCAGGTTCTTCCAGTTTCCAGATAATGATCCGGGGAGCCTCATTGTCCCATTTGATTTTAAACATAGAAGACATCGTAGCTAACGCGTCCGCCAACTGATTCTCCTCTCTTGGGAAGTGTTCAAAAGTTATCTCTGTGAAATGAGGGATCAATGTCAACACACATTCTCTGTAAGGAATAAGATTCGGATGTTTCGTATCCCACTCGCCTTTGATCTGATTGATCACGAGAGCAGAATCTCTGAAGACACTCAGAAACTTGATCCTTAAGTCGATCGCAGCTTGAAGACCCATGATGCACGCCTCATACTCCGCCATGTTGTTGGTGCAGTTGAAACATAGCCGGGCAGTGAGTGGAGTATGAGTGCCTTGAGGGGATATGATCATAGCGCCAATGCCGTTACCCAAAGCGTTGGAGGCTCCATCAAAGTGCATAGACCATCGGGATCCTTCCTCAGGTCCTTCATCCGGTCCAGGTACTTCATAATCAGTCACAATCATGATGCTCTCGTCAGGAAATTCAAAGTTCATTGACTGGTAGTCATCTACTGCCTGATGTGCCAAATGGTCTGCCAATACACTTCCTTTGATAGCTTTCTGAGTCGTGTACTGGATGTCGTATTCTGTCAAGATCATTTGCCATCTTGCTATTCTCCCAGACAGAGCAAGCTTTTCGAATATGTACTTTATTGGATCCATTTTTGAAATCAATAGAGTAGTGTGAGTCAGCATATACTGTCTCAGCCGGCGAGCAGCCCATACCAAAGTGCATCAAGTTTTCTCGAGCAGTGAGTATCGGGTCTCACAGTCGGTAAACTTTTTGCTAAGGTAATAAATGGCGTGCTCTTTTCGGCCAGACTCGTCATGCTGCCCCAGCACACACCCCATTGAGCTGTCAAGTACGGTCAGGTATAGTATTAGAGGTCTCCCTTCAACCGGTGGCATAAGAATGGGTGGTTCTTGGAGATACTCTTTGATTCTGTCAAAAGCGGCCTGACATTCATCGTTCCAACGTACTACCTGATCTTTCTTCAGCAGCTTGAAGATTGGTTCACAAGTAGCAGTTAGGTGCGAGATGAATCGGGCAATGTAGTTCAGGCGTCCTAGAAAGCCTCTGACCTCTTTCTCTGTCTTGGGAACTGGCATCTCTTGAATGGCTTTAACCTTGGCAGGGTCCACTTGAATACCCTTGTCACTTACGACGAAGCCTAGCAACTTTCCAGATCTTACCCCAAAGGTGCACTTGTTCGGGTTCAACCTCAGCTTGTACAACTTTAGATGGTCAAACAACTTTTGCAGATGGCTAAGGTGTTCCTCCTCAGTTTGGGACCTTGCAATCATATCATCGACGTACACTTCAATCTCATGGTGGATCATGTCATGAAATAAAGCAACCATGGCACGTTGGTAGGTTGCCCCAGCATTTTTCAACCCGAATGGCATGACCTTGTAACAGAAGGTGCCCCACTGGGTAACAAAGGTAGTCTTTTCCATGTCTTCAGGAGTCATCTTGATTTGATTATAACCTGAAAAACCATCCATGAAGGAGAACACCTTGTGCTGAGCTGTATTGTCAACAAGAACGTCAATGTGAGGTAGGGGAAGTCATCCTTGGGGCTGGCCCTGTTTAAATCCCGGTAATCGACACACATTCTGACCTTACCATCTTTCTTTGGCACTGGAACCACATTGGCAACCCACTGAGGGTAAGAAGTTACTGCAAGAAAACCGGCATCAAATTGCTTCATAACCTCAGCTTTGATCTTTTTGGACATCTCTGGACGCATACGGCGGACCTTTTGCTTTACCGGAGGGCAGTCTTCCTTGGTAGCCAAGTGATGGACCACAATGTCAGTATCCAACCCAGGCATGTCTTTGTAGGACCAGGCAAAGATTTCCACATAATCATGTAACATCTGAATCAACCGTTGTTTTACGCTGAGCTCCAGATTGGCACCAATCTTAACTTCCTTTTTATCTGCCTCAGTACCCAGATTCACCGTTTCCACTGGCTCTTCATGTGGCTGAATAGCCCTCTCTTCCTGGAGTAACAGTCTTGCAAGCTCACCAGGCACTTCGCAATCATCTTCACCTTCGTCTTCGGCTAAGTTGATCGAATTTTCGAAGTCATAACTGGCAGTAGCAGAGTCGTTACCAGTGAGATCCAGAGTGGATTGAAACCTGTATGGGTGAGTGTGTGTAAATATAGCTGTTTTGCAATAAATAAAGGAAGAAAGAAAAGGAGCACAATATTTGCAATGCGAAAAAACGTCCAATGTCTTTATTCATGATATATGGAAATGACAAGTAATATGCCCTCACAAATGAAGCCACGGGGCCCCGGGTAAGACACCGGGCCGTAAAGTTTCAGTTTATTGTTTATTACAAATTAAAAAACAAAGGAATTCATTACTGCGTAACAAAAGTAACAGGTATGTGATCTTTTGCGGTCCAATTGGTCAGTCCACCGTCAGTCGTCGGATAAATCCAGCTATCGAACTCAGATTCCTCCGCATCGCTCTCAATAGCATTCACTCCCGGGTTGGTGATGATCACGGGAGGTCTTCCGATCCTAGCTTTGCGTACAGCCTTCTGAGCCTCTTTCTCAATTACAGCCCGGGCGTCCTTTAAGGAGGCCATCTTCAAAGGAGAACCCTCTTCAGTTACTGCTTCTGCTGCTGCCAATGTTGGAGGTACCTCTTCAAAATGTTGAAAGGGGGTTTCAATAAACTCCCCGTCCATCTCAATATACCGGAATGAATTCAGATGACTAACCATGTATTCTTCCTTCCCCTGCACAGTAACAATTTTCCCTCTGACAGGGTACTTGAGCTTCTGGTGTAGAGTGGAGGTCACAGCCCCAGCTTTGTGAATCCAAGGTCGACCCAGCAAACAGGAATAAGATGGACGAATGTCCATTACATAGAACGTCGAGTCGAAGACTTGAGAACCCACACGAATAGGAATGTCTACCTCACCATGAACCATCCTCTTCGACCCGTCAAAGGCTCGGACAATGATGTTGCTAGGCTTCAACTCCAGGCCCTCACAATCCAACCGGTCTAAGGCCTTCTTGGGTAACACATTCAGGGAAGAACCGGTGTCCACCAACACGTGAGCGAGAGTAGTGCCCCTACATTCTATGGAGACATGCAGGGCATCATTGTGGTTCTTTCCCTTGGCGGTAAGATCAGCATCCGAGAAACCCAAACCATTGTCAGCTGTCAAATTGGCCACACAGTCAGTGAATTGATCCGCAGATGTCTCTTGTGGCACATGAGCCGTCTTCAAAAATGAAATCAGGGCCTTGGCATGGGCCTCTGATCACAGCAGCAATGATAGCATAGAGATCTTGGAGGGGGTATGCCCCAGCTGTTCAACGACGTTAAAGTCACTCTTCTTGATTATCTTAAGAATTTCCTCCATCTCTTGCTGGGAGGCTTCAACATTCACAGTCTTCGGTGCCTCCATCCGGGCAGGCTCATCATCAATCCCTTTGCCCCGAGTGTCAGACGACTCGGCAGCAGGGGTAGAAACTGGATCAGAAGTGGAAACAGGCGCACTTGCAGGCGTAATTATAAGAGGTCTTCGGATAACTGGTGGCGCAATGTCAGGCGAGAAGAGCCTGCCACTGCGAGTAACTTTAGCTGGACCGGTGATATTGCTGATGCTGGTACCGGTGTTGAACTCCTGCTTCACTCCAAGTACATATACATCTGCCCCATAGTGCCATGGGACAGCCTTGTTAGATTCATAGGGGAGGGGCCCCGGAACAGTAATAATGATAGGTGCAATAGACATGATTTTGACTGGCTTCCTCGGGGGAGCCTTGGTTGGATTGTTGAAAATTGTGACGACATATACTTCTTCAATGGGAACAAAAGGAACAACGGTCTTCTTGAACAAAATTTCCTTGGTATCCATCAGGCTTTGGATGCCTGATTTCAGCAACGGACAACCAGCAGGGGAAACAGCACACAGGAGGCAACCCTTGCTACAACCCGGAAATAAACCGGCCAGCAGTAGGTTCCTCTTAACAGTCAACAAAGGGGTAGCAACATCATCCACAGAAACGGCATACAAGTCTTCATCAACAACATTTACTCCATGCTGGGGCATAGGAGTAGTCACAACATTTGGCCTCTCGGGCGCTTCGAATTGTATCTCCTTCGCATCAATAAGGTCTTGAACCTTATTCCTTAGGGCCCAGCAATCATCAGTAGAATGCCCCGGGCTATCGGAGTGATAAGCACAACGGGCATTTGGATTATACTTCGGGGATGCAGTATTCACAACCTTCGGAGCCTCTCTGACGGTTACCAAGTTGGTCGATAGCAATTGCGGCAAGATCTGTGACAATGTCATGCTCAGCCGAGTGAATTCTCTTCTGGGTCTCTCAGCCCTTGGTTGGTTGGGTTGCCGAGGAGCGGCAGCAGGCTTAGCAATTACCACCGCGTTGACAGCTTGGCGACGCTCTGGTTTGTCTTGCCTCCTAGGCCCATACACAGCACTGGCCTCCTTTTTAAAAGGTTTCTTCTCAGAACTTGAGGACGCACCCTTCTGAATCTTTCCTGATTTCATACCAGCCTCTATCCTTTCCTCGGTCAGAATAAGGTCTGTAAACCCTGCAGATGAATTGCCAATGAGATGATTAAAGAACGGCCCGGATAAGGTCCCCAAGAACATGTCTACCAGCTCACAGTCGGTTAATGGTGGCTGCACCCTACCAGCCAGGTCCCTCCACTTCTGCGCATACTCTTTAAAACATTCTCCCGATCCTAGCGACATACCCTGGAGTTGGGTACGTGTAGGAGCGAGGTCGGCATTATACTGATACTGCTTGTAAAAAGCAGTAGCCAACTCCTCCCAGTTACGAACCTTGGTTCCATCCAGCTGATAGAACCATTCAAGATGAGTCCCTGAAAGACTCTCCTGGAAGAAGTGGATCCACAAGTTCTTGTCCACCGTGTATGGCTGAATCTTCCGCACATAAGATCTGAGATGTAGCTTAGGGCAAGACGCCCCGTCATACTTTGCGAAAGATGGTGCTATGAACTTGTATGGGATGACCACACCAGAAGATAGACCCAAGTCTCCGAAATCCAAACCAGGCACCTATTGAATTTCCATGGCATTCAGACGGTCTTCCAACTGCTTGTACCTGTCTTCAGCTGGAGGATACTGCTCCTCATTAAAATCAGTCTCGTTGTCAGAGACCACCGGACTAGGAGCCTTCCCCCCTTGGGGACTGCCTTTTCCCACAGAAGAACCAGCTTGATCAACATCATTCTGCAATGTGTTACCAAACCTCCTGCCAGTGTTGAATAGTACAGTTATCTTCTTCTTCTTAACCAGCAGAGCCTTCAACTCTTCTTGACCTTGGGCCAGACTCATGATCAGCTCTTGAAATTGGGCGTTTTGAGCCTGAAGGGCCTTGATGGACTGCTCGGTAGATGATTTAGGGTTCATGATGCTGAAATAAACAGCGGAGAACATTAAGCAACCTGAAAAGAAGAGTACCTGTTATGCACATGATGCATGATATGTGTTTATGCAATGCATTCAAGGGTTCGAAAGTTCAAATTTGTTGTAGACAAAAAGGAACACACGTTATCATTAAGAAATAATTGTTCAGTACATTAAGGCCTCATGGGCAAAACATTACAAAGTAAATCAATCCCAGAAGACACTGCGCATCCTCTTTGGAGCTATGTAAGTGTTGAGAGTCTTTTCCTCATGCAATAAGCGGGTGAGCTCCAAGACCTTCTTCTCACTAGCATGTAGACTGGACTCAAGAGAATTTCGTTCTTCCTTATGCTGGATCCAGCTCTTCTGCATTTCTTCCCAGGATGTAGGCATGTCAGGATGTTGAATGGTGTAGGACACCTCTCCTTCCAATACTGGCTCTTTGATCACCGGGAGAACATGAGGATATGACATTACTAACTTCTGGGAGCGGGCTCGTACCCACTTGAGATAAGGCTCCAACGGGATGGAGTTCCTGTGCCCCAGTGTCTTGCTGTCCACCTTGTTGGGCATCCTCCAAGCTCTGATAAATCTCTGGCGAAGTCCTTGTGTATCATCGTCGAAGTCAAAAACTATGTCAGGAATTAACATGTCACGAGGGCCATCCCTCCGAGCATAACCAAACTGTCTCCAAGCCAGACATGGGTTGTAGGTAATACCTCCTCTGATTCCAAGTAAAGGAACATTAGGAAACTCCCCGCAACGATCAATGATAGTGACATCCTCTCTGGACCGAGAGCACCAATGTATATCAGCATGTGTAAGAGTCATCAATCGTTGTGACCATCTCAAGCCCCGCTCATTCTTCAAAACTGATTGTGGAAGGTGCGAAATAAACCACCTTCCCAGGAGAGGAGTGCAGCACATAAGAACACCTCTTTTTCTCATGGTTCGAGTGTAACATGAGTGAAGGATGTCCCCAAGCAACGTAGGTATAGGATTCCTGGACATGAAGATCTGGACAGCACTGATATCTATAAGCTGATCGGGATTCGGGAACAAAACCAATCCATAGACAAGGAGGGCCACAACTTCTTCAAAGGCTTGTAGGTCAAGGGAGTTCTAACATTCTTGGGCCTTCTCGAACATAAACCTGGCCAAGAACCCTTTGATACCACTTCTAACTTCCCAATGTCCCTTGATGTCAGAGGGTTGTAGGCGTAGTTCTTTAGCAATCTCTTCAAGTTTGGGTTCCTTTTCTGTACCGTTGTAGGGTAGTTGACTAAGGATAGGGATCTTCAGAAGCCGGGAGAACTCTTCCAATGTAGGCACCAGTTGATAATCCAGGAAAGTAAAACAGTGATGCAAAGGGTCAAAGAACTGGAAGAGGACCTTCATCATATCTTCCTCAATGTTGGTGTTGACCAGGCTGATGAGTCTTCCATGCCTCTCACTGAAAGAAGAGTTCTCGAGAATCCTGGATATAAGCTCCTTGAGTTGAGGAGGGATTCTTACAAGGCTGATCTGAATTGTCTTTCTGCGAACAGTTTCCATGTCCTACAAAACAAGAACAAAGATGAAGATTCGAACCCCTGAAATGGTTAGTCAATGCATATGATGCTGTATGATGTTATGATGCTATGATTAAACACACCACAAATATTCACAAGAAGCAAACATGGTAAAGCACACAAGTCACACCACAACCCTTAGAGTTTTAGGCCAGCATGGGGTCTGGGTATTACCCTCTTGAAGTTGGTGGGCTCAACCTGTCCTATCAGAAGTAACCGGGTTCTAAGGGTCCCAATATCATTGGATTGCTTTCATTGTTCATCGTTTCGATTTAGCCACTGAACTGGCAACCAAAATATTCCAAGAAAACAACCCTCAATTGAGTGTAGTATCGAGTATCAACCAACCTCGAACTGCACCAAAGTCAATTATCTCACTGCCCTAAAGAGGCCAAGATGGTTCAATTAAGGTTCCTAAGGTCAGTTGATGCTTCACGGCACCACGCGGAGGCCCCGTACTCTCCTTGACTGAACTCAAGGGTTACCGGTACACACCAAAGTGCCACATCAATGTAGCAGACTGCTTCAACCATGTCGGTATACCCCGCACAGTTCCCTCACAACCTTGTTGCTACTTTCTAAGAAGGTATTCCCCAGATCCGGGTTAGGATCTATAGAACTCCCGAGACAGCCCCACAATAATAAAGCAAGCAAACACAGCAATTGAAAACACAAGTGATCTTAGTCCTAAGGTACACCTCACTTTATAAGAGTCCCCAGCAGAGTCGCCGGTTCTGTGATCGGTGGATCTGGAACTGACTGTTTAACGCTGGTTCGCGAAATGTCGCGGAAGCAAGAGTCGCCACCGTCTTTTATTTTCTCCAACATGGACAGGACAAAAGCACAGCAAAATTCCTTATGAGATAGTTTCTCGGTTCGGGAGGTAGATTTATAGAAAGGGAAGGTGTTAGCACCCTTTCTATCCATGGTTATCCATGGGCTCTTAGATACTTGCTCATTTGTGTTTTCAAAATGTTTGCTTTTTAAGATGTTAGTGGGTTTGAAAAAGTTTCGTTTTAAAGATTTCAAATCGACTCTTGTATCAGTCCTCAAGAGTGTTTGAAAAATTGTTTTGAAAGCTTTTTGAAAAGTGTCGGTGTGAAAAGAGTTTTTGATTGGTTTTTGAATAGAGCAAGTATCTACGAGTCATCCACCTACCCTAAGGAATTAGGCTGTGTAAAGGTCCTTAAGGTAATGCCATCCCACCATTGAGAGGTAGGTAGCATTACCGTTTGAGGTGTTCGGGTCAATTCGTTTTTAGGGACAGTGTGGTCACCAGAGCAACAGTAGGACACCTTAGAAGCTATCCTTATGCCATTGATCCTTTTAATTCCGAGGCAACCGTTTTGAGGCAACTGGATCATGTCATGGACATAAGGACTTACTAAAACGTCCTATACTCGACGACCACGTTTCGAAGGTAAGGCAACAGTTAGGCGTACCCTAAGAGTGGTGTGTGAATTTGTGTGTTATTTTCATGTTATGTTTTATCTTGTACATGTATCATGGTGATCTATGCTTGTTTTTAATTTAGGCCATACATTCTTTCATGCAAAGTTTAGCAGTTTTAAGAGTGCGGAAATTTAAATGCGGAAAATAAAATCCTACGCTATTACAAGGCGCGGGTCTATACATCGCCAAATTAACAAAGACCCGTTTTTTAATAAAATGCGGAAAGTAAAACCTAGTTACTATTACATGGCTTGAACAGTTACATAATATTTACAAGAAAAATAAGAATAAATGCGCGAAAAGAATAGAAAATAGAACGTTCGAGGGCGTTGGACCCTTTTGGAATTGAATTGAATTAAAAGTTAATTAATTATTTAATTAAAAGAAAAGAAATGTTTTTTTAGGTTTTTGTTTTATGAAATAAGAAAAGAATTAAAATTAGAAGAAACCCTAATTCTAAGTTATTTTTAATTATTAATAAAAAAACGTTAAAGTTTAACCTAATTTATGCTAATTAATTATTTACATATTTATTTACAAAAATATTTAATAATTGATAATAATAACAATGAGAAAATTATTTATTAAAAAAGGTAAAAAGGTTAGAAACCTTAATCCTACATATTTTATTTATTTAAGAAAAAGATTTAAATTTTAAAACCTAATTTAACTAAATGATTAATGTACATTTATTTACAAAAAAATATTTAATAAGTAAATTAATTAATATATTTTAGTTTCTGATTTTTATATTATGAAAATTAATTATTGGAATTTAAAGAAAACAATTAAAATAATTAAAAGAAAAGGAAAGGAAATTAAAAAAGAATACAAACAATGGGGGTGTCTGACCCAATTTGGAGGTTTATTGTGAGAAATCTGGCCCAAGAATGCAAGCCCTTTTTGACTTTTTGTGCTTGTGTGTGGATCCATTGACTAGCGTGTACCATGGACTGCACGTTATGGCCATTGGATTGATCATCAGGGACATTTGGCAGGCTGGGATGTGAACGTGCATGATGGACTTTGGATGAAGTGCTACGCTGGAACACCTTAAGACAAAAATTATTAAGCGTTTGGGGGGACCTGGGAATCGAACCCAGGTCCTAGTACCTGCAGGACAGCTCACCAACCAACCAGGCTAATGCGTTTCTTTGTTAATATTATGGAACACAAATAATATATATGAAAAAACAATATTATGCTGAAGCAATCAAAAAATGCGCCAATGTTCAAATCATCCAACCACGTTCAGACACGCGTGCATCTTCTTCCTTTTGTACCTGTAACATAAACAGATAGCGGGGGTTTTAAACCCCCACTAAACAAGACCTGCAAAAAATAGCGAATAGGACATGGCCAAATATAAAAAGGGCACGAGGTATGAGTTTGTCTCGTCTTGAGGTCACGAATCCATTGGCATAGGTTTGGTGGCCTGATTTTTCCAGATGAAGAAACCCCTAAATTTGAAGCTCTGAAACCCTAGAAAACGTTAATGGTGAATTCTTATACAGGCATTGTTAGTTCAATTAAAGGGTACCAATAGCTTCAGAATATCCATATTAGTGTAAATCAATTAACAAAACACATGAACAATGCTTAAAAATTGAAACACGATAATGGATATGTTTATGAAAAGTGAGACTTTGTTCTACCAATTCTTGAGGTCTGGAGATTGGTTCTTGATTACAACACGTTCCTAGCAATGTCAGGAAGACAATGGACAAGCTTTTAGACCTTGAATCGCCTTGTAGCTATGTTTTCAGTTTTCAACTTTTTGTGAAAAAAATGCAATTTTGTTCTTGGTTTTTTGCGCAGCTTTTTGTGTCCAATGCACTAGGTCTTAGTTGTGCATATGTACTTGAGTGAAATTAGGTTAAGAAAACAAGCCCAAAGTCCATGCATTCATGTTTTGAATATTTGATTTTTCCACATCTTTTTTCAATCTTTTTCCATGCCAATCATGCCAAATATGGAAGATATTGTCCCTTTTGATTGATGCACGAGATCTCTTACATGTGTGGAGGATATTTGCTGTATAAAAAAGATTTAAAAACATGATTTGGTATTTTTCTTATATTTAAATTTAATTAAATGAATTAATGATAATAAAAATTCAAATAATTAATCAAAAATAAGAAAATAACTCCCTTTGAGGTCAATGGGTCGTGCATAGCCTTTGGGTAATGATTCATGAAAGAAATTGAGGCCCATTAGCATTTTTGAAGCCTTTTGTGCAAAGTTGACTTTTCAAAATTCCCAAAAATTTCCCAACTTCTACAAGGCATATCTTGCTCAATTTTGAAGCTATGATCATGTTCTTGGACATTTTGGAAAGGTCTTGAAGTCCTCTAACCAATGTCTTTGGTACCATGTCATTTTGATTTACCAATCTCAAGTTATGGTCTTTTACTTAAAGTGCCTTTTTGTTGACTTTTGAAAATGACCTATAATGTTGAAATTGATAACTTTTTGTGAGAACATTTCTTGGACTTGGAGTGTGAAGATGAATTGTAGGAAATGTCATTCTCTTAAAAATGAGCTTTGGATGGGATTTTTCTGATAAACCATGAAGAAGTAATGCCTTGGTCAATTTGCAGTTGACTTTTTCAACTGTCCAAAAATAGAAACTTTTGCATCTTGAGACTTTTTGAGCCATGCTTTGAGAATCATGATCAAGAATTGATCAAATGATGTTTGTGGCTTCAAAATAAGATGTTGACCAAAAATTTTGACTTTTGACTGTTAAATGACCATTTTGCCCCTGCAGTTGACTGTGAAGCAATTAGGGTTTTTGACTGTGCAATTTGATGCTGTGAGTCTTGAAACTTGGCATATGGATGCTTGACAATGTATGTAGGCATATGGGACTTGATTGGACCCTTGAGAACCTCATTTTCTTTGCCAGAACCAAAACCCTAATTTTGACTATGTTAGGAGGCAATTGGACTGTGCAACCCTTGGGAGATTTTGAAGTTTGATCTTGGCAAATTTTGAAGAATATGGGAGGGAAAATTTTGGGGTACAACACGTATATATCAAGAATCTTGATCCTTAGATCCACTGCTTCTTCAAGACCCATAATGCATGCTTCATATTCAGTCATGTTGTTCATACAGTCAAACTTCAACCTCGCTGTGAACAGGATATGAGCACCTCAGGGGTGACGATGATTGCCCCAATTCCATTGCCATAAGCATTTACAGCACCATCAAATATCAAACCCTAACGGGATTCGGGATCAAGTCCTTCTCCAGGTAATGGCTCTTCACAATCTTTAGCTTTCAAGTACATAACATCTTCATCTGGGAAGTCAAACTTGATGGATTGATAATTTTCAATTGGTTGGTGAGCCAAATGATCAACTAAAATACTCCCTTTGATTTCTTTCTGAGTGTGATACTCAATGTCATATTCAGATAACAACATCTTCCAACGGGCTATTCTTCCAGATAAGGCGGGTTTCTCGAAGATATACTTGATCGGATCCATTTTGGAGATCAACCAAGTGGTATGGTTAATCATATATTGGCGCAGACAGCGAGCAGCCCAAGCTAAAGCACAATAGTTTTTCTCAAGCATTGAGTATCGAGACTCGCAATCTGTGAATTTCTTACTCAGATAATATATGGCATGTTCCTTTCTTCCAGTCTCATCTTGTTGACCAAGCACACATCCCATGGAATCTTCTAATATGGTCAGATACATAATCAAAGGTCTTCCTTCCACTGGAGGAATCAATATGGGAGGCTCAAGTAAATATTCTTTGATGCTATCAAAAGCTCTCTGACAATCTTCTGTCCATACACATCCTTGGTTCTTTCGGAGAAGCTTGAAAATAGGCCCATAGGTAGCAGTCATATGAGATATAAATCTAGAAATATAGTTCAGCCTTCCAAGGAATCCTCTTACTTGTTTTTCCGTCTTGGGTGCGAGCATCTCCCGAATAGCTTTGACTTTATCAGGATCTACCTCAATACCTCATTGGCTGATAATGAAGCCCATAAGTCTTCCAGAACGAACACCAAAAGTGCACTTGTTAGGATACAGACGGAGTTTATACTTTCTCAAACATTGGAATAATTTCAATAAATGCTCCAAATGATCTTCTTCAGTTTGTGATTTGGAAATCATATCATCTACATAAACTTCTATCTCTTTATGCATCATATCATGGAACAAAGCAGTCATGGCTCTTTGGTATGTTGCACCAGCATTCTTCAAACCAAACGACATTACTCGATAACAAAATGTTCCCCGAGGTGTAATGAAAGACGTCTTCTCTATATCTTCAGGTGCCATCTTGATTTGATTGTAACTAGAGAAACCATCCATGAAAGAAAATACTTTGAACTTTGCGGTGCTATCGACCAATACGTCAATGTATGGTAATGGAAAATCATCCTTTGGGCTAGCTCTATTCAGATCTCTGTAGTCTACACACATTCGAACCTTGCCACCCTTCTTAGCAACAGGCACTATATTGGCTAACCATTGAGGATAGACTGATGTAACGAGGAAACTTGCATTAATTTGTTTTTGAACTTCTTCTTTGATCTTGTCAGCCATATCGGGACGAGTCCTTCTCAACTTCTGCTTAATCGGCGGACATTCAGGTCTCAACGGCAAACGATTCTCCACAATATTGTTATCCAAACCTGGCATGTCTTGGTAGGACCAAGCAAACACATCTACATACTCCCTGAGAAGCTCCAACATTATCTCTTTGACCTCTGGGATAAGCAATGCTCCAACCTTGACTTCCTTTTTGTCTTTTTCATTACCCAAATTGATCATCTCTACAGGCTCTTCAAATGACTGAATAGTCTTTTTATCGTGCTCAAGTAAACGGGAAATCTAATCAGGAATCTCTTCACTATCCTCTTCCTTGGCTCTGAACACAGGGAATTCAAAGTTGGGAGGGGGAATAGGGTCATTGTTTTCAATGGTTAAGTCATGGATTAATTTGCACATATGATTATGCTTTATTTTAGAAATAGATTAATGTGAATGTTGTACAGATATAAAAAGATTATTATATTTTCCTATTATTACCATTTAATTTTCGTTACCATTTTCCGGAAAAAGTGAAAAATAAAAATAATATGGGACAAAATAACATTTTTATTCATGATTGGCAATACTTGAAACAAAAGAGCCCAAACATCTTCTCTTTTTCCTTGGGTAGAGCAAAAGGATTTATTTTCAACATAGCCCCACACAAATACTCTTTCGCCTTGGGCAGAGCGAAAGGTTTTTTCAAAATAAAACAAAGCATTACTCAGAAATGTGCATCACAACAGGAATATCAACAGCATTCCAGTTCTAGAAAACCACTCCATGCGCTACAAAGTCGTGTAAATCCTCTTCAGAATCGTCTCCTATTACGGTATCAACTTCGGGCGGTGTCGGATGGATAAAACCTGCACTTCGGAAAACATCTTGTATCGGACGGGTAACTGTATCTTGCTTAACTCTTGCAGACACAGGATGAAAGCCAAGGCCTTCTCCAAACTTATTCTTAGGCAAAGTCAACACATCGCCCCAACCTTCAGCTGAACCACTCAAAACCACTCGTCGCGCCTCTTCAAAAGAAGAAATAGATGTCCCTTGCTTCTTCACTTCACTACTAGCAACGGATAGAGCTTGGAATTGGGTTCCAACATCCTCATCAGCATCAATAAAAGAGAAAGATGACAAGTGGCTTACCACCATAGCTTGTTCTCCACCAATTATTACCAGCTTTCCATTCCTTACAAACTTCAATCTTTGATGGAGTGTGGAAGTGACTGCCCCTGCATCATGGATCCATGGGCGACCCAATAGGCAACTGTAGGCGGCACGAATATCCATTACTTGAAAAGTGATCTGAAAGGTCTGAGTACCAATTGTTATAGGAAGATCCACTTCACCGATGATAGTTTTCCTAGAACCATCAAACGCTTTGACAATTACCCCACTAGGTCTCATAGGAGCACCTTGATGTGAAAGTCGAGATAATGTAGTTTTGGGCAGTACATTTAATGATGAACCTGTATCCACTAGCACACTTAATAAAGTATCATTTCCACAACTTATTGAGATATGCAAATCCATATTATGGTTCCTTCCCTCCTCCGGAAGCTCTTCATCATTGAAACCAAGATTGTTACATGAAGTAATATTTCCCACAATTCCATCAAATTGGTCAACCGTCACATCATGATCTACGAATGCCTGGTCCAAGACCTTCATCAAAGCTTCCCTATGGGCACCGAAATCTCTTAGTAAAGCAAGCACATAAATTTTGGAAGGAGTTTGCAATAGTTGGTCCACAATCTTGTATTCACTTCTCTTAATGAGTTTTAAAATTTCATCAACATCAGGATGTGGGCTAGGTTCATTGGATCAGCCTACCTCAACTCCTGGTTCAACATTCCTCAACGATTTCTGTCGGTATAGGCCTTCTAACTTGAACTTCAGGCCTTTTCGATGGTACCGTTGCAAAGATACATCTGCTCCTTGTGTCTCTACTCACATCAGCAATATTAACAAAAGATGGCATTGGTGGTATGGGAACTTCTACCCCATTCTCAATCATTATGTTATTATATTTGTATGGTATGGCTTGGTCCGAGTTGTAAGGCATGGGACCAGGTGGACAAATAATCAAAGGAGCCACAGGTGAAGTCTGACTATCATAAACAATCTCTACTGGCTCAGGCATGTTGAATTGTGGCACTATAAGATTCACTTCATCATCTCGATCTCTGTCATATGTAATGGTGATAACCCTTTGATCTAACAACTTCTGAATATCCTCTTTCACAAAAGGGCAATCATATTCTATTGAACAAAATTCACAAACTTCATAATCATGTCGATGTTTAAAGAAGGAGAGTCTACTTAAGCTTTGATGTAACCTGATCAATGAGTTCCTTATGTGCTCAACTTGATAAACTCGAAACTTTCTAGGACATCCTTCCACCATATACACCAACGCTTCCCCATGTCGAGGCAAAGGATTATCTCTAACATTCGTGTTAACATCTTTGAAAGACAAAATAGCGTTCTTGATTAACCTCTGGACATCTGCCTTTAAAGAAAAGTAATTTTCAATATTATGCCCCAGCAAAGCTTGGTGATATGCACAAAATTGATCTTCCTTGTACCAAGGAGAAGTATTATTCGGTGCAATAGGAGGAGGCTTCGTCGTTATTAGATTTTTTCGGATCAGAGCGGGGAACAACTCAGTGTAAGTCATTGGGATGGCATTAAATTATGGTTTCCTCGGTGAACGGTTCTGATTGTTAAATTGATGAGCCTGTTGTCGAGGCTGTTGCTGAAATTGTCGTTGTTGAATTGGAGGGGCTTGATAAGCTGGGATCACCATTGTTGGGTGGACTGCAGGAGTGACTGCCGCAACATGTGAATACCCTCTCCTCGGCCTCCAAGGAAAAATTACACTGACATCTTGTTCTTTCCTCTTAGGGAAGACACTTCCAAACTTCGTGACACCACTAGATGTACCTCCTTCCTTGACCAAACGTCCTTCACGAATTCCTTCTTCAAGCCACATGCCCATATTCACCATCTCAGTGAAGTCGCTAGGTGCACTCGCAATCAATCTCTCATAATAGAAAGAACCTAAAGTTTTCAGGAAATTCTTTGTCATTTCTTTTTCTTCAACGGGAGGATATATCTGAGCGACAATCTCGCGCCACCTATGGGCATATTCTTTAAAGGATTCTCTATCTTTCTGGGACATAGCCCGAAGTTAATCTCGGTCTGGGGCCATGTCAACATTGTACTTGTATTGACGAATAAAAGCTTCACTAAGGTCATTGAAGTTATGGATTCGGGTGCTATCCGAACCCATGTACCATTTCAGAGCGGCACCAGTCAAATTGTCTTGGAAGTAGTGAATTAATAAATTATGATTATCAGAATAGGTGGACATCTTTCTCACATACATGGTCAAGTGACTTTGCGGACACGAGTCACCTTTGTACCTTTCAAAGTCCGACACTTTGAACTTAGCTGGAGTTTTCACGTTTGGGACTAAACACAAGTCATGAGCATTTTTCCCAAACAAGTCTTTCCCTTTAAGCGCTCTAATTTCCCTCTGCAATTCTTGGAATTGGTCTTGGAACTCCTCCATCTTATCGAAGAGGCCCAAACTTTCAGCAGGTTCAGCATGATAAATGGGTTCATTTGTGTATGGAATAGTGTGAACCACAGGAGCGGCAATAGTCATCACAGGCTGAGGGAAAGATACCATAGGCTGGATTACAGGTTGCATAGTAGTTGTCTCAGGTTGAGGAAAGGACACAACAGGTTGAATCATGGGTTGTACAAAAGGCTAGTACCCTTCTGGCATGAAGTTGTACGGTATACCCCACGGAAAATCTTTCGGAATTTGATGTTGGAGCGGAGAGTTGACTTGGGTCACAGATGTTGGAGCGATGACGATCTCGGAAACCACAGTAGTTGAAGTTTGAATTTCAGCGGCTGAAGTCGATGGCTGATTCTGAGCAGCCATCAAGCCTTCCACCAGCGCGATCAACTTTTCCATTCCAACACGAAGAGTAGTAACCTCTTTGCGAAGCTCGTGATTTTCCTGCTCCAGATCATCCATCCTCTTTTGAAGATTGGGCTCGGGTATCGTACTAGTGAGAAAGCTTAATGATCTATCAGAGTGGAAAAAGAAACAAGAATAAGACTCTAGAAAACATGTGAAGTTGAATGTTGGATGATGCATGATGTGCGATGCAAATGATCATTTATTTTGATAGTTTTTTTCTAAGGAGCTTTAGAACTTTGATAACTTTGCACACATCAATGGTAAAGGAATTTGGAACAACAAAAACTCATTACATTAATCAAAGCGGTAAATTACAACTTTGGAACAACAAAACCCATTAATAAAAGCATTAAATTACAACTTTGGCACATGAAGCCCTTTTAAAGAGTTTTACAAAATGACATAAGTAATAATTATAAAAAACTAGGAACTAAAGGTCACTCAGAATCATCAGATGAATGACCAAATGCCAATTGTAACTGAAGCTTCCTAATCTTCTCTTCATAGAATTCTTCCATCTCTTTCTTCTCAGCTACCAGTTGATCAATGATTTCCTCCCGTGGATTAGGAACAGGAGCCACGCTTACCAAATCTTCCTTCTTCCTCTTCCTTTCATTAACATATTTCTTGAGTAATGCATCCTTTTGACGAAGCTTCTCATCATGATCAATAAACCAACCGTGTTGAATAAATAACATATCCTCCTTCTCCTTCAGCTGTCGAGTCAGGACCCTATTTTCGTATTCAGACATATTATACTTTTCCTTCCAAGCATCTCTTTCGGACTTCATTCTAGCCAGATTTTCTTGGTACTCCCTCATGTTCTTGATAGGGATATCAATAGATGATAATGCAACAGCAGGGAATAGAGGTTTCTCGGGATTATAAGGCATCTTGAGAGCACAAGCCCTAGCACGAACCCATTGAAGGTAAGGCTCCAAATAAACAACACCTCTATGCCCTAACATGTCTCTCCCCTTTCTATGGATGTGACGCCAAGCCCTTTCAATATCCTCCTTAGCTGCTTGGTTATCTTTTCCTTCTTGTAGAAAGAAACCACTCAGATGAATATTGTTCGGCTTGTCCCTCATCGGGTATCCTAACTGGCGGCGCGTGAGAACAGGATGATAATTAATTCCTCCCTTCGTACCAAGAAGAGGCACATTGGGAAAAGCACCATAACTATCAATGATCTTCACGTTGTAGTAAACTCGATTATACCAATCTATGTTGGAGTGAGTAAGAGCCATAATCTTTGGCGCCCATCGTGGCTCCTTCTCGAGTTCCTAGAAAACATCAGACCTAGGTAGATGAGAAACATACCACTGGTATAGCAACGGTGCACAACAAATAATCATCCCTCCTTGATAGGAGTTTCGAAGATGGATGGAGTAGTAGGTATCTCCTAGTAGCGTAGGGACCAGATTTCCAATCAAGAAGATTCTAATGGAATTGATATCCACGAACTTATCGATGTTAGGGAATAAGAACAATCCATAAGCAAGTAAATCAAAGACATCTTCAGAGGTAACAATATCTTTTATCTTAGCGAAGTGAGGAGCTTTCTTCAACAAAAACTACGCAAATAAGCCTCGGATTCCCCCCTTAGTAGTCATGTTCTCTTCTATCTCTGACTTCCTCAAGTGGGTGATGGTTGCTATCTCGTGAGATTTGGGTTCCTCTTCTAAAACAAAGAAAGGAACACTGTTGGTGATCGGAAAACCAAGTATATAGGAGTAATCTTCTAAAGTGGGCATTAACTGGTAATCAGAAAAGGAAAAGCATCAATACAATGGATCATAGAATTGGACCAACGTACTAAGGATGTCTTCCTTCATCTTGCGCTTCATGAGAGGGATAATGGATCCATATTTATTTTGAAACTCCATAGGGTTCTCAATCTTAGGAATCAAACTCTTCAACTCTTCAATCTCAGGCTCCTTAAAACTATAACTTTGAGTGTTTCTTTTTCCAAAATCCATAGTAACAGTACCTGCGATGTCTGCAAAAATCATTCTTAAGTTCCTTGAAAAACATGTTTTAAAAAAAATGCTTATGGATGTACGGATGAATTATAATGCAACAATTACACATAAGTTCACAAACATGGGATTCAAAGGTTCAACGCTTCGAGCATGGAGTCAAAGGTAAAGCCCACCCCCAGGGTATGTACTAAAGGTTTAATCACACCTGCAAGACAAGGTTCTAAGAGTCCCCAGAGTCTACATTCCTCCTTCGGATATTACCAACGTCTTGATTACTCAATAATTAGAAATATTCTCAAGAGAAACTCATCCGAGTGTAGCATCGCATGACAATTACTTCTGGATTACTCTGTTATAGTCTCCGCGTTACACCTAAAAGGCCAAGATGGGTTAGGGTTCTACGGTTCTCAGCTTCTCTGGCTCTCAGGTCGAAAGCAATAATGTCTTCCCGATTACTCGGTAAACAAATACTACGTTCAAAGGGGCTTTCCACTGAGTGGGGGATTTCATGCCTCCTTCTTCGGGATTACTCCCTCAAAGTTAACATGACTATACTGCCCGTCCTATTCTTAAGTGTAACTTAGTCCGGGTATAGGACTTGTCCTTTGTAAATATCATTAACACCCAAATAACCATAATATAAACATATAATCAAACAATCAAATAATGATAAAACAGATAAGACAAACTAGGCTTAACCCACTTAGGGATGGACCAGCAAGAGGTCAATCTGTCCCCAGCAGAGTCGCCAATTCTGTAGCGATAAAAAATGTAGTGGGTTAAATCGAAGGTCAAGTTATTAATTTACTCGACTCACAAAAGCAAGAGTCGCCACCGCGCTTTATTATTTCCAAGGGAAAAGGGAAAGAGAGAAATAAAACCCTAAAATATGCAATGTAAAATAATATTTAAAAGTAATAAAAATACAATGCATTTTTGAAAAGAGATCTAGAGTTCGGGGTTGGTTATGCAATGGGAAGGTATTAGCACCCAATGCATCTATAGTATCCTATAGGAACTTTTTGAAATATTTGTTTATTAAAATTGTTTATTTGATTAAAATGGTTTGTTTGGCTAAAATGGGTGTGGACGAGATTTTGAAGATACGACGACCTAATATCGAAGTTTTGACTTAAAAGGTATGAGTTTGAAAATTGAATCTTTTAGGAAAATCATCTTAGGTTTAGCAAAATAGTAAACAAACAAAAGATGAATGAGGGTATTCACACGATTGGATGAGATGTGTTTGATAACGTGAAGTCAACAAAGTTAAAACATTTCCCTTGGAATTGAGACGGACGAAAGATATAAAGATTAAACGGTCGATGGTAAAATTAATTAAAATGACAATTGAACAATTAAATAATGAAAATTAAATTACACTAGCATGCATTTTGAATAAATTAAATAAATAGCAAAGATTAAAGAAAAAATAAATTATGAAACATGTATTTTTAATAATTAAACAAATAACAAAATTAATTAAAGACTAAATTATGAAATATGTATTTTTGAATAATTAAGATAATAAAAGATTTAAAACAAGTTAACAAAAATTAAATAAAAATTAGTTATAAGAGATGTGATTTTTTATATTTAATGAAATAATAATAATACATAAACTAAACTAATATATATAAATCAAATTGATAAAATTGAAAGAAAAGGGTTAAAAGAGCAAGAAAACAGAAAAATGCCCCAGCAAGGATCGAGCTTGAGCCTTTAAGGGTAATGGATAGTGCAAGTTTCCAGCTGAGCTACCTTACTAGTCGTTATTATTATGCTTTTATTAATAAATAATGGTAACGATGGTAATGGGATTGGGCCAAAAGGCCCATTGGGCCGACCCAGTTTAGGAAGAGAACAAGGAAAAGTTGGTAACCCTAAAAAGAAATAAGCGTCGCTGGAGTTGTTGTGTCTTGGGAAGAAACAAACAAAATAAAATTCTCTAAATAGCTTTGCTTCTTATGTTTTATCATGAAAAAAAACGAAAAAGATTAAAACCCTCTCTTCACGCTACTTCATTCTGCAACACTCTCCCTCATCTCTTCCCTACTTCTCTTCACAGCACCTTCCATATCAAATTCCTCAATATATTCACTCTCAATTAAATCATCAACTTTCTCCTCTTCTTCTTCGGTCTAAAACCGATTGATGCTTTGAACTGCTCCATTATTGCCTTATTTCATTTTCCATCATGAAGAGATGCACTGAAAATACCTCAGCGTGATTCTCTTGAAACAATTATAACATCTTTGCTTCCATTTAAGCCAGATGGATTTACACGGTGAGGAAATGGTAGGTCCATGGCAAAAGGAATAATTTTAGGTTTTGTGACGTGCGGTCTATGGAAGTTACAGTGGTTTGGGTTTTGGTTCTAAGTTTCGGTTCTGAGTTTTTGGTTCTGAGTTTAACAGGTTCTGAGTTTTGGTTCTGAGTTTAACAGGTTCTGAGTTTTGGTTTTGCATTTCGGTTCTGAGTTTTGGTTCTGAGTTTTGGTTCTGAGCTTTTGGTTCTGAGTTTTGGTTCTGAGGTTTTGGTTCTGAGTTTTAGTTCTGAGTTTTTGGTTCTGAATTTTGGTTCTGAGTTTTTGGTTCTGAGTTTTTGTTCTGAGGTTTAGTTCTGAGTTTTTGTTCTGAGTTTTGGTTCTGAGTTTTTGGTTTTGAGTTTAACAGGTTCTGCTTTGAAGTAATGTTATGGTGCAGAAGTAGCAGTCTGAAGCCGGTAGAAGAATGGAAGATGATGGAGGAAGAAGCAAGAGGATACAGTGGGTGGTAAGGTTCTTTTTGTGAAAGAAATAATGGTTTGTACGTTGTTTTAACAGTAGTTTTGAAGTATATTTTTATCAATTAATTTATGTTATTACTATTATTATGACTTCTAAAATTTCTAAATATCCATATGTTGCAGCGACTCAAAATACAACAAAAAGTATGATAAAGCAAGCATTCACATGGAATAAAAGTGGTGTAAAGAGAAGATTCAAACATATGAATGAGGAAGTTATGAAGAAGTAAATAGGGAGGAAGAAAAATACCTATCGGAGCCTCTCCAATGGGGCTTCAAAATGTTAAGTTTTCTCTCCTTGAATTTCTGTATTTTCTTGTTGAGTTTTGTGTTACACTTGCTGAATTTTCTATGTGTGGTTCCCTCTGAATTTTTCTCTCTCAGTTGATGTTCCTCTTTTGATTTTTTTTATGATTCTTAGAAAAAACTCCTCTCTTTTTCTGTTGATAGAGGCCTTTATTTATAGTGAAATATATGAGGTTTTAGGGGGGAAAACAATAGAGATTTGAACTGTTTTGGCAAGCTGTTTTCATGCTTTGTTCACACAATTTATTTTAACCATTTTGATGCAATCTGTGGCTACTTTGATGCAGGTTGGAGCAGACTGTATAGCAGTTTACAGCAGATTTTGGCAGCATTTGGGGCTGTTGTATGTTGCTGTTTTTCCAGGCTGTTTGTAGCATTTTACAGCATCTTTTCTTTTGACTGCTATGCTGCATTTCTGGGCTAGTTTGCTGCCTTGCTGACCAGTAAAAATGCAACAAAATTGGGCTGGATAATGGGTTGCAAAATGGATTGCATTAGCAACTTTGTTGGGCTGAATTTTTTTAGTGTTGAAAATATATTTTGTACAAACTTGTATCTTCTTTACAACTTTGTAATAATAACTCAAATGAATTTGTAACACAAATGGAATTTGTTCTCCAATATAATTCCTTCAATTCTTTTGTAAAATCATGAACAACTTTGAATCTTCGATTGAAATTTAGAATCTTGATATGTCTTGATAAAATTCCAAGTCTTCCATTTGAATTTTGGAAATAATTAAATAATACTTAGATGAATTGTTGAATGATGAATAAATAATAATGCAAGCCTTAGGACTTCAATCTTGCATTTTATAATAGAAATCAAATAAATCCCATGAATTGATCTTATAATAAAATGGTAACCATCATGTATTTAATCTTGTGATGAACGATTAATTGGATTGCATTTATTTTCCCAATATCTTCTTGAATAAGTGCTTCATGTGTGTTCAAATAACCATAATGTAAATTCATCAAAATAACCACACAAAATAATCATGAATAAATATTTCTTGCGATAAATGATTATTCTTGAATGAGATCTCTTGGTAGATCCTTTTTAATTATCACTTGAGTTCAAATAAAGAAAATTCCAAGTGTTCCGAATAAATTCTTCTAGAACGGTTTTGAATTTAATCATTCCATTTTGACGAAATTCACTCCGCGTCATGAGAAAACTTGCAGATGACTTTTGGTCGACATGATCGAAAATGACTGGCATAGCTTGGTTTTCTTGTATTTTAAAGAAATGTGAAACACACATGAACCAAAGGCAATAAAACTTCGACTGTTCTTTCCGAAAAATTTCAGAGACACTGGAGACCATCTGTTGGACAGAGTGTGGAAATAAACACACGATTCTCTGAAATTCTTTTGATGAACCAGCCTTTTAGAATCAACGACCAACCGTATTTCTGTCCCGAGACTCGAAACCTTAGTTGATGTGTGACGTCTGATGCTCTTCTTTCAGACCTATTTTCTGTACATGGAATAAAAAAAACAAAACATACACTTCGTGCTTGATTAGTGGTTAGTCATTCATAAGATAAAATGCTCACAACACTCGATAATCTCTACACAGTCAAAGCTCGAAAGCGAAACGTTCGAAACCTATCATATTCTGTGACCTTGATGTATATATAAAACAATGTAAATGAAGCAGGGATCTTAGGTCAAAAATTGGGGTATGACAATAGAGAGAGAGTTTTGTCCCTTGTAAATTTGTGTACATAATGTTCATGTTTTGTTGATGAGTGAGATAGGTGATTCATTTACAAACTTGTGGATACTTGAGTTTGCATTGTGTGATATTTGGGTTTAGAACTTAAGTCATAATCATGTTTTGATTCTACCAAAGTGAGCGAGAATGCCTGGTGCTTTTGATTTTCTAGTTTGAACCATCCTCATTTTATGGTTGATTTTGTGTTTGGAATTTCTTTTTGTTGTCTTTTGAATTTTACCTTTGATTTGAGGACAAACAAAGACGCAAGTTGGGGAGAGTTGTTAAGTGTCAAATTTTGGTTAATTTCTATATCATTTATTGACACTTTTAAGCTCTTTTGTGTGTTGTTGATTTCGAAAATGACTTATTTTAAATGTTTCTTGCATCAATGTAAATAATCTTGGTAGATTTAATATGCTTTTTAGTTTTTCAACATTTTATGTCTAGATGATGTGGCTTGAAGCGGGCTCAGAGTTGAAGAATCAAAGAAAACTCAGTGTCAGTTTTTTTTGGAGTGTCGCCTGGTGCTGGGGTGGCGAAGAGGAGTTGTGTCGCCATGCGATGCATGCGCGAAGGCCTGGCGAGGAATGTTGAATTTTGATGAGGTTTCTAGAGTACGTCGCTGCTTGGAGCGCCCGACGATGGGGAAACGAAGAGGTGTTTCCAAACGAAGCATCCTTGTCGTAGGGTGATGGTGGATATTTTTCTGTTGGCTACTTACGCTATTTGAGGTCACATGTGCTTTTTAGTGGGTGTCGCTCGACGATGCTTATTGAGCGCCCGACGATTTTTAGTGGATAGGCTATGCTTTTAAGCTACTTTTTAGATATTTTGGGACATCATCTTCCATAACACGCATTCTTATAACCTAGAAACTCTTAGTGTGAGAGAAAAAAGCCATGTTTTTCATTTCTACTCAAAATCAAAGCTTTCCAACATCAATCTTTGAGACTACAAGTTTGATGTTCATAAAGCTTTGTTGTTTACTTGTTGATCAAGCTACCATGACAATGGATAGCTAAACCCCTTTTTGTGTCAAGGTTAGTGGTAGATAATCTCATTTTTGTATGTATTTAGCTTGATATTTTTTATGTGAACAACTTGATGATGAATATATGGTGAAATATCCTTGTTTTATGGTTTATATTTGATTTCATCATTATTGAGAAATATGTTAAACTCTTTACTTAGGTTTTCATCTATCAACAAACAATTTCTAGACATAGTTTTGTAAGTTGATATTCACTTATATTGAGCTTTTAAAGTTATCAAATTGATAGTTAGGTAGAGAGATCATATAAGGATAAATTTGATAAAATTCACAATTTGTTTTAGAGATGAAACTTATTGAGAGGATATGTGATTACATTGATTGTTAATGAGTTCACATACTTTATTAAGAAAATACGTACAAAATATATTACCGAGCCCTAATCTTGACATGTTTTTACCAATTGATAAAATCAAAACTCTCTTTTACCGATACTTGATACTTTTTATGAACTCAAAACTTTCCGTTACTAAAACCAAAACCAAAATCTTTTATGAATCTTAAGATTAAAATAATCCTAACTGTACAACGGCGGTAATATCACACCAATCTCTGTGGAAAACGATAATATAAATAGTTTCCCTTTAAAAGTGTTTCAACATAGCATTATAATTGTGGTTAGTTCATTTGTAAATTCAGGTTTACACCCTCTGCATGGTTATGTATGAATAATTGGTGCTTTTCAATTTGAATTAAGAATTCAACTTTTTCTTCACAATGAAATTTCACAAAAGTACATTTTAGTTTCCTCAAGGTCTTGAGATACTTTTGGTGATTTTTATTGATTTTTTTTTTCCATTTAATTCTTATTTTTATTTGGAATAAATTTGTGAAGGTGTGTTAGATGGATATCTTTAGGTTGTGACCTATGATTGATGACTTGTTTAAGCTATTATTGTGTCATTCTTTTTACCATGTTTAGAGGCCTAAATGCTTAGGGTTTGCATGATAATTTGATGCATTTTTGTTGAGGTTTTGATTAATTGTTAGTGAAATTTTGTTAAGCCTCGATTCATGCCTAAATATGGATATATGTTGGTGTTAACCAATTAATTTGAGGAATGTTGTTGTACCCCATATTTTTCCTCCCATTGTTCAAGACAAATTATTTCAATAGGTCTCCTCATGCTCATAGGGTTCTCAATTTCTCAAGACTACCCAAGGATTGATCAGACAAACCCTCCTCCTAAGGAGTTGACCTACAACTAGGGTTTTGCTTCTCTCAAGAAAAATTGGACTTCTAATGCCTCAAGTGAATTTCATGGTTTCTCAAATGTCTCAAAGAGTCCTCATGCCAAATTCCAAGCCTTGTAGCATAAGTTTGCTCAATCAACTAGTCAGATGATTGAAAATCAATTGTATTGGGCAAAAAGTCAACTTTGATTAATTTAAAGTCAAACTTCAAGATTTTGGGTCAACATCAACATTTTGAAGTCACATTCATCATTTGGTCAAGTTTTTATCATGATTCATCAAGAAAACTCAAGATTCGTCAAAAGTCAAAAAATACTAAATTAGGGTTTTCTTAAGGAGAAGTCAACTAAACTTTGACTAAGCGTAACTTTAACATACGTCATCATAAATTTCTCAAAGAAAGCTCACTTTGAAGGAAATTTAATTCTCTACAACTTTGTCTCTCTAAGATCAAGGACAAAAATACTTCATTTGAGAGATATGGGCCAAAACATTACAGTTCATTTTAAAAGTCAACAAAAAGACACTTTTTGTCAAAGCAATTTACATCAAGATAAAGGTTTCAAATGAAAAAATGAACAACATGAAGATTGTAGGGGATATCTCTAGCTTTCAAACGAGTCCAAGATCACCTTCATATGATAAAAATTGAGTGAGATAAGATTTGTGTAAGTTGGGTAATTTTGACAAAATACATGAAATCCAAATTAAGCAAATTTAAATTTTTGGGCTAATGGGCCTATCTTTTAAGGTCCAAACGTGTTCCTGACCTCATAATAGACTCCTAAACCCATTCATTTATTTTTATGGTTTTTATTTCTTTTATTTTTTATTTTATTCAATTAAAAGCAAAATAAATCAAATAAAGTACCAAGTGAATGAATCAAGGCATGAAGATCTATTTTTGAATCAAATCATAAGTCTAAAAAGCTGGTGACAAGTTGCAAAAAAACGTGTAAAGATTGATTGGTACATGATTGGCCTAAAAAAGAAAGATTTCATGCAAAACTTCAAACAAAGATTTGATCATGAAATACAAAATATTGATTCCACCTTTGTTGACTTAAATCTTACATTATAAATAGTGAACACATTCAAACCAAGAGACACGAAAGTTTCCTCAAGAACACCCTCTCAAAAAATCTCATTTTTTGTCAAAACTAGGGCAAAGTCAAAACGAAAGATCCAACCACTTTCAGTCCAAGTCATCCATTGCAAATCATTCCTGAGGTATCTAAGGGTAAGAATAGGTCGAAAGTCATGGCCATTGATGCTTGAAACAAGCATACTCATCTTCTCCGATTTGCTTTTCTTTCAAACATTCATATAATTAATTTCATGCATTGCTAATGTTTATTAACTGACCAAATGAGTTCCTGTTGTTACTTAGAACAAGTTTGAATCATAAAATAGAAGCTCTAACGTGAGAATCATGTTTTTCCATGGCTATAGAAGTTTGAGACGTCTTCTTCGAAACTCATGATACAAGTGTTTCCAGGCCAAACAAAACCACCATTGGATTCGAAAGGGTCGAATTAGGGGGATAGGGTCCTTTTTATAGTCTAACGCATGTTATTTTGCAGGTTTGAAAATCCTCTCATCGGAGAAGACGACCGGAGCTAGGGTTCCAGCGCTTCCCTAGTTCACTTGCTTTATTATATATTTGTTTGCTTATATTTTAATAACAGAAATGAAGCGTGTCACAGTTGGTTGAGACGGAGGCATGTAACGTGAAGGGGGTGGGTTCGATCCCTGCGTCTTACAGTTATTTTTTGTTATTTTCAAACTAACACCCATGTTATATATATATATATATATATATATATATATATATATATATATATATATATATATATATATATATATATATATATATATATATATCAATGCATATTTCTTAAACACCAACAAGCGGTTGACCTAGTGGCAAGCAGTGCAGTTTGTGAAGCCAGGGGGCGTGGGTTTAACACCCACCCCATGCAGTTTTTTATACCCTATTTTTCTAACCTAATTTTTCTATTTTCTTTCTTAATTATTCCTTAATTATTTTTTAATTAACAATTAACTAACCTAATTTTTTTCTTAATAACTAATAAATTAGGATTATGCTTTTAGTTAGTAATTAATTTTTTCTTATATTTTTATTTACTAATTAATTAAATTGGATTTTTTCTTAACATTAAAGTAAATTAGGATTTCGGTTTTAAATACTATTATTAACTTAAATTATTTTCTACTAAAAAATCATAAAACATTTTAACATTCTTTTTCTATTTTCTTTCTTATTGCTATTTAATTTTCATAGAAAATTGTATAGGTTGCATTCTTTAATTGTAATAGCGTAGATTTCTTTTCTCGCAATTTTTTCCTTATTATATAACTTCTCACAGGATGTAATAGCGTATATTTACTTTCTCGCGAGTTTTTATACTTATGTACCTCTCCCAAAGCCATGTAATACCTCAGGACTTTACATTCCGCACTTTATTTTTCTATACATATTTAACTTCTAGTAACTAGGGTTTGCATGGTAAGACTAAAAACAATTCAGAAAACCCTAATATTCAAGATAAATAACGGAATCAATACACTTTGCACACTTGCACCTCTAGGGTAACCTCTCTTGTTGCCTTATGATATTGGTCAGGTCCCTCGAAAATGGAGATACTTTAGCAAAAGACCCTCGATCAAATCATCATGTCTCTTTCGAATAAAGATCATAATCCCTCGATGACCCTTCGAGCATCCTACAAAATGATCTAGTCCCTTCGAGCTGCCTATAAAATGATCTAGTCCCTTTGATTTGCCTATAAAATGAAGATAGTCCCTTCGATACAATTGCTAAAGTATCCTTACTTATTGCCTTCGATGACCATATGATGACCCTACGTTTGTCCCTTCATATCCAATAGATAAGGCTACCTACCAACTAATAGTATTGATAGTACTATCTCTAAAGGAGAAGGAAAAGAATAAGAAAGACTTTAGTGGGTAAGAAACTCTTAATTGCTTGCTCACAACTTTTCCCAAAACTTTTTTTTGCACTACATTTTCAAACAAATATTTTAAAAAATAACACTTTGTATACATTCTTGAGGACTGATACAAGAATCATTACAAAGTCATCCTTACATTAGCAATTTAAAATATTTTCAAACAAATCACACACACAAAGCAAGATTTTAAAAAGTAAACTAAGAAATTAAGAGGCCATAGATAACTACGGATGAAAAGGGTGCTAACACCTTTCCTTTTCATAACTTATCCCCTGAACTCAAAATCTATCAAAGGTATTTCATATTCTTTTCACCTTTCCTAAATATTGGATAAAAGAAAAGCCGGTGGCGACTCTAGCTATCCGCACATTTGGATAAAACCAAAAAGTCAGTTCTCCCACCGTATTACAGAACTGGCGAATCTATTGGGGATTACTACTTAAAAAAAGAGTGGTTGCCTTAGAGTTTAAGATCACTTTACTTGCTTTTAATTGTATGTTTTTCTTGCTTTACTTTAAGGGTTTGTTTAGGTTTAATTGCATGTAAGATCCTAAACCCGGATCTAGGGATGCCTTAGGTAAGTAGTAATAGATCATAAAGGTTGTACGGTGTAGACCAATATAGTTAACATGATGGCTACAGTTAGTGTGACACTTTGGTTTGTTCTGATGTTCCTTGAGTTAGTTAAGGATAACATTAGGATTCCGTGTGGTTTCGTTAACACTAACTTACTTTTAGAACCTTAATTGACTCATCTTGGCCATTAGAAGGTAGTGAGATAGCCGGATTTGGTGCATTTCAAGGTTGGTTGATACTCGAAACTACGCTCATTGAGATTTGACTTTTGGGATGTTTTGGCGGCGAGCCAATTGCCATGCTAAAATAAAGCCTGCGAGAAAGATCGGTGATATGAGATTCCTAGAACCCTGCTACAATTTTAGGACAAGTTGAGCCAACTTAACTTCAATGGGGAAGGGTACTTACCTATGGACTTCATGCAAGCCTTTAAACCTAAGGCTCTTGTGTGTGTTTGCTACTTATCTAACATGAACATGACATCATAACCTCATATCATCATAACATAATATTTTCACTAACCATTTTAAGGACCTAGGGATTTATCTTTGTTCTTTGTTGTAGCTTATGGCCTCTGCTCGCAGAAACACTATCTGAATCAACTTTGAAAGGGTAGCTTCCCAGCTTAAGGAGTTAGCCTCAAAGGTTCCTGAAAACTCTCAATTCACCAAAAGGCATGGTTATCTACTCAGTTTGGTTACCTCAGGTTTTGAAGAAGACATGATGAGTGTTCTGTTCCAGTTCTTTGATCCTAAGCATCATTGTTTTACCTTTCCAGATTATCAGTTAGTACCTGTTGTACCCCAAAATTTGCCCTCTCATTTCTCAAAGGATCATCCTGGACCCTCAGGTTTGCTTCCATCCAATTTCAAACCTTGAATTACAAACTTTCCAAGAAAGTCATTCACAAAGGCAAAATGGTCATTTGCACACTGAAAAGTCAAACTTTGACTTTTGGATCAAAATCAAGCTTCAAGAATCATATTTCATCAAGACATGTTGGAATGTGAGATTTGTTTCGTCAAGAAATTCAAAAGTCAAATTTACTTTGGAAAAGTCAAAATTCTAAATACTTAAAAAATTTCTATGTTTTTAAGAAATATGACAAGTTCAGAACTTCTGATCAGATTATTACCATGATGCAAGTTGATTCTGGAAGAACTTCTAACACAAGAGTTTTAGATCTCAATAAGGCCTAAAATATTACAGAACAGAACTTCTCCTGGAAATGATGGAATTTCAAGTTTTAAATGTTCAAAAACACGTCCATGAAACTGAAGCACTCAGCAAATTCTGGACACTTTCAAGACAGAGTTTGGTTAGAACTTTTGGGCGAGTTTGCACATAGGTTCAGTCAGAAGTTGCAAGAGAAATTCAAAGAAGGTTTACAAAGCGTGTTGAAAGCTTCCTGGAAAGTCTGAGAGCTCCTTCAAAACATGCTGGAGCAATAAGATACAAAGATCAGAAGTTGGATGTCTATTCTAAGTTACGCTGAAGTTGAACTTCTGATTCAGAATTAAGAAATGATGTAGAATCTCACATTGCAGGATTTCTGGTTTGATCAATATCATTATCATTTAATGCTCACAACCACTTTTGGGTATTTGTCCAAAGGATTTCCCCACGTGTGGCATAGAAGTACCATTACTGTCTTGGAAAAGTAAACTTTTGTACAAGAGTGTGTTGGGCCCATGCGTTGCTTTTACTTTTGAGGTTACCTTTCCTTAATTCCTACTTACAAATTCGGCTTAGGAGCGGCTAAAGCTGCTAACCACCATACTGATTTGAACTTACTTCAAGAACAAGTCAGCGCCTAGCATATGATGGTTGTACCCCTTGACCTCTCCAAGCAACTAAACCTTTGCTTATAAATTGTACTTCAATGGCAACTACAAAATGGTCGAAAATTGAAGAAAGAAAAAGCCTTGAACCCCTGCTAAAATTCCAAGAATCCAAAACTGCAAACACAAAATACAAAACGTGTTAGCTTTTGATTCTTGCATTCAAACTCCATTTTTTCCTCAAGTGTTTCTTGACATCCATACAGTTTCTGGTATACATTTAGAAACCATCCTAACTTCCATGTTCAGACTGAGACATACCCTCCATCAATATCCACTTCAAAGAAGTCATAACTTTGCTCTTTGGCTCTTCCAGAATTTTCCAGCCATTCATAGTTCAAGTAAAAGGTTTTTAGCCTGCTGGGCACGTGAGGAAACTGGTCAGAACATCACAAGCGGTCAGAGCCAAACTCCAGCTCACAGAACATTTTCCAACTGCAAGGTAAGCTTCTGTTGACTCTCGTCATATTACTTAGGCATTGTTAGACTTGCATGTTTAAAATACAATGTAGAAATCCTGATTCTGATGCTGTACATATTCTGAGGTTTCATGTATTTTCCTGCCTAAGTAGAGAGAACTTAAGTTCATAACTTTTAAGGGAATTAGGACTCAGAATTAGGTTTAGGAAATTCATGCTTGCTTCTGATTTATAGTTCTGATATCTCTTGTTTCTGAAATATTACGAAACTTGCCATAATTGCTATGTGCGCCTCTTCTGTTTTGTTGAGAAATGACTAAGTTGCAGATGCTCTGACTAGCATGGAGAGGGAGACGAAGTTCTTCCAGCGGCATCAGAACTTATGAAATCTTCTTTATTTCTAGCGGACCCAGAACCTCTAACATTCCCTATATTTTTGCTAACATGTTATTTATGTCTTGTAGCTTGCCAGAGTCAGAACTTCTGATTTCTTTTATTTCAGCAAAGCGCTGATTCCGTTTTCTTTCTCCTTATTATTTTTTCCATCACTTTTATTAATCAAAAATACCAAAAATATTTCATATTCACATGTCTTATTTCTTTTAACATAAAAAAAGTCAATATATTTTCTTAAACAAAATTTATTTCTTTTTCTTAAACAAAACAAGTTCATTTTACATTTCTTGTATATTATTTCAATATGGTTGTAATAGATAATTAGGATTTTAATTTCTTACAATCCCCATTCATAAATTTGTACCCCCATCCCCGAAAGCTTTGTAATAGCTTAGTATTTTTATTTTCCGCAATTTAATGCTTTATGTACCAATTGCTAGTAATTAGGGTTTGTATGGAAAGATTAAAACCAACAAATAGAAAACCCTAATCAAGACAAATCAAGTATGAAAAACAATACAATTGCACACAAGCACCCATAGGGTAAATCCACTTGGTTGCCTTACAAAATGGCCATATTACGCTTGTGAGGTATCTTAGCAAAAATAAGCAAAATATAAGATCATAGTCCCTCGATGACGATATCTATGTTTCCAGTTAAATGGTATTAGTCCCTAAAAGAGAATGCTAAGATACCTTGCAAAATTTCTAATCATGGTTATACGATGACCCACGCCCGTCCCGTTTACATCCAAAGATAAGGTTACTTACCAAATCAATGGTAAGATAACAATGTCAATGGAAAGAGGAAATGAACATGAAAGACTTTTGAGTAGGTAGAATGCTCCTAATTACTTGCTCATTTTCAAAATAGGACATCCTTGCTATTTTCAAAACAAACACCAACACTTTCAAAACATCTTTCAAACTTGAAACATTTTCAAAAGATCAACATTTTGTATACATTCTTACGAACGGGAATCATTACAAAGTTTGCCTAAACAAGGGCCTCTTTACAAAATACTTTCAAAAACCACACAAAACACAATTTCAAACAAAAGCAAGTGATCTAGCAAGTAACTAAGAGCCCATGGAAAACCATGGATGAAAAGGGTGCTAATACCTTCCCTTTTCATAATCTACCCCCCAAACTCATGAAATAATCTCAAAGGTCTTTCCTGTGCTTTTTCACCTTTCCTTTTGGATAAAAGAAAAGTCGATGGCGACTCTTGCTAACCACAATGTTTGCAATCAAACGCAAAACCCTCAAGTCAGTTCTCCTACCGTATCACAGAATTGGCGACTTTGCTGGGGACAAAACTTAAAAGTGGGGTTACCTTAGGGCTAGATCACCTTTACTTGCTTTCATTGTTTGACTTTTATGTTATATATTTTGATTCCTTATTTGGGCTTAAATCATCTACCCGGATTTGGGATACCTTATAGGTAAGTAGCAATACATTGTGAAAACTGTGCGGGGTATACCGATATGGTCTAAGCAATAGCTACCTTAGTGTGGCATATTTGTTGATACCAGTAGCCTTTGAGTAATAAAGGAGAATACAGGGCCGCTGAGTGATGTCGTGAAGCACTAATGAACTTTTAGAACCTATACTTGATCAACTTGGCCTTTATGACGTAGTGAGACGGCCGGCTTTGGTGCAGTCCGAAGTTGGTAGATACTCGATTCTACACTCATTGAGGTTTGTTTTTTGGGATATTTCGGTTGCCATTAAAGAGGCTTGCGCTGAAACAATTCCCAAGGAAACAAACAAGTGATATTAAGCTCCTTAGAACCCGGTTACCATTAACTAGGATAGGTTGAGCCAACTAAACTTCAAGAGGATACTTACCTACAAACTCCATACAAGCCTAAACCTAAGGACATGTCTGCTTTGTGTTAATATGATTATTTGTATATAAACTTGCTTACTTTGCAAACTTTGTACATAACATCATGACATCATACCTTAGCATTTTCAATAACATCAAACCATAACATTTCAAGGATCTCAAGGGTCTTTGATGCAGGGTCACGTTGAACCAGACGTCTATCAAGGGGCAAGAGGATTTATTTTCCTCTAACCAAATGCCGTAAAAAATTAAGTACAACAAACTTGAGTCAAGGGCTACAACCCACTTGGCATGGTGAGCTTATTTCTCGTGGAAGGACATCCATTGATACAAAGTTCTCCAATAAAAGTTGTTGATCAAAGTTCAACTTCTAACTTTTTCTTGTGTTTACCCCGCGAGATCCTTGAAAACATGCATCCACATATCATGCATCATATCATGACAGATTTCTCCCATACAGGTCTCCTTATCTTCCTGTTGTTTATTTCAGTAAGATGGATATGGAACAGACAATGAAAGATATCCAAGCTCAAAACACTCAATTCCAACCAATGTTCTTGGCTATGGCTAAGGGGCAAGAGGACCTGAAGACTCTTCTTCTCAAAGACAGGAAGAAAAAGTCTAAGAAGTCGGTAGGCGTCCTAAACTTGGGAAGAAGACCTAGAGGACCAGTCAAGGGAGCTCTAGATCTTCCAACTCCATCCAATATGGGGGATAGTCATGAAGAAGACAATAGTATGGAGATTGATAAAGTTTAAGCTGGCTACTCTGAGGAACAATATCCTCCCGCTGTTGACAAGTACAAATAGTTGGAGGATCGCCTCAGCGCTATGGAGATTTAACAAATACCTGGCTTGGATATAGGAGACATGGATTTGGTTTCTAGAGTGGTCATCCTGCCAAAGTTCAAAATCTCTACCTTTGCCCTGTACGATGGAGTCTCTTTCCCTAAGATGCACTTAAAGTCTTATGTCCGCAAGATTCAACCATACACAATTGATCCGAAGCTTTGGATCCATTTCTTCCAAGAGAGCCTAGTAGGGACTCAACTCAAATGGTTCTATCAATTGGATAGTTCTCGCATCCACACATGGGAGGATTTAGCCGCTGCTTTCTACAAGAAGTATCAGTACAACGCTGATCTTGCACCAACTCGTGTGCAATTGCAGAACATGACCATGGGTTCCAATGAGAGTTTCAAAGGATACACCAAAAAGTGGAGAGATTTGGCTGGTAGGGTGCAGCCCTCTTTAACTAACAGGGAGCTGATTGACATCTTCATGGGAACTTTAACAAGGCCTTTCTTCAAACACCTAATCAGAAGCTCCTCAGTCGGGTTCACCGAGCTAATACTAACCGGTGAAAGGGTCGAAGCTGGCATCAAAAGTGGAAAGATCCAAGGAGCTACACATTTTGATGCTCAGAAAAAGTCATACAGTGGGAAGAAAGAGTCTAATGTTATGTATGGTCAAAAAAGTCTTCATGATCAACATGTAGGGGCAATCCTGATCTCTAATCCTATACATGTTCAACAAAGACAAAGCAATAGGCGTAGGGTAAGATATCAAGAAAGGAAGTATGCTAACATCAACATGCCTTTGTCTCAAGCGTTACAACATTTGCCGAAGTTGAAGTTGATCACGCCAAAGGATCCTCCTCAAAATCCCGATACCTCCTCTTCTAAGTACAATCCAAGTGTAAGATGTTCCTACCATTCTGATAGTCTCAGACATGACACTGACAGCTGTTGGACTTTGAAGAACAAGATTCAAGATTTGATTGAGGCTAAGGAGATCGAGTTTGACCCTCTAGAGACTCCAAACATGATCACTGCTCCTATGCCAAATCATTGAGAGCGTCTTGTTCATTTTGAAATTTTCATTTGTAATTCCTCTTGTTATTCAAACAATTATCTATTATTGTCAAACTCGGTTTCATTAATGCATTGCATATGTTTATCTTGAATTGATTCATTCACTTTCATCACATTTAAACTATGCTTTTTACTCACTTTATGACATTCAACTCTCGCTAAAAGTGACAAGCCTTTAGAGGGAGGATGACGAAAACAATGCCATAATCTCGTACAGACCTTGCTGATGATGTACAGGCATTTCTTTCAAATCCTAAACACTAGAGTTATAAGGAAGATAATCCCTAGTGAACCCCTACGAGCCAAAGAAGTAGAAGTTTTCTTTTTTACACAAATTGAAATCTTTTAATCAAAACCTGGGGCAGGATAGTCTCTCAGTTAATTCAAATGCGCGTTTAGCCGCAAACTCTCATCTCGTAATACGACGAATGACATCAAAAACATTCCTCTGGAATCAAAAGACAGTGATGGTTCCTTACCAAATAGGAAGTCATTATCTCTCAAAAAAGAAAACCCACTAAGTCAAAACTTACGAAGGAGACTTAAGAAAAAGCTGGGGCATCCCGCTGACATAATCTCAAAACAAGAACAGTCAGGAAAAAGTCATGGATGACAAATAAAAAATGAAGAAAGAGGGTCGCTACAAATCCTCAACAACATGAAAAATGTTGCAAAAATGACTGCCTTCCGAGAAACTTAACTTGTTTGAACCATCACCAAAACTTCATTCCAGACTCAATTGGAGTTCAAATGCATAATAAACTGAGTTTAGGACTGAAGAACATCACGAAGAGCGGGTGGGTGCAAATACACTTTGAGCCTTTATCCTTTGTTTCTTAAACCGTGAACTAATCCATGATACAACCCTTCAAAAGACCTAATTGAAGCATGGGTTAGTTCGAAATCATATTGTTACAAAAGGTATCCTGACTCCTGTAAGGCTTTACCCTAAATCCTGAGTTTGAATTTTCTTACAAAACTTCTTTACTTGCTAAAACGCATTTTCAAAATTTCAAGACAAACATAAACTTTGCATTATTTAAATATCGTTGTTTGTATTTGGCTATTTGTTTGACAGCGGAGAAATTCACACAAAGAATATCCAATGAACGAAAGCTCTCTCAGTGAACAAAATCACTTCAAGTGGGATGACACTACCAAGTGACAAATCTCCTGTCAGCAAGGGGGCATGACATGTCACTATCCAGCACACCTGGGGCAGTCCAGTCAAGATTCCAAGAAATCTCTCATGAAATGCAGAATAACCAGGGGCGGGTCTCCATCTCCTTTACTTGGGGCATTGAACACAAATCCCGACAAAGGGTTACGTAAAGTCAAACATTTCCTGGCAGTTCCACAAACACTCGTTACTAGGGGCAGCGACAAATCTCCCCAAAATCCTTCTCATAGGATGATTCCCCGGCCAGATTTTCAATCTCTGAAAACCTCCTCCTAACTGAGTCGACTTCAAGAATCGTCTAGGATTTCTGTCAGTGAAGTCGCCGCCTCTCCAACAGACTGAGAAATAGGGTTTATTTCCCCAACAAATGGCAGGATTCCCCAACTTGAGGTGGCCTCCCCGACTACTACAAATTAAAGGACCACAACTCCTCTTCCCCCATAGACTACTCTACAATCCCCAGTAAGTTACTGTGAAGCCTGAACGCGACCAAATATCAGTTCAACTTCGTCCATCAAGAGATAACTCTCAATAGAGAAACGGACAACCGAGACTCCTGATCTCTTTTCCTAAGCAAGAATCAACACACTCTAACAGAGTATTCTCAAACAAAGTCAATATTCCCCAGTGGAGTTCTCCTTAACAAAACAGGAATCCTCAGTTGAAACATTCTGGGCAATGTTTGAAGACACACCTACTCTTCAACAGCAGTCCGGGATTTAATGACTCCCCAGCACTTGTCAAGGACTTATTTTACAAGAAAAAATTACATTTTAACAACATGCATAGCATATGCATACAAAATACACAAATCTCATTGATTTTGAGAACATCATTACGCAATGCATACATCATGACATTGCATACAACTAACTATTTTCCTTTTCAGGAAAGATCAATCAACAGATAAAGGTCATCAAATTGCTGAGGTAGTAATCGTACCAAGATTCCTTCATCATCTTTTTGAGGTAGTAATCGTCCAAAATTCCTTCATCATCCTGCTGAGGTAGTAATCATCCAAGATTCCTTCATCATTCTGCTGATGTAGTAATCATCCAAGATTCCTTCATCATTCTGCTGAGGTAGTAATCGTCCAAGATTCCTTCATCATTCTGCTGAGGTAGTAATCGTCCAAGATTCCTTCATCATCCTGCTGAGGTAGTAATCATCCAAGATTCCTACGTCATCCTGCTGAGGTAGTAATCTTCCAAGATTCCTTCATTATTCTACTGAGGTAGTAATCGTCTAAGATTCCTTCATCATTCTGCTGAGGTAGTAATAGTCCAAGATTCCTTCATCATTCTGCTGAGGTAGTAATCGTCCAAGATTCCTTCATCATCATACTGAGGTAGTAATCGTCCAAGATTCCTTCATCATCCTGCTGAGGTAGTAATCGTCCAAGATTCTTTCATCATCCTGCTGAGGTAGTAATCGTCCAAGATTCCTTCATCATTCTGCTGAGGTAGTAATCATCCCAGATTCCTTCATCATTCTACTGAGGTAGTAATCGTCCAAGATTCCTTCATCATCCTGCTGAGGTAGTAAACTTCCAAGATTCCTTCATCATCCTGCTGAGGTAGTAATCGTCCAAGATTCCTTCATCATCCTGCTGGGGTAGTAATCGTCCAAGATTCCTTTATCATTCTGCTGAGGTAGTAATCGTCCAAGATTCCTTCATCATTTTGCCGAGGTAGTAATCATCCAAGATTCCTTCATCATCCTGCTGAGGTAGTAATCATCCAAGATTCCTTCATCATCCTGCTGAGGTAGTAATCGTCCAAGATTCCTTCATCATTCTGCTGAGGTAGTAATCATCCAAGATTCCTTCATCATTCTACTGAGGTAGTAATCGTCCAAGATTCCTTCATCATCCTGCTGAGGTAGTAAACGTCCAAGATTACTTCATCATCCTGCTGAGGTAGTAATCGTCCAAGATTCCTTCATCATCCTGCTGGGGTAGTAATCGTCCAAGATTCCTTCATCATTCTGCTGAGGTAGTAATCGTCCAAGATTCCTTCATCATTTTGCTGAGGTAGTAATCGTCCAAGATTCCTTCATCATCCTGCTGAGGTAGTAATCATCCAAGATTCCTTCATCATTCTGCTGAGGTAGTAATCGTCGAAGATTCCATCGTCATCCTTTTTGAGGTAGTAATCGTCCAAGATTCCTTCATCATCCTGCTGAGGTAGTAATCGTCCAAGATTCCTTCATCATTCTGTTGAGGTAGTAATCGTCCATGATTCCTTCATCATTTTGCTGAGGTAGTAATCGTCCAAGATTCCTTCATCATCCTGCTGAGGTAGTAATCTTCCAAGATTCCTTCATCATCCTGCTGAGGTAGTAATCATCCAAAAATCCTTCATCATTCTGCTGAGGTAGTAATCGTCTAAGATTCCTTCATCATTCTGCTGAGGGAGTAATCATCCAAGATTCCTTCATCATCCTGCTGGGGTAGTAATCTTCCAAGATTCCTTCATCATTCTGCTGAGGTAGAAGTCTTCCAAGATTTCTTCATCATTCTGCTGAGGTAGTAATCATCCAAGATTCCTTCATCATCTTGCTGAAGTAGTAATCGTCCAAGATTCTTTCATCATCCTGCTGAGGTAGTAATCGTCCAAGATTCCTTCATCATCCTGCTGAGGTAGTAATCATCCAAGATTCCGTCATCATCCTGCTGAGGTAGTAATCATCCACGATTCCTTCATCATCCTGTTGAGTTTTCAGATGCAGTTCAGATACGCTTCAGATACGGATGCCATTCTGATACTCATTCAGATTCAGCTTTCAGATACAGTTAAGATACGCTCCAAACACGAACGCCATTCTGATACTCATTCAGATTCAACTTTCAGATACAGTTCAGATACGCTCTAGACACGAACGCCATTCTGATACTCATTCAGATTCAGCTTACAGATACAGTTCAGATATGCTCAAGATACGGATGCCATCCTGATACTCATTCAGATTCAACTTTCAGATACGCTCCAGGCACGGACGCCATTCTGATACTCATTCAGTTTCAGCTTACAGATGCGGTTCGGCGATCATTTCTGGATGGCATCTGCAAGCCCATCTCCAACAACTTTCCATCATCCCTCCAAATGGAATCTTTAAGCCCATTCCCTATACCATCAATCATCACATCACCGAGTTCAAATTTATGGGCACTCTAGTGTTCAGTCATCTTCCACCTTCAAGTCACGAATGGCAGAATCACTAATCTAACTCTTCAAGCGTAAGAAGATTGAATAGGGGAAGCTGTTGTACCCCTAAAATTTTCCCTCTTATTTCTAAAAGGATCATCCTGGACCCTCAGGTTTGCTTCTATCCAATTTTAAACCTTGAATTACAAACTTTCCAAGAAAAACATTCACAAGGGCAAAATGGTCATTTGCACATTGAAAAGTTAAAATTTAACTTTTAGATCAAAATCAAGCTTCAAGAATCATATTTCATCAAGACATGTTAGAATGTGAGATTTGTTTCGTCAAGAAATTCAAAAGTCAAATTTACTTTGGAAAAGTCAAAATTCTAAATACTTAGAATATTTCTAAGTGTTTATGAAATATGACAAGTTCAGAACTTCTGATCAGATTATTATCATGATGCAAGTTGATTCTGGAAGAACTTCTAACACAAGAGTTTTAGATCTCAATAAGGCCTAAAATATTATAGAACGGAACTTATCCTGGAAATGTTGGAATTTCAAGTTTTAAATGTTCAAAGACACGTCCATGAAACTAAAGCACTCAGCAAATTCTGGACACTTTCAAGACAGGGTTTGGTTAGAACTTCTGGGCGAGTTTTCACATAGGTTCAGTCAGAAGTTGCAAGAGAAATTCAAAGAAGGTTTAAAAAGCGTGTTACAAGCTTCTTGGAAAGTCTGAGAGCTCCTTCAGAACATGCTGGAGCAAGGAGATACAAAGATCAGAAGTTGGATGTCTATTCTAAGTTACGCTGAAGTTGAACTTCTGGTCCAGAATTAAGAAATGATGTAGAATCTCACATTGCAGGATTTCTGGTTTGATCAATCTCATCATCATTTAATGCTTACAACCACTTTTGGGTCTTTGTCCAAAGGATTTCCCCACGTGTGGCATAGAAGTACCAGTATTGTCTTGGAAATGTAAACTTTTGTACAAGAGTGTGTTGGGCCCATGCCTTGCTTTTACTTTTGAGGTTACCTTTCCTTAATTCCTGCTTACAAATCCGGCTTAGGCGCTGCTAAAGCTGCTAACCACCATACCTATTTGAACTTACTTCAAGAACAAGTCAGCGCCTAGCATATGGTGGTTGTACCCCTTGACCTCTCAAAGTGACTAAACCTTTGCCTATAAATTGGACTTCATTGGCAACTGTAAAAGGGTCTAAAATTGAAGAAAGAAAAAGCCTTGAACCCCTGCTAAAATTCCAAGAATCCAAAACTGCAAACACAAAACACAAAACCTGTTATCTTTTGATTCTTGTATTCAAACTCCATTTTTTCCTAAAGTGTTTCTTGACCAAAACCATCCATACAGTTTCTGATATACATTTAGAAACCATCCTAACTTCCGTGTTCAGACTGTGACATACCCTCCATCAATATCCACTTCAAAGAAGTCAGAACTTTGCTCTTTGGTTGTTCAAGAATTTTCCAGCCATTCATAGTTCAAGTAAAAGGTTTCTAGCCTATTGGGCACGTGAGGAAGCTGGTCATAACATCACAAGCGGTCAGAGCCAGACTCCAGCTCACAGAACATTTTCCAACTGCAAGGTAAGCTTCTACTGACTCTCGTCATATTACTTAGGCATTGTTAGACTTGCATGTTTAAAATACAATGTAGAAAACCTGATTCTGATGCTGTACATATTCTGAGGTTTCATGTATTTGCCTGCCTAAGTAGAGAGAACTTCAGTTTATAAATTTTTAAGGGAATTAGGACTCAGAATTAGGTTTAGGAAATTCATGCTTGCTTCTGATTTATAGTTCTGATATCTCTTGTTTCTGAAACATTACGAAACTTGCCATAATTTCTATGTGCGCCTCTTCTGTTTTGTTGAGAAATGACTAAGTTGCAGATGCACTGACTAGCATGGAGAGGGAGACGAAGTTCTTCCAGTGGCATCAGAACTTCTGAAATCTTCTTTATTTCTAGCGGACCCAGAACCTCTAACCTTCCCTATATTTTTGCTAACATGTTATTTATGTCTTGTAGCTTGCCAGAGTCAGAACTTCTGATTTCTTTTATTTCAGCAAAGCGCTGATTCCGTTTTCTTTCTCCTTATTATTTTTTCCATCACTTTATTAATCAAAAACACCAAAAATATTTCATATTCACATGTCTTATTTCTTTTAACATAAAAAAAGTCAATATATTTTCTTAAACAAAATTTATTTCTTTTTCTTAAACAAAACAAGTTCATTTTACATTTCTTGTATATTATTTCAATATGATTGTAATAGATAATTAGGATTTTAATTTCTTGCAATCCCCATTCATAAATTTGTACCCCCATCCCCGAAAGCTTTGTAATAGCTTAGTATTTTTATTTTCCGCAATTTAATGCTTTATGTACCAATTGCTAGTAATTAGGGTTTGTATGGAAATATTAAAACCAACAAATAGAAAACCCTAATCAAGACAAATCAAGTATGAAAAACAATACAGTTGCACACAAGCACCCATAGGGTAAATCCACTTGGTTGCCTTACAAAATGGCCATATTACGCTTGTGAGGTATGTTAGCAAAAACAAGCAAAATATAAGATCATAGTCCCTCGATGACGCTATCTATGTTGCCTTTTAAATTGTATTAGTCCCTAAAATAGAATGCTAAGATACCTTGCAACATTGCTAATCATGGTTATACGATGACCCACGCCCGTCCCATTTACATCCAAAGATAGGGTTACTTACCAAATCAATGGTAAGATAACAATGACAATGGAAAGAGGAAATGAACATGAAAGACTTTTGAGTAGGTAGAATGCTCCTAATTACTTGCTCATTTTCAAAATAGAATATCCTTGCTATTTTCAAAACAAACACCAGCACTTTCAAAACATCTTTCAAACTTGAAACATTTTCAAAAGATCAACATTTTGTATACATTCTTACGAACGAGAATCATTACAAAGATTGCCTAAACAATAGCCTCTTTACAAAATACTTTCAAAAACCACACAAAACACAATTTCAAACAAAAGCAAGTGATCTAGCAAGTAACTAAGAGCCCATGGAAAACCATGGATGAAAAGGGTGCTAATACCTTCCCTTTTCATAATCTACCCCCCAAACTCAAGAAATAATCTCAAAGGTCTTTCCTGTGCTTTTTCACCTTTCCTTTTGGATAAAAGAAAAGTTGGTGGCGACTCTTGCTAACCGCAACGTTTGCGATCAAACGCAAAACCCTCAAGTCAGTTCTCCCACCGTATCACAGAACTGGCGACTCTGCTGGGGAAAAAACTTAAAAGTGGGGTTACCTTAGGGCTAGATCACCTTTACTTGATTTCATTGTTTGACTTGCATGTTTTACATTTTGATTCCTTGTTTGGGCTTAAATTATCTACCCGGATTTGGGATACCTTATAGGTAAGTAGCAATACGTTGTGGAAACTGTGCGGGGTATATCGATATGGTCTAAGAAATAGCTACCTTAGTGTGACATATTTGTTGATACCAGTAGCCCTTGAGTAATAAAGGAGAATACGGGGCCGCTAAGTGATGTCGTGAAGCACTAATGAACTTTTAGAACCTTTACTTGACCAACTTGGCCTTTATTACGTAGTGAGATGACCGGCTTTGGTGCAGTCCAAAGTTGGTAGATACTCGATACTACACTCATTGAGGTTTGTTTTTTGGGATATTTCGGTTGCCATTAAAGAGGCTTGCGCTAAAATAATTCCCAAGGAAACAAACCAGTGATATTGAGCTCCTTAGAACCCGGTTACTATTAACTAGGATAGGTTGAGCCAACTAAACTTCAAGAGGATACTTACCTACAAACTCCATACAAGCCTAAACCTAAGGACATGTCTGCTTTGTGTGAATATGATTATTTGTATATAAACTTGCTTACTTTGCATACTTTGTACATAACATCATGACATCATACCATACCATTTTCAATAACATCGAAACATAGAATTTCAAGGATCTCAAGGGTCTTTGATGCAGGGTCACGTTGAACCAGACGTCTATAAAGGGGAAAAAGGATTTATTTTCCTCTAACCAAATGCCGTAAAAAATCAAGTACAACAAACTTGAGTCAAGGGCTACAACCCACTTGGCATGGTGAGCTTAATTCTCGTGGAAGGACATCCACCGATACAAAGTTCTCCAATAAAAGTTGTTGATCAAAGTTCAACTTCTAACTTTTTCTTGTGTTTACCCCGCGAGATCCTTGAAAACATGCATCCACATATCATGCATCATATCATGATAAGTTTCTCCCATACAGGTCTCCTTATCTTCCTGCTATTTATTTCAGTAAGATGGATATGGAACAGACAGTGAAAGATCTCCAAGCTCAAAACACTCAATTCCAACCAATGTTCTTGGCTATGGCTAAGGGGCAAGAGGACCTGAAGACTCTTCTTCTCAAAGACGGGAAGAAAAAGTATAAGAAGTCGGTAGGCGTCCTAAACATGGGAAGAAGACCCAGAGGACTAGTCAAGGGAGCTCTAGATCTTCCAACTCCATCCAATATGGGGGATAGTCATGAAGAAGACAATAGTATGGAGATTGATGAAGTTTAAGCTGGCTACTCTGAGGAACAATATCCTCCCGCTGTTGACAAGTACAAATAGTTGAAGGATCTCCTCAGCGCTATGGAGATTCAACAAATACCTAGCTTGGATATAGGAGACATGGGTTTGGTTTCTGGAGTGGTCATCCTGCCAAAGTTCAAAATCCCTACCTTTGCCCTGTACGATGGAGTCTCTTTCCCTAAGATACACTTAAAGTCTTATGACCGCAAGATTCAACCATACACAATTATTCTGAAGCTTTGGATCTATTTATTCCAAGAGAGCCTAGTACGGACTCAACTCTAATGGTTCTATCAATTGGATAGTTCTCGCATCCACACCTGGGAGGATTTAGCCGCTGCTTTCTATAAGCAGTATCAGTATAACGCTGATCTTGCACCAACTCGTGTGAAATTGCAGAACATGACCATGGGTTCCAACGAGAGTTTCAAAGGATACATCCAAAAGTGGAGAGATCTGGCTGGTAGGGTGCAACCCCATTTAACTGACAGGGAGCTGATTGACATCTTCATGGGAACTTTGACAGGGCCTTTCTTCAAACACCTAATCGGAAGCTCCTCAGTCGGGTTCACCGAGCTAATACTAACGGGCGAAAGTGTCGAAGCTGGCATCAAAAGTGGAAATATCCAAGGAGCTACACCTTCTGATGCTCAGAAAAATCCATACAGTGGGAAGAAAGAGTCCAATGTTGAGTATGGTCAAAAGAGTCTTCATGATCAACATGTAGGGGCAATCCTGATCTCTAATCCTACACCTGTTCAACAAAGACAAAGCAATAGGCGTAGGGTAAGATATCAAGAAAGGAAGTACGCTAACATCAACATGCCTTTGTCTCAAGCGTTACAACATTTGCTGAAGTTGAAGCTGATCACGCTAAAGGATCCTCCTCAAAATCCCGATATCTCCTCTTCTAAGTACAATCCAAGCGTAAGATGTTCCTGCCATTCTGATAGTCTCGGACATGACACTGACAGCTGTTGGACTTTGAAGAACAAGATTCAAGATTTGATTGACGCTAAGGAGATCGAGTTTGACCCTCTGGAGACTCCAAACATGATCACTGCTCCTATGCCAAATCATTGAGAGCGTCTTGTTCATTTTGAAATTTTCATTTGTAATTCCTCTTGTTATTCAAACATTTATCTATTAATGTCAAACTCTGTTTCATTAATGCATTGTATATGTTTATATTGAATTGATTCATTTGTTTTCATTACATTTAAACTATGCTTTTTACTCACTTTATGACATTCAACTCTTGCTAAAAGTGACAAGCCTTTAGAGGGAGGATGACGAAAACAATGCCATAATCTCGTACAGACCTTACTGATGATGTACATGCATTTCTTTCAAATCCTAAACACTAGAGTTATAAGGAAGATAATCCCTAGTGAACCCCTTCGAGCCAAAGAAGTGGAAGTTTTCTTTTTTACACAAATTGAAACCTTTTAATCAAAACCTGGGGCAGGGTAGTCTCTTAGTTAATTCAAATGCGCGTTTAGTCGCAAACTCTCATCTCGTAATACGAAGAATGACATCAAAAACAATCCTCTGGAATCAAAAGACAGTGATGGTTCCTTACCAAATAGGCAGTCATTATCTCTTAAAAAAGAAAAACCCACTAAGTCAAAACCTACGAAGTAGACTTAAGAAAAAACAGGGGCATCCCGCTGACATAATCTCAAAACAAGAACAGTTAGGCAAAAGTCATGGATGACAAATAAAAAATAATAAAAGAGGGTCGCTACAAATCCTCAACAACATGAAAAATGTTGCAAAAATGACTGCCTTCCGATAAACTTAACTTGTCTGAACCATCACCAAAACATCATTCCAGACTCAATTAGAGTTCAAACGCATAATTAACTGAGTTTAGGACTGAAGAACATCACGAAGAGCGGGTGGGTACAAATACACTTTGATCCTTTATCCTTTGTTTCTTAAACCATGAACCAATCCACGCTACAACCCTTCAAAAGTCCTAATTGAAGCATGGGTTAGTTCGAAAGCATACTGTTACAAAAGGTATCCTGACTCCTGTAAGGCTTTACCCTAAATCCTGAGTTTGAATTTTCTTACAAAACTTCTTTACTTGCTAAAATTCATTTTCAAAATTTCAAGACAAGCATAAACTTTGCATTATTTAAATCTCGTTGTTTGTATTTGGCTATTTGTTTGACAGCGGAGAAATTAACACAAAGAATATCCAATGAACGAGAGCTCTCTCAGTGAACAAAATCACTTCAAGTGGGATGACACTACCAAATGACAAATCTCCTTTCAGCAAGGGGGCATGACATGTCACTATCCAGCATACCTGGGGCAGTCCAGTCAAGATTCCAAGAAATCTCTCATGAAATGTAGAATAACCAGGGGCGGGTCTCCATCTCCTTTACTTGGGGCATTGAACGCCAATCCCGATAAAGGGTTACGTAAAGTCAAACATTTCCTGGCAGTGCCACAAACACTCGTTACTAGGGGCAACGACAAATCTCCCCAAAATCCTTCTCATAGGATGATTCCTCGGCCAGATTTTCAATCTCTGAAAACCTCCTCCCAACTGAGTCGACTTCAAGAATCTTCGAGGATTTCTGTCAGTGAAGTCGCCGCCTCTCCAACAGACTGAGCAATAGGGTTTATTTCCCCAACAAATGGCAGGATTCCCCAAATTGAGGTGGCCTCCCCGACTACTACAAATTAAAGGACCATAACTCCTCTTCCTCCGTAGACTACTCTACAATCCCCAGCAAGTTATTGTAAAGCCTGAACCCGACCAGATATTAGTTCAACTTCGTCCATCAAGAGATAACTCTCAGTAGAGCAACGGACATCCGAGACTACTGATCTCTTTTCCCAAGCAGGAATCAACACTCTCTAACAGAGTATTCTTAAACAAAGTCAATATTCCCCAGCGGAGTTCTCCTCAACAAAACAGGAATCCTCAGTGGAAACATTCTAGGCAAAGTTTGAAGACACACCTACTCTTCAACAGCAGTCCAGGATTTAATGACTCCCCAGCACTTGTCAAGGACTTATTTTACAAGACAAAATTACATTTCAATAACATGCATCGCATATGCATACAAAATACACAAATTTCATTTATTTTGAGAACATCATTACGCAATGCATACATCATGACATTGCATACAACTAACTATTTGCCTTTTCGGGAAATATCAATCAACAGATAAAGGTCATCATATTGCTGAGGTAGTAATCGTCCCAAGATTCCTTCATCATCTTTTTGAGGTAGTACTCGTCCAAGATTCCTTCATCATCCTGCTGAGGTAGTAATCATCCAAGATTCCTTCATCATTCTGCTGAGGTAGTAATCGTCCAAGATTCCTTCATCCTTCTGCTGAGGTAGTAATTGTCCAAGATTTCTTCATCATCCTGCTGAGGTAGTAATCGTCCAAGATTCCTTCATCATCCTGCTGAGGTAGTAATCTTCCAAGATTCCTTCATTGTTCTGCTGAGGTAGTAATCATCCAAGATTCCTTCATCATTATGCTGAGGTAGTAATAGTCCAAGATTCCTTCATCATTCTGCTGAGGTAGTAATCGTCCAAGATTCCTTCATCATTATGCTGAGGTAGTAATCGTTCAAGATTCCTTTATTATCCTGCTAAGATAGTAATCGTCCAAGATTCCTTCATCATCCTGCTGAGGTAGTAATCGTCCAAGATTCCACCATCATCCTGTTGAAGTAGTAATCGTCCAAGATTCCTTCATCATTCGGCTGAGGTAGTAATCGTCCAAGATTCCTTCATCATCCTGTTGAGGTAGAAAACGTCCAAGATTCCTTCATCATCCTGCTGAGGTAGTAATCGTCCAAGATTCCTTCATCATCCTTTTTGAGTTAGTAATCATCCAAGATTCCTTCATCATCCTTTTTGAGGTAGTAATCATCCAAGATTTCTTCATCATCCTGCTGAGGTAGTAATCGTCCAAGATTCCTTCATCATTATGCTGAGGTAGTAATCGTCCATGATTCCTTCATCATTCTTCCGAGGTAGTAATCGTCCAAGATTCCTTCATCATCCTGCTGAGGTAGTAATCTTCCAAGATTCCTTCATCATCCTGTTGAGGTAGTAATCATCCTAGATTCCTTCATCATTTTGCTGAGGTAGTAATCGTCTAAGATTCCTTCATCATTCTGCTGAGGTAGTAATCATCCAAGATTCCTTCATCATCCTGCTGAGGTAGTAATCATCAAAGATTCCTTCATCATTCTGCTGAGGTAGTAATCTTCCAAGATTCCTTCATCATTCTGCTGAGGCAGTAATCATCCAAGATTCCTTCATCATCCTACTGAGGTAGTAATCGTCCAAGATTCTTTCATCATCCTGCTGAGGTAGTAATCGTCCAAGATTCCTTCATCATCCTGCTGAGGTAGTAATCATCCAAGATTGCTTCATCATCCTGCTGAGGTAGTAATCATCCAAGATTCCTTCATCATCCTGCTAAGTTTTCAGATGCAGTTCAGATACGCTTCAGATAGGGATGCCATTCTGATACTCATTCAGATTCAGTTATCAGATACAGTTCAGATACGCTCCAAACTTGAACGCCATTCTGATACTCATTTAGATTCAGCTTTCAGATACAGTTCAGATATGCTCTAGACACGGACGCCATTCTGATACTCATTCAGATTCAGCTTACAGATACAGTTCAGATATGCTCAAGATATGGAAGCCATCCTGATACTCATTCAGATTAAGTTTCAGCTTACAGATGCGGTTCTGCGATCATTTCTGGATGGCATCTGCAAGCCCATCTCCAACAACTTTCCATCATCCCTCCAAATGGCATCTTTAAACCCATTCCCTATACCATCAATCATCACATCACCGAGTGCAAATTTGTGGGCACTCTAGTGTTCAATCATCTTCCACCTTCAAGTCACGAATGGCAGATTCACCAATCTAACTCTTCAAGCATAAGAAGATTGAACAGGGGAAGTTGTTGTACCCCTAAAATTTTCCCTCTTATTTCTAAAAGGATCATCCTGGACCCTCAGGTTTGCTTCCATCCAATTTTAAACCTTGAATTACAAACTTTCCAAGAAAGTCATTCACAAGGGCAAAATGGTCATTTGCATATTGAAAAGTCAAACTTTGACTTTTGGATCAAAATCAAGCTTCGAGAATCATATTTCATTAATACATGTTGGAATGTGTGATTTGTTTCGTCAAGAAATTCAAAAGTCAATTTTACTTTGGAAAAGTCAAAATTCTAAATACTTAGAATTTTTCTAAGTGTTTAAGAAATATGACATGTTCAGAACTTCTGATCAGATTATTACCATGATGCAAGTTGATTCTGGAAGAACTTCTAACACAAGATTTTTAGATCTCAATAAGGCCTAAAATATTACAGAACATAACTTATCCTGGAAATGCTAGAATTTCAAGTTTTAAATGTTCAAAGACACGTCCATGAAACTAAAGCACTCAGCAAATTCTGGACACTTTCAGGACAGAGTTTGGTTAGAACTTCTGGGCGAGTTTTCACATAGGTTCAGTCAGAAGTTGCAAGAGAAATTCAAAGAAGGTTTAAAAAGCGTGTTGCAAGCTTCCTGGAAAGTCTGAGAGCTCCTTCAGAACATGCTAGAGCAAGGAGATACAAATATCAGAAGTTGGATGTCTATTCTAAGTTACGCTGAAGCTGAACTTCTGATCCAGAATTAAGAAATGATGCAGAATCTCACATTGCAGGATTTCTGGTTTGATCAATCTCATCATCATTTAATGCTTACAACCACTTTTGGGTCTTTGTCTAAAGGATTTCCCCACGTGTGGCATAGAAGTACCAGTATTGTCTTGGAAATGTAAAGTTTTGTACAAGAGTGTGTTGGGCCCATGCGTTGCTTTTACTTTTGAGGTTACCTTTCCTTAATTCCTGCTTACAAATCCGGCTTAGGCGCGGTGTGATCGGTGGATCTGGAACTGACTGTTTAACCCTGGTTCGCGAAATGTCGCGGAAGCAAGAGTCGCCACCGTCTTTTATTTTCTCCAACATGGACAGGACAAAAGCACAACAAAATTCCTTATGAGATAGTTTCTCGGTTCGGGAGGTAGATTATAGAAAGGGAAGGTGTTAGCATCCTTTCTATCCATGGTTATCCATGGGCTCTTAGATACTTGCTCATTTGTGTTTTCAAAATGGTTTGTTTGCTTTTCGACTGTGGGTTTAAAAAAAGTTTCTTTGAAAATTTCAGTTCGACTCTTGTATCAGTCCTCAAGAGTGTTTGAAAAGTTGCTTTCGAAAGCTTTTTGAAAAGGTGTCGGTGTGAAAAGTATTTTTGATTTGTTTTGAAATTAGAGCAATCATCTAGAGTCGTCTACCTACCCTAAGGAATTCGTCTGTGTAAATGTCCTTGAAGTAGTGCCATCCCACCATTGAGAGGTAGGTAGCACCACCGTTGGAGGTGTTCGGGTCAATTCGAAGGTTCGGGACATGGTGATCACCGGAGCAATAGGAAGACACCTTAGAAGCTACCCTCATGCCATGTTCATGGACATGAGGACTTACTAAAACGTCCTCTACCCGACGATCACCTTTCGAGGGGCAAGGCAACAGTGAGGCGTACCCTAGGGGTGGTGTGTGATTTGTGTGTCGTTTTCGATTATGTTTATCTTGTTCAAGCATTGGTGATCTACGCGTTGCTTTTATTTTTGACATTCATTCTTTCATGCGAATTATTAACAGTTAAAAAAAAGATGCGAGAAGGTAAAAGTCCTACGCTATTACAAAGGCGCGGGTCCACATCGCCAAATTAATCCAGGACCCGATTTGAATAAAAAAATAAAGTGCGAGAAATATAAATGTCTAATTAAGCTATTACATGGCTTTGGGAGAAGTACATGAATATTCACAAAAGAGAAATAAAAATGCGAAGAGAATTAAAGTCTGGAATGCGAGGGCGTTGGACCCTTTTTAGGAAATTAAAAGATAATTACGAAATTAATTAAATTAAATGAGAAAGGAAGTTATTTTGAGTTTTTTGTATTTATGGATTTTGATGAGAATTAATGGAATTAAAACCTAATTCTAACTATTTTTAATTTATTTTAAAAGACATGTTAAAATTGAACCTAAAATTAACCTAATTATTTACATGGTAATTTATTTACAAAAATAATAATTGATAATTAAATATGGTGAAAAAGAAAAAAAGGAATAAAAGCATAAAACCCTAATTCTACATTTTTTAATTTATTACAAAAAATATTAAAATTTAAACCTAGAATTAACTAAATTAATTAATACAATTTATTTACAGGATAGCATTAAAATAAATATATTTTTCATTTATTTTTTGTAGTTTCTGATTTTTTTTGGTATTTTTATAAAATTTATTTTTGATGAATTAAAAGAAAAACAATTGAATTAAAACAAATAATAAAGAAAATAGAAGAAAGAAAAGAGAAAGAAATATAATACACTAGGGGGGTTCTGCCCCAATCTGGAGGTATTGTCCAGCAATTAGGCCCATCAAATGCTAGCCCACGTGGACTTTCTTGACGCGTGTGCATCTGCGTTGACTGGTGCCCATGGTGTTCTTCACATCTTGACCTTTGGATTGACACTCTGAGACATGTGGCGCGCTTGGATTGTGAATGTATGGTGGACGTCTGGGCTTGTGGAGTACCTGAACGTATTGCAAAGAAAAATAACAAGAATATGGGGGGACCTGGGATTCGAACCCAGGTCCCAAGCCTTGCCAGCGTTGCTTTCCACCATCTGAGTTGCTTTGTTACTTTGTAATGATAATGGATAATATTTAATATATAAAAAAACAAGCGCTAACGCTATTAATCAAAGAAAACGCGCTAAAGTTTGAATAACCCTATCATATGGAGACAAGTCATCATCTTCTCCACTCGTTTGCTTTTGGCCTGGAAAAAAAAGTTAGATAGCGGGGGTTTTAAACCCCCACTAAGTGCTTGTGATACGGTGGGAGAACTGACTAGGGTTTTGCGTTTGTTTTCACAAATGTTTCGGTTGAGCAAGAGTCGCCACCGACTTTTTATTTTATCCTAAGGAAAGGTTTAAAAAGCACAGCAAAAACCTTTGAGATTTTTCTTGGGTTCGGGGAGTAGATTATAGAAAGGGAAGGTATTAGCACCCTTTCTATCCATGGTTATCCATGGGCTCTTAGGTACTTGCTTAGATCAACTTGCCTTGGTTTTCAATTTGTTTGAAATGGTGCTTGATGTGTGGTTTTGAAAATGTTTTGAAAAGATGCCTTTTATAGGCTACCCTTGTAACAATTCTTTACTCGAATGTTTTACAAAAGGTATTTTGTCTTTTAAAGAGATGTTTCAAGGTTTTTGAAAGTTGGTTTTGAAAAAGTGTTGGGGAAATGGGTTTTGAAAATAGGCAAGTGTTTTCTTTGCAAATTGGCAAGTACATAAGAGTTATCTACCCTAAAGTTTTCTCAAAGATTTTTGTTATGTTTTAAACCTTTTGACAATTTTGTTCCACCATTGCATTTGGTGGACAATCTTGTCTTAGGAGGTGAAAGGGACGGGCGCGGGTCATCGTTTAGACCATAATTGCAATAGTGTTAAATGTCTTTGGGCGATTTTTCTTTAAAAAGGGGCTTGATCATTCATTTAGGCAACATTTTGAGGGACTATGATCATTTGATTGTTTGTTTTACCCAAAGAAATTCAACATGCAATATGGCCCAATTATTTGAAGGCAACAAAGTGGAATACCCTAGGGGTGCAAGTGTGAAATGTGTTGTCCATTTTTCATGCTTGTTTATCTTGAGTTAGGTCAAACTATTTTGTTCGTTTTATTCGCATACAAACCCTAATTCTAGCATGGTAGGTTTAGAAAGCATTAAAGTGCGAAATTTAAATTCCTACACTATTACAACACAATAATATGGGGAGGGGGGTACAATGTTTCAAATGGGGTATATTTAGACAAGAATTTAAACCTAACTATTACATCATTTTCTTTGAATATTTACAAGACAAATAATTGTATAATTAAATGGAAATTGAAATAAATATGCAAAATGTAAAAAGAATTTTTATATGTATGAAAAAAAAGAATATTATTTATGTGAAATAAAAAAAAGATTATTTTTGGAGTACTTTCAATTTTAGGGCAAAACCCTAATTTTTAATCAAAGGGATATTAATCAATTAAATCATATAATAACTATTATTTACATACAAAAATAAAATAAAATATAGTATATTTGTAAAAAGGGCATTTTTTATTATTAAATATTAAAAAATAAAATATGTACATTTTTTGGTATTTTTATCTCAAGCATATTAATATATACCTATATATTTATATTATTTACAAAATGTATATTATATGTATTAGTTAATAATATTTAATATTAAATAAAAAGGTAATTTTCCATAAAATATTTTCAGGAGGTAAAAATAAGATAAAATGTATATAAAAATATATTTGTACTATCTTAATATTTTAAACAAAAAGTATATATATATATTTATCTATTTATGTACAAACTAAAGAAACAATCAAATAAATACTTAATAAATTCCAAAAATGATGAGAAAAATATTTTTATATTTTTTATATGCTGAGAAAAAATAAATGAGTCAGTTAAAAAAAGAAAAAGTCAAAAAACATTAAAAATGAAGCAAATGGGCTCAGGGGTGTAAAACAAAAAAAGTGGCGTGAATAAGAAAATTGCTCAGGCCCAGCCCAAGAAGACATTGTCTTCAACCTTCAGCCAAAAAACAAATCAAAAACGCGCGCCCTGTTCTTGATCTTCTAACTCCTGATTCCTGGCTTATTAATAAAAACTCATAACATAAAAAATGTTCAGCATCAAGAGACGAATCCAACCATATGCAGAACTTGATCTAACTCTCTAAGATGAGGGAGAATTTCTCCTCCCCCAAATCCTAACCTAGATTTTCTGCCATTTTTAAACCTTAAATTCTCACAGCTCAAGCAAAAGAAATGAAAAGTAAAAACATGTACATGTTCAGTGGCATGAGTAGAACATGGTTTATTCACAAACTTAGAGCTAATGATGCTTGATAAGAGAGATAGAAGTTCACCAAGATACCTGTTCAGCTGAAGTTCTATCTGGCAATGAGGGAGCTTTCAGTGCAAGGTGATGATTGGAAAAGCTTCCTTGAGGTCTAGGGATGCTATTCCAATGTTTACTTTGTCTTGAAAGCTTCTGAATCGTGCTAGAGCACTTCACCTGCAAAACAAGAAACTGAAAATGGTGGAAGTGGTTAGAGGGATTACAGGTCGTGTTTCAAGTCATGGTTAGCTTGCATAGATGCTAGGGAATGTGTGTGAACTGGTTTGGGCAAGAGAGCTTGAGGGAAATGGGAGATGGCACTCAAACTGCAGGCTTGACCCTGTTTTTGCAGTTTGAAGATGATTCTGAGATTGGGAGTGTTTGAGAGGTGTTAGGGTCGTGCAAAAGCTTGGTTGAGATGTTTGGAATGTGTCTAATATATTTGCTTCTGTGTTCTAATGCTGAGATGAAAGATGATCTATGTTATGGTACTTTTCTTCCCCCTTAAGCAAGCAAAGCCAACTTGGTGTTTTAGGCAAGTAGGGGACCTCTAATGAGCTGCATAATCTCTCCTTGATCAGAGTGATTTGCCCATAATCTTGTGCCAATTGGATTTGGTTTGTACTTGTGGATTTTCATTATGACATAAAGTGAAACTTTTGCAAAAATGGATATAATGCTTTTTCCAATTTGGGATTAATCCATCATACAATGCTTTAGCTCATGAAACAAGGTCTTAGCACAATGAACATGCATTAAATTATTGAGTGTTGGATGGTTTTAGGACCTGTAATCAAGGGGCGTGCTGGTTTGAGAAGTTTGCACAAATTATGAACATGAAAAATAGCCAATTCAAAAGTGAGTTTTTGCCAAATTGTGAAATTCGAATCTCTCAAGTCATGAGGTTGTTTGATGAGTTCTTTGACATTTTGGAAAGCTTGGAATGTGTACTACAATCCATCTTTGAAATGCAAATTGAAATTCCAAGTGGAAGTATATGGAAAATGGCCTTGAAGTGGGGTAGAAAACCTTGTCGAAATAGGTCAAAAATTCACTAAGTTAAGAATGGTTTAATGCCCTTATTCAAAAATTTGTAACTTGATATACAAGCCTCAAATGGGAAAACTTTGTGAATCAAAGTTGTAGATTATGCAACAAGCTACAACTTTCATGTTTTGACTTTTGTTTGAATCCAAATGGATCTTGGTGAAAAAGTGGGGCAATGTTGGGAAAAAATTAGGGTTTTTTATAACTTAGAAAAATTCTAAGTTATGAAAAATTCTAATTTCTAACCCTAATTTTGCATTTTGTGATTTCTTGATGAACAAGTTTCATGACTTGGCATGTTTTGATGAAAAATTAATCTTGACTCTTGATTTTGACCAAAAAGTCAAAGTTTGACTTTTCAGTATATAGTCAAAATTGATCAATTGACTGGGAAATTCAACTGTCAATCTTGTATACTTGGGATCTTTTGAGTTTGTTGAGCATGTCAAGATAATTCCATGGGGTCTTTGAGTCCATATATGAGCTTGGTTTGCCATTGGCTAGGTCAAACAGTCAAAAATTGCCTTTGTGCAGTCAAAACCCTAAAAATGACCATTTTGCCCTTTTGGTGATCTGATCAAATTTCTTATGGAATTGTGATCCAAACTTGATCAAATGGTCCATATGAGTTCATAATGTTGATGTGGGTCAATTTTCATGAGGTTTGACTGTCAATTGGCCACAGTTGACTTTTTTCCCCAATACAGCTGATTTCTAGGTCAACTGTCCAATTGACTGAGCAAAACTTGGAATTAAAGCTTGAATCTTGGTATGGATAAACTTGGGAGTCCAATATGAAGCATGAAAGTCATCTTAAGCACTTTAGGTCAAAACATCTTGGTGCAAACACAAACCCTAATTTGGGTCAACAGTGCAAGGAGAGGTCTTGAGCAGATGAAACCTTAACTGGATCTTGGGCTTCAAAGGTTTTGTGATGAGAAATCATTGAGAAATGGGAGGGCAAATTTTGGGATACAACAGTGCTGCATACAAAAATAGCGAATAGCACCCTGTGGCTCATAAATTAATCGCGAGGTATGGAATCAATTGGTCATAAGCTTCTGGTTTCAATGGCGTGGGTCTCGTGGTCTGATTTTTCCTGAAGAGGAAACCCCTAATTTTGCAACTCTGAAACCCTAGCAAGCTTCAATGGTAACTTCACGTACATAGCACAAAAACTCAATTAAATTGCATGGTTAGTTTCAGCATGATTAGATTAGTGTAAAACAACAATTAAATTGTATGAAAAATGCCTAGAAATTGAAATACGATTATGCATAAAGTATGAGAAATTTCAACTTCTATCTACCAATTCTTGAGGCTATGGGCGTGGAAGAGGATTCAGTCAGGTTCAGTGATGCCTCAGAAAGCTTTTGGGATTGTTACTTTTCTTTGAATCGTGCTAGAAGGCAGTTTTCAGTTTTCAGATTTTTTGACAAAAATGCAAACTTGGTTTTTGAGATGGGGCGCAGCTTCCAGGTTCTTACCTTTAGGGTTAGGTTTGTGCTTGTATAAGGAACGATTTTGATCAATAATCCAAGCCCAAAGCTTTGTCTTTAATGGTTTTCAAGATTTGGTTTTTATGAATCTTTTTTCAATCTTTCCCATGAAGAACATGCTAAGTTTGGAAGATTTTGCTCTTGTTGATTGGCACACGAAATAATGAGCATGTGATAGACCTATTTTCTGCACAAAAAGATTTAAAACCAATGATTTGATATTTTTCTTATATTTAAAACTAATTAAATGAATAAATAAAGATAAAAATCCAATTAATTAATTAAAAATAAGAAAATAAATCCCTTTGGGCTTAATGGGTCGTGCATATGCTTTGGATGATGATTCTTGGAAGAAAATGTGGCCCATTAGCAATTTTGAGGCATTTGAAGTAAAGTTAACTTTTCAAAATTCCCAAAAATTTCCCAACTTCCACAAGGCATATCTTGCTCAATTTTTAAGCTTTGATCATGTTCTTGGACATTTTGGAAAGGTCTTGAAGTCCTATAACCAATGCCTTTGGTCCATTGCCATTTTGATTTACCAATCTCAAGTTATGGTCTTTGACTTAAAGTCCCTTTTTGTTGACTTTTGAAAATGACCTATAATGTTGAAATTTATAACTTTTTGTGAGAGCATTTCTTGGACTTGAAGTGTGAAGAGGAGTTGTAGGAAATGTCTTTCTCTTCAAAATGAGCTTTGGATGGAATTTTTCTGATAAACCATGTGGAAGTTATGCCTTGGTCCAGTTACAGTTGACTTTTTCAACTGTCCAAATATGGAAACTTTTGCATCTTGAGACCTTTTGAGCCATACCTTGAAAATTATGATCAAGATTTGATCAAATGATGTTTGTGGCTTAAAAATGAGATGTTGACCAAAAATTTGAACTTTTGACTGTCAAATGACCATTTTACCCCTACAGTTGACTGTAGGGCAATTAGGGTTTTTGACTGTGCAATTTTGTGCTGTAAGTCTTGAAACTTGGCATGAGGATGCTTGACCATGTTTATAGGCATGTGGGACTTGATTGGACCCTTGGAAACTTCAATTTCTTTGTCAGAACCAAAACCCTAGTTTTTTGACTCATAGGAGGCCCTTGAACTGTGCAACCCTTGGGGAGATTTTGAAGCATGCTCTTTGCAAATCTTGAAGAATATGGGAGGGAAAATTTTGGGGTACAACAATTGCCCCTGTTTAATCTTCTTAGACCTGAGGATGCAGATTGGCTGACGTGCCTTTTGTAATCCGAAGGTGGAAGATGATTGAACACTAGAGTGCCCAGAAAATTGCGCTCACATAGTAGTGTGATGGGGGAATGGGCTTACAGATGCCATTTGGAGATTGATGGATAGGATGATGGGCTTATAGATGCCATGCTAAGAGATGATGGGTAGGTGGATGGGCTTATAGATGCCATCTGGGCGTCAATGGCGTAAGAGATTCCTTAGCGAGAACTTGCGTACCTGAAAAAGAAAATGATTACCTGACCTGTTACAGGAGCTGGTCTTCAAACTCTTTGTATAGATGTGTCCTGACTGGTCACAGGAATTGAATCTGGAGCTTCAAACGGTGATGAATGAACCAGGGATGGTTACTACCTCAACGGGACGGTGAGAGAACCTTGGACGATTACTACCTCAACAGGAACGCAGAGAGAATCTTGGGGCGATTACTACCTCAACAGGAACGCTGAGAGAATCTTGGGGCGATTACTACCTCAACAGTAACGCTGAGAGAATCTTGAAATCTTCAACTGGATAAGAAACAGGGAGATCTTAGGGTCGATCTGACTGAACCAGAGAAGGCCTTTGACTGGATAAGAAACAGGAAAATCTTAGGGTCGATTTAACTGAACCGGTCAAGGTCTTGGAATCTTCAACTGGATAAGAAACAGGAGATCTTAGGGTCGACCTGACTGAACCAGAGAAGGCCTTTGACTGGATAAGAAACAGGAAAATCTTAGGGTCGATTTAACTGAACCGGACAAGGACTTGGAATCTTCAACTGGATAAGAAACAGGGAGATCTTAGGGTCGATCTGACTGAACCAGAGAAGGCCTTTGACTGGATAAGAAACAGGAAAATCTTAGGGTCGATTTAACTGAACCGGTCTAGGTCTTGGAATCTTCAACTGGATAAGAAACATGGAGATCTTAGGGTCGATCTGACTGAACCAGAGAAGGCCCTTGACTGGATAAGAAACAGGAAAATCTTAGGGTCGATTTAACTAAACCGGTCAAGGTCTTGGATATAGCTGAGAACTTTACTGGATCTTTCCTGAAAGGTAAAGGTCAGTCATATGCAATGCATGATATGGATCAAGCAATGATGTTCTCAACATAAATGAGATTTGTAAGATATGATGCATATATGCATGCTATAATGTATGGAAGTGCGATGTTTATGAATGTATCTTTTTGTCTTAGGAAAATAAATCCTTGACGGGTGTCGGGAAGTCACTCCTGGGCTGATGTTGAAGAATAGATCTTTGCTTCCGCTGGGGATGATAGTTGCAAGAATACCGGTAGGAGAAGATAACTTTGTTGGGGGATAAACTTTAGTGAATGGATTACTCTGCGGGGAGAAAAGTACTCTAACGATCTTGCTGGGGAGCAATGCACTGTGAGGAGAGAGGCACCTTGCTGGAATGTTGATGGTAACTTCGCTGGGGATACCATTGTTATATTGGAAGTGCTAATAGACTTCGCTGGGGATAAGAAGACTTTGCTGAGGACGATCTTTCCGTGGCTTTTGGCTGAGGATAACCCAGTTATACCCTGGATAGGGAAACAACCTTTGAATAAAGCCGGAGGCCGCGTTCGTGCTCTGTAGGGGATAAGCTTCCAGAATCTACTGGGGATAAGCTTACTGCTTGGGGAGATGGATTCCAACTTTCATGGGGAAACTGGATTAGACTCTCCTGGGGAAATTTTGAACTATAATTTTTGTAAGCTGAAAGAGGGAACCTATGTAGGGTTGCCTGATGATGAGCTCGTGTACAACCGCGTCTTGGAAAGAAGGACACCTGTGTAGGGTTACTTTGAGGTTGGGCTCGTGTGGAGCTGCATTTGGAGTTGAAGGAAACCTGTGTAGGGTTTACTGACAATGAGTCCGTATAAAACTGCATCCTTGAAAATAGAGGACCTGTGTAGGGTTTCTAGGTGACGAGTCCGTGTAAAACTATATCTGGGGTTTTTGAGAAGGAAACCTGTGTAAGGTTTACTGATGACGAGTCCGTGTAAAACTACGTCCGGAAAGAGATAACATGTGTAGGGTTACTTCGCGATAAGTTTGTGTAAAACTTCTGGAGAAACTGGGGTAAGGTTATCTTTGAGGTAAGTCCGTGTAAAACTTCTGGATGAACCGGGGTAAGGTCATCTTGAGATAAGTCCGTGTAAGACTTCTGGAGGAACCGGGGTGAGGTTACTGCAGGGTAAGTTCGTGTGAAACTTCTTTATGAACCGGGGTAAGGTTATCTTGAGATAAGTCCGTGTAAGACTTCTGGATGAACCGGGGTAAGGTCATCTTGAGATAAGTCCGTGTAAGACTTATGGAGGAACCGGGGTGAGGTTACTGCAGGGTAAGTTCGTGTGAAACTTCTTGATGAACCGGGGTAAGGTTATCTTGAGATAAGCCCGTGTAAGACTTCTGGATGAACCGGGGTAAGGTCATCTTGAGATAAGTCTGTGTAAGACTTCTGGAGGAACCGGGGTGAGGTTACTGCAGGGTAAGTTCGTGTGAAACTTCTTGATGAAACGGGGTAAGGTTATCTTGAGATAAGCCCGTGTAAGACTTCTGGATGAACCGGGGTAAGGTTATCTTTGAGGTAAGTCCGTGTAAAACTTCTGGATGAACCGGGGTAAGGTCATCTTGAGATAAGTCCGTGTAAGACTTCTGGAGGAACCGGGGTGAGGTTACTGCAGGGTAAGTTCGTGTGAAACTTCTTGATGAACCGGGGTAAGGTTATTTTGAGATAAGTCCGTGTAAGACTTCTGGATGAACCGGGGTAAGGTCATCTTGAGATAAGTCCGTGTAAGACTTCTGGAGGAACCGGGGTGAGGTTACTGCAGGGTAAGTTCGTGTGAAACTTCTTGATGAACCGGGGTAAGGTTATCTTAAGATAAGCCCGTGTAAGACTTCTGGATGAATCGGGGTAAGGTCATCTTGAGATAAGTCCTTGTAAGACTTCTGGAGGAACCGGGGTGAGGTTACTGCAGGGTAAGTTCGTGTGAAACTTCTTGATGAACCGGGGTAAGGTTATCTTGAGATAAGCCCGTGTAAGACTTCTGGATGAACCGGGGTAAGGTTATCTTTGAGGTAAGTCTGTGTAAAACTTCTGGATGAACCGGGGTAAGGTCATCTTGAGATAAGTCGGTGTAAGACTTCTGGAGGAACCGGCGTGAGGTTACTGCAAGGTAAGTTCGTGTGAAACTTCTTGATGAACCGGGGTAAGGTTATCTTGAGATAAGTCCGTGTAAGACTTCTGGATGAACCGGGGTAAGGTCATCTTGAGATAAGTCCATGTAAGACTTCTGGATGAACCGGGGTAAGGTCATCTTGAGATAAGTCCGTGTAAGACTTCTGGATGAACCGGGGTAAAGTCATCTTGAGATAAGTCCGTGTAAGACTTCTGGATGAACCGGGGTAAGGTCATCTTGAGATAAGTCCGTGTAAGACTTCTGGATGAACCGGGGTAAGGTCATCTTGAGATAAGTCCGTGTAAGACTTTTGGATTAAAAATGAGAAGGAACCGGTGTAGGGTTACTTGATGATGATCAAATGGATGATTGTCCTGTTTGGTTCCGGATATTAACCCACGATCTGGAATTTGTAAAGGTAGATGGTAATCATCTTTGTATTAACCTTTCCTTGGTACTTTGGTTGACAGAGCAACTGGATCGCCTGGACGACTCATTATTGCCCCTGTTTCTGAGGTGAGGGGAAAAGATATCTTGTTGAGGTGCTGGATGACTGCCGATTGACAAATCTTCCCTTTGGTAAGCAAGTGACGAGATGCCGGGATATAGTCGTATGCTTTTGATCCCTAACTTTTGCCTGGACCGCCCTTTCGGGTTTTCAGTCCACCGGGATACCCATTTTTGCCCAAGCCGCCTTTTCAGGTTTTCGACTTGCCGGGTGTACAGATTTTTTCATTTCATCCCTTATTTTTGCCCGAACCCTTTTGGTTTGCCGGGAAGCCCTTATTTTTGCCTATGTGTGTCAACCTAGCGGGTCTTTGATTACGCGTAGTATTTTTTCGACTATATCCACGCTCTCAGAATGTGGGGGGGTTGCCCCTGTTAGAAGTGTTTTGTCATGCCCCCAGAAGGTGTTTGATCAGGCAAGATTCGTTGTTGGAATGCCCCAAGTGGCTCGGGCGGAGATTTGCCCCAAGCTGGTTGGCCTTGAGAGATTCCTCGAATCTTGACTGGACTTCCCCAGATGATAGACAATGATCATGCCATGCCCCTTGATTGGAGGTGCTTTTGTTCATTAGGCATTCGTCGTGCGAATTTCTATGCTGTTCAAACAAAAAGTCATATGCAAACAAAGTTATGTTAAAAATGCAAAGCTTATGTCTGTCTTGAAGTTTTTGAAAAATGCATTTTTCAGTAAAACCAGCAAATTTTGTAAAATGTGATGTCAACTCAATATTTTATAGCAAGCCTTAAGGAGTCAGGATACCTTTGGTAACAGTATGCTTTCGAACTAACCCATGCTTCAGCTAGGACTTTTAAGGGTTATAACGTGGCCTGGTTCACAGTTTAAGAAACAAAGGATAAAGGCTCAAATTATTTGTACCCACCCATTCTTCATGATGTTCTTCAAACCTAAGCTCAGTTGATCGTGCGTTAGACCTTGTTCGAGTCTTTGCTTTGATGCTCCAGTGATGGTTCAGATATTGATGATTTATTCTGAATAGGCAGTCATTCCTTTTTATTATTGTTGAGGGTTTGTATGACCTCTTTCTTTTTGATTTCATTATCCATGTTTTTTGCCTGAACTGTTTCTTTTGGAATTACAGTCAGCGAGATGCCCTAGTTTTGTAAGTCTCCTTCATAGGTTTTGACTTAATGGGTTTTTATTTTGAGAAGTAATGACTGCCTGTCTTTAATTATTCGGAACCATCACTGTCTTTTTTTTTGTAAGGACCTCTTTGGTGCCATTCGTTATGCACTTGGATCGACTGAGAGAACTACCCTGCCCCAGGTTATGGTTAAGGGTTTTAAATTTTGAAAAGAAAAACTCCTACTTCTTTGGCTCAGAGGGGTTGTCGAGGGATTATCATCCTTATAACTCCAGTGTTTAGGGATTGAAACAATGCCTGTACCTCATCAGCGGTGTCTGTTCAAAAGCATATTGTATATCGTGGTATCGTTTTCGTCATCCTCCCTCAAAAGGCTTAGAATTGTTAACCGATTGTTGAACATCACAAGAATATGAACACAGCTTTAAGTATAGTAAGCATAATTAATTCAAGACGGACATGTGTAATGCATTCATGAAATAAAGAGTTTAACATGACAATTGTTTGTTTGAACAAGAAAAGAAAAATACAACTTGAATTCAAATGAACAAAAAAATCTCTCAATCTTAGCCATGCTTTGGCAAAGGAGCAGTGGTCACAATGGGAGTCTCAGCTGGCTCGAATTCGATCTCCTTAGCGTCGATCATATTCTGGATCTTATACTTCAGCGCCCAACAGTCCTCAGTATCGTGCCCCGGGCTATCAGAATGATAAGCACACCTCGCCTCTGGATTGTAGTTTGGAGAGGAGGTCTTGGGATTTGCAGGAGGGTTGATCACCGCAATCAGGTTCATTTTCAACATGTGCTGTAATGCTTGTAACCACGACATGTTGATGTTGGTGAATTGTCTTTTAGGCTCGTCCGGCCTTCGCTGATTTCCCTTTTGTGGTTGTCGGCGTGGTGCAGAACCAGAGATCATGACTTCCCCTGCATGTTGGTCATGGCGACTCTTTTGTCCGTATGCAGCATTAGATTCCTTCTTTCCCAGGTAAGGCTTTTTGTGAGTATCAGAAGGTGTGGCCTCTTGAATCTTCCCGGCCTTGATACCAGCTTCAATTCTTTCCCCAGTCAGAATGAGGTCGGTAAACCCTGCAGATGAATTACCAATGAGATGATTGAAGAACGGCCCGGATAGGGTCCCCAAGAACATATCAACGAGTTCCCGGTCAGTTAGAGGTGGTTGTACCCTCCCAGCAAGGTCCCTCCATCTCTACGCATATTCTTTGAAACCTTCTCCCGATCCTAACGACATACCCTGGAGTTGGGTACGTGTAGGAGCGAGGTCGGCATTATATTGATACTGCTTGTAAAAAGCAGTAGCCAACTCCTCCCAGTTACGAACCTTGGTTCCATCCAGCTGATAGAACCATTCGAGATGAGTCCCTGAAAGACTCTCCTGGAAGAAGTGGATCCACAAGTTCTTGTCCACAGTATATGGTTGAATCTTCCGCACATAAGATCTGAGATGCAGCTTAGGACATGATGCCCCATCATACTTAACAAAAGAAGGATCCTTGAATTTGTGTGGGATCACCACACCGGAAGATAGACCCAAGTCTCCGAAATCCAACCCAGGCACTTGCTGAATTTCCATGGCATTCAGACGATCCTCTAGTTGTTTGTACCGGTCCTCAGCTGGAGGGTACTGCTCATCATTGAACTCCGTCTCGTTGTCGGAGACCACTGGACTAGGCACCCCTCTCTCATGGGGATTGTCTTTCCCAACAGAGGAAGTAGCTTGGTTAGCATCATTTTGTGATACATTTCCAGACTTGCGCCTAGGGTTAAACAACACAGTTCTCTTCTTTTTTTTCTTCAGGAGCAGAGTCTTCAAATCCTGCTGCCCCTGGGCTAGGCTCATAATCAACTCCTGGAACTGGGCATTCTGGGCCTGGAGGGCCTTGATAGATTGTTTGTTGGATGATTCGGGATTCATGACGATTGGCTGAAATAGACAGCGAAGAGGGTAAGCAACCTGTAAAAGGGATACCTGTAGTGCAATGACATGTATGTATGCATGCAATGTTTTCAAGGATCTCGCGGGGTAAACAAGAAAATTGTTAGCATTTGAATTTGTAGCTTGATTGAAGGAACTCCATTTTGCTGAGAATCCTTCTTCAAGGGTCAAAGGCTCACCATGTCCAGTGGGTCATAGCCCCTGACAACCTTGGCTAGAGGAAAATAAATCCCCTTTGCCCCTTGCTGGACAGTTGGTTCATCATGACCAGCATCACAAGCCCTTGAGATCCTTGAAATGGATTAGTCTTTATGTAGGGTGTATGCAATGGTATGATGGCATGATGCTATGCATGGAATAATGTGGGTAAACCCTGTTATGGGTCCAGATTAAGGACTATAAACAAAACCTGCAAGAATCTCATGTGTTAGATAACAAGCATGCAAATAGTCAAGTTGGAAGGCACACAAGTCACACAAGAGAGTCCTTAGAGTTTAGGCCAGCATGGGGTCTGGGTATTACCCTCTTGAAGTTGATGGGCTCAACCTGTCCTATTAGAAGTACCCGGGTTCTAAGGGTCCCAATATCACGGGATTGCTTTCATTGTTCATCGTTTCGATTTAGCCACTGAACTGGCGACCGAAATATTCCAGGAAAGCAACCCTCAATTGAGTGTAGTATCGAGTATCAACCAACCTCGGACTGCACCAAAGTCAATTATCTCACTACCCTAAAGAGGCCAAGATAGTTCAATTAAGGTTCCTAAGGTCGGTTGATGCTTCACGACACCATGCGGAGGCCCCGTACTCTCCTTGACTGAACTCAAGGGTTATCGGTACACACCAAAGTGCCACATCAACGTAGCATACTGTTTCAACCATGTCGGTATACCCCGCACAGTTCCCTCACATCCTTGTTGCTACTTTCTAAGAAGGTATCCCCCAGATCCGGGTTAGGATCTATAGAACTCCCAAGACAGTCCCACAATTTAAAGCAAACAAGTCAAAGCAATTGAAAACACAGTGATCTTAGTCCTAAGGTACACCTCACTTTAAAAGAGTCCCCAGCAGAGTCGCCAGTTCTGTGATCGGTGGATCTGGAACTGACTGTTTAACGCTGGTTCGCAAAATGTCGCAGAAGCAAGAGTCGCCACCGTCTTTTATTTTCTCCAACATGGACAGGACAAAAGCACAGCAAAATTCCTTATGAGATAGTTTCTCGGTTCGGGAGGTAGATTATAGAAAGGGAAGGTGTTAGCACCCTTTCTATCCATGGTTATCCATGGGCTCTTAGATACTTGCTCATTTGTGTTTTCAAAATGGTTTGTTTGCTTTTCAACTGTGGGTTTAAAAAAAGTTTCTTTGAAAATTTCAGTTCGACTCTTGTATCAGTCCTCAAGAGTGTTTGAAAAGTTGCTTTCGAAAGCTTTTTGAAAAGGTGTCGGTGTGAAAAGTATTTTTGATTTGTTTTAAAATTAGAGCAAGCATCTAGAGTCGTCTACCTACCCTAAGGAATTCGTCTGTGTAAATGTCCTTGAAGTAGTGCCATCCCACCATTGAGAGGTAGGTAGCACCACCGTTGGAGGTGTTCGGGTCAATTCGAAGGTTCGGGACATGGTGATCACCGGAGCAATAGGAAGACACCTTAGAAGCTACCCTCATGCCATGTTCATGGACATGAGGACTTACTAAAACGTCCTCTACCCGACGATCACCTTTCGAGGGGCAAGGCAACAGTGAGGCGTACCCTAGGGGTGGTGTGTGATTTGTGTGTCGTTTTCGATTATGTTTATCTTGTTCAAGCATTGGTGATCTACGCGTTGCTTTTATTTTTGACATTCATTCTTTCATGCGAATTATTAACAGTTAAAAAAAAGATGCGAGAAGGTAAAAGTCCTACGCTATTACAAAGGCGCGGGTCCACATCGCCAAATTAATCCAGGACCCGATTTGAATAAAAAAATAAAGTGCGAGAAATATAAATGTCTAATTAAGCTATTACATGGCTTTGGGAGAAGTACATGAATATTCACAAAAGAGAAATAAAAATGCGAAGAGAATTAAAGTCTGGAATGCGAGGGCGTTGGACCCTTTTTAGGAAATTAAAAGATAATTACGAAATTAATTAAATTAAATGAGAAAGGAAGTTATTTTGAGTTTTTTGTATTTATGGATTTTGATGAGAATTAATGGAATTAAAACCTAATTCTAACTATTTTTAATTTATTTTAAAAGACATGTTAAAATTGAACCTAAAATTAACCTAATTATTTACATGGTAATTTATTTACAAAAATAATAATTGATAATTAAATATGGTGAAAAAGAAAAAAAGGAATAAAAGCATAAAACCCTAATTCTACATTTTTTTAATTTATTACAAAAAATATTAAAATTTAAACCTAGAATTAACTAAATTAATTAATACAATTTATTTACAGGATAGCATTAAAATAAATATATTTTTCATTTATTTTTTGTAGTTTCTGATTTTTTTTGGTATTTTTATAAAATTTATTTTTGATGAATTAAAAGAAAAACAATTGAATTAAAACAAATAATAAAGAAAATAGAAGAAAGAAAAGAGAAAGAAATATAATACACTAGGGGGGTTCTGCCCCAATCTGGAGGTATTGTCCAGCAATTAGGCCCATCAAATGCTAGCCCACGTGGACTTTCTTGACGCGTGTGCATCTGCGTTGACTGGTGCCCATGGTGTTCTTCACATCTTGACCTTTGGATTGACACTCTGAGACATGTGGCGCGCTTGGATTGTGAACGTATGGTGGACGTCTGGGCTTGTGGAGTACCTGAACGTATTGCAAAGAAAAATAACAAGAATATGGGGGGACCTGGGATTCGAACCCAGGTCCCAAGGCTTGCCAGCGTTGCTTTCCACCATCTGAGCTGCTTTGTTACTTTGTAATGATAATGGATAACATTTAATATATAAAAAAACAAGCGCTAACGCTATTAATCAAAGAAAACGCGCTAAAGTTTGAATAACCCTATCATATTGAGACAAGTCATCATCTTCTCCACTCGTTTGCTTTTGGCCTGAAAAAAAAAGTTAGATAGCGGGGGTTTTAAACCCCCACTAAGTGCTGCATACAAAAATAGCGAATAGCACCCTGTGGCTCATAAATTAATCGCGAGGTATGGAATCAATTGGTCATAAGCTTCTGGTTTCAATGGCGTGGGTCTCGTGGTCTTATTTTTCCTGAAGAGGAAACCCCTAATTTTGCAACTCTGAAACCCTAGCAAGCTTGAATGGTAACTTCACGTACATAGCACAAAAACTTAATTAAATTGCATGGTTAGTTTCAGCATGATTAGATTAGTGTAAAACAACAATTAAATTGTATGAAAAATGCCTAGAAATTGAAATACGATTATGCATAAAGTATGAGAAATTTCAACTTCTATCTACCAATTCTTGAGGCTATGGGCGTGGAAGAGGATTCAGTCAGGTTCAGTGATGCCTCAGAAAGCTTTTGGGATTGTTACTTTTCTTTGAATCGTGCTAGAAGGCAGTTTTCAGTTTTCAGATTTTTTTACAAAAATGAAAACTTGGTTTTTGAGATGGGGCGCAACTTCCAGGTTCTTACCTTTAGGGTTAAGTTTGTGCTTGTATAAGGAACGATTTTGATCAATAATCCAAGCCCAAAGCTTTGTCTTTAATGGTTTTCAAGATTTGGTTTTTATGAATCTTTTTTCAATCTTTCCCATGAAGAACATGCTAAGTTTGGAAGATTTTTCTCTTGTTGATTGGCACACGAAATAATGAGCATGTGATAGACCTATTTTCTGCACAAAAAGATTTAAAACCAATGATTTGATATTTTTCTTATATTTAAAACTAATTAAATGAATAAATAAAGATAAAAATCCAATTAATTAATTAAAAATAAGAAAATAAATCCCTTTGGGCTTAATGGGTCGTGCATATGCTTTGGATGATGATTCTTGGAAGAAAATGTGGCCCATTAGCAATTTTGAGGCATTTGAAGTAAAGTTGACTTTTCAAAATTCCCAAAAATTTCCCAACTTCCACAAGGCATATCTTGCTCAATTTTTAAGCTTTGATCATGTTCTTGGACATTTTGGAAAGGTCTTGAAGTCCTATAACCAATGCCTTTGGTCCCATGCCATTTTGATTTACCAATATCAAGTTATGGTCTTTGACTTAAAGTCCCTTTTTGTTGACTTTTGAAAATGACCTATAATGTTGAAATTGATAACTTTTTGTGAGAGCATTTCTTGGACTTGAAGTGTGAAGAGGAGTTGTAGGAAATGTCTTTCTCTTAAAAATGAGCTTTGGATGGAATTTTTCTGATAAACCATGTGGAAGTTATTCCTTGGTCCAGTTACAGTTGACTTTTTCAACTGTCCAAATATGGAAACTTTTGCATCTTGAGACCTTTTGAGCCATACCTTGAAAATTATGATCAAGATTTGATCAAATGATGTTTGTGGCTTCAAAATGAGATGTTGACTAAAAATTTGAACTTTTGACTGGCAAATGACCATTTTACCCCTACAGTTGACTGTAGGGCAATTAGGGTTTTTGACTGTGCAATTTTGTGCTGTAAGTCTTGAAACTTGGCATGAGGATTCTTGACTATGTTTATAGGCATGTGGGACTTGATTGGACCCTTGGAAACTTCAATTTCTTTGTCAGAACCAAAACCCTAGTTTTTTGACTGTTAGGAGGCCCTTGAACTGTGCAACCCTTGGGGAGATTTTGAAGCATGCTCTTTGTAAATCTTGAAGAATATGGGAGGGAAAATTTTGGGGTACAACACGCGGCTAAAGCTGCTAACCACCATACCTATTTGAACTTACTTCAAGAACAAGTCAGCACCTAGCATATGATGGTTGTACCCTTGACCTCTCCAAGTGACTAAACCTTTGCCTATAAATTGGACTTCATTGGCAACTGTAAAAGGGTCTAAAGTTGAAGAAAGAAAAAGCCTTGAACCCCTACTAAAATTCCAAGAATCCAAAACTGCAAACACAAAACCTGTTAGCTTTTGATTCTTGCATTCAAACTCCATTTTTTCCTCAAGTGTTTCTTGACCAAAACCATCCATATAGTTTCTGATATACATTTAGAAACCATCCTAACTTCCATATTCAGACTGTGACATACCCTCCATTAATATTCACTTCAAAGAAGTCAGAACTTTGATCTTTGGCTGTTCCAGAATTTTCTAGCCATTCATAGTTCAAGTAAAAGGTTTCTATCCTATTGGGCACGTGAGGAAGCCGGTCAGAACATCACAAGGGGTCAGAGCCAAACTCTAGCTCACATAACATTTTCCAGCTGCAAGGTAAGCTTCTGCTGACTCTCGTACTATTACTTAGGCATTGTTAGACTTGCATGTTCAAAATACAATGTAGACATCCTGCTTCTTATGATGTACATATTCTGAGGTTTCATGTCTTTTCCTGCCTAAGTAGAGAGAATTACAGTTTAAAACTTTTTGAAGGAATTAGGACTCAGAATTAGGTTTAGCAAATTTATGCTTGCTTCTGATTTATAGTTCTGATATCTCTTGTTTCTGAAACATTATGAAACTTGCCATAACTGTTATGTGCGCCTCTTCTGTTTTGTTGAGAAATGACTAAGTTGCAGATGCTCTGACTAGCATGGAGAGGGAGATGTAGTTCTTCCAGCGGCATCAGAACTTCTGAAATCTTCTTTATTTCCAGCGGACCCAGAACCTCTGACCTTCCCTATATTTTTGCTAACATGTTATTTTTGTCTTGCAGCTTGCCAGAGTCAGAACTTTTGATTTCTTTTATTTCAGCAAAGCGCTGATTCCATTTTATTTCTCCTTATTATTTTTGCCATCACTTTTATTAATCAAAAACACCAAAAATATTTCATATTCGCATGTCCTATTTCTTTTAACATAAAAAAATCAAAATATTTTCTTAAACAAAATTTATTTCTTTTTCTTAAACAAAACAAGTTCATTTTACATTTCTTGTATATTATTTCAATATGGTTGTAATAGATAATTAGGATTTTAATTTCTTGCAATCCTTATTCATAAATTTGTACCCCGTCCCCTAAAGCTTTGTAATAGCTTAGTATTTTTATTTTTTGCAATTTAATGCTTTACATACTGTTGTACCCCAAAATTTGCCCTCCCATATTCCTCAAGAATTGCCAAGAATCATCTTCAACTGGTTCAAGATTCCTCAAGGGTTGCACAGCCCAAATGCCTCCTAAGCCAGTCAAAATTAGGGTTTTGTTTCTTTCAAAGAATTTGAGGTTTTCAATGGCTCAATCAGGTCTCATATGCCTATATACCTTGTCAAGCATCTACATGTCAAGTTTCAAGATTCACAATGCCAGATTGCACAGTCAAAAGCCCTATTTGCTCAATAGTCAACTACAGGGGCAAAATAGTCATTTCACAGTCAAAAGTCAGAATTTTTGGTCAACATCTTATTTTGAGTCCACAATCATCATTTGATCAAGTCTTGATCATGATTCCACAAGCATGGCTCAAAAATCCTCAAAGATGCAAAAGTTACTATTTTTGAACAGCAGAAAAGTCAACTGTACCTTGACCAAGGCATAACTTTTTCATGGTTCATCATAAAAATCCCATCCAATTCTCATTTTGAAGGGGATGACATTTCCTACAACTCATCTTCATATTCCAAGTCCAAGAAATTCTCTCACAAAAAGTTATCAATTTCTACATTATAGGTCAATTTCAAAAGTCAACTAAAAGGCACTTTAAGTCAAAGACCATAACTTGAGATTGGTAAATCCAAATGACATGGGACCAAAGGAATTGGTTAGAGGACTTCAAGACCTTTCCAAAATGTCCAAGAACATGTTCATAGGATCAAAATTGAGCAAGATATACATTGGAGAAGTTGGGAAATTTTTGGGAATTTGCAAAAGTCAACTTTGCCCAAAACACCTCATTTTTGCTAATGGGCCTCAAATTTCTTCTTGAAACATTGTCCAAGGCTTATGCACGACCCATTGAGATTAAATTGAATTATTTTTCTTATTTTTATTAATTAATTGGATTTTTAATTAATTTTTAATTCATTTAATTAATTTAATTTTAGGAAAATACCAAGATATGATTTCTAAATCTTTTTGTGAAGCAAAAGTGGTCAACATGTGCTGGAGATTTCGTGTACACATCAAGGGGACAAAATCTCCCAATTTGGCAAGGTTTTTCAATCAAAAAGATGCAAAAATATTTGATTGAAAATCAAATATACAAATCATAATTCTATGGATTTTTGGACCAAGATTTACCCTAATTCCATTCTACTATATATGCATAACCTAAACCTAAAGCCTCACACGTGAAAAGTTGCTGCACAAAGCCATAACCATATTCAAAAAATCAAGAAAAAAGCCAAAACTATTTTCAATCTTCCAGGGCAATTCAAAGCGTTTTAGTGATACAAAAACATTGCTGGAGGTGTGAGAAACGATTTGCAATCAAAACCAAGCTTCAAAGCTCAAGAAATCGCTCTAGCCAGTCACACGGTTTAACTTTTTTTCTCATAATCGAAACTCGTAATTCATGCATCATTAATGATATTTTTTGTGTGTTTTGCATTGCTTGAATCCACAGGAAGCTTTTGGCACAGGTTAATTGAGTTATTATGCAGTGAATCGAAAGTTTCCATTGGAGAATTTTAGGGTTCCGAAGCTTTGATATTGGGGCTTTCCACATCCAGCAAAATTGAACCCCTTAATGCACATGGTTGAATTTGGGGAGACAAGACAAATTGAGTCCAACCATCGCGCCCTATTTATATAGAGTATAGCTCTATTCGTTATTTTTCGTCGTCCTGTTTAGTGGGGGTTAAAAACCCCCGTTATTTAATTATCTTTTACAGGGAAACGAGGAAGAAGACAATACGTGTTAAGTGGTGGTTGGGGCGTTCAAACGAGCGTGCACTTTTTATAATTTCCAGCATAATTATTATTCTTGATATATTATGTTTGTTGTTTATTCTATTAGCAAATCCATTCAAGTGGCCTAGTGGAAGACGTGTTGGCATGCAACCATTGGGACCTGGGTTCGATTCCCAGGTCCCCCAAACATTGTTTCTATTTTTTCTAATATGATTGCATGCAGGATTCCCAATGATGTCCCCCATGTGTCTCCAACCTACAACACGCCATGTGTCCTTATGCATCAATCTAATGGTCCAGATGAAAGGACTATGGTGTTCCTGGTCAACGTGTACCTGGACAATTCCCAAAGTCAGAAAGGCTTGAGAAACAAATGGGCCTCAGCTTGCCAAGCACACCCCCAATGCTGGCCCAGCACCCCTGGTTTACTATTCTTTTTTCATTTTCTTTTTCCTTTTATTTTCTTTTATTATTATTATTATTATTATTATTATTATTATTAACTAACAAATTATTTTTATAATAAATTCAGATAATCAAAAGATGTAAATATTTTTATTATTTATTATTTTTACTATTAATTATTATTTTTGTAAATAAATGTAAATTAATTAATTTGGTTAAATTAGGTTAACTTTAATCTTTTTTTTTACAATAAATAAAATTAGCTTAGACTTAGGGTTTTTTACTAACTTTTTAATTCCTTTTATTTTATTTTCATTAAAACTTAAAAAACTTAAAAAATATTTTTCTTTTAATTATTCATTAATTAGTAAATTAGGTTTAATTTGAATTAATTACAAAAAAAGGACCAAATTCAATTCTTTTCTCAAAAAGGGTCAAAACCCTAAGGACGTCCCGATTCAATTTCATTCGCGCGCATATTTATTTTAATTCCTATTTTGATCATATTTATGTATCTGCTCCGAGAATGTAATAGTTAATTAGAACTTTATCGCTTTATTTATTTTCTCGCAATTTATTTTCCAAAGGGTTATGTTTTTGGCGATGTAAAATCCGACGCCTTGTAATAGCGTAGATTTACTTTCCGCACTTTATTTTCCGCACAATTATTAACTGTTAATATGCATGCAAGACTTGCTTGAAAATAAAACCAACTCGTAGCTCACAAATAACATGTACAAGATAATCTTAACTGAATTTAACACACATGCACATGCCACTCCTAGGGTACGCCTCACTTGGTTGCCTCGAGGTGGTCGTCAAGTATAGGGTGTTTTAGAGGTCGCCCTCCTGTCTAAAGATCCAGTTGCCTTGAAACGGTTGCCTCGGATAAAAAGGATCTAGGACATTAGGGTTACCGCTAAGGCGTCCTACTATTGCTTTGGTGACCACATATGTCCCTATAATCGAATTGACCCGAATAACTCCAACGACGGTACTACCTACTCCTCAATAGTGGGATAGTACTGTCTAAAGGACTCTTACACAGCCTAATTCCTTAGAGTAGGTAGATTTCTCCTGGGTACTTGCTCTTTCAAAAAACAAAAACATCTTTTCGCACCTACACTTTCAAAAAAAGTTTTCAAACAAATACTTCATACACTCTTGAGGACTGATACAAGAGTTACCTAGAAGTTTTTCAAACTAAACTTTTTTTCAAAACCCACATACACAAGAAAAGCAAACAATTTTTGAAAACATAGTGAGCAAGTACCTAAGAGCCCGTGGATAACCACGGATAGAAAGGGTGCTAACACCTTCCCTTTCTATAAATCTACCTCCCGAACCGAGAGATATCTCGAAAAGGAATTTTGATGTGCTTTTGTCCTTTCCTTGTTGGAGAACATAAAAGACGGTGGCGACTCTTGCTTACCGCGACATTTTGCGAACCAGCTTAAAAAACAGTCAGTTCTATTTCCACCGATCACAGAACTGGCGACTCTGCTGGGGATTATTAATAAGTGAGGTGTACCTTAGGATTAGACCACTCTTATGTTTTCAATTGCTTATTTTGTTTGCTTTAAAATTGTGGGCCTGTTTTGGAGTTTCATAGATCCTAACCCGGATCTGGGGGATACCTTTTAGAAGTAGCAACAGACTGTGAGGGAACTGTGCAGGGTATACCGACACGGTTGAAGCAGTTGCTACATTGATGTGGCACTTTGGTGAGTACCGGTAACCCTTGAGTCAAGTCAAGGAGAGTACGGGGCCGCCGCGTGGTGTCGTGAAGCATCAACTGACCTTAGGAACCTTACTTGACCATCCTGGCCTCTTTAGGGGTAGTGAGATGACCGACTTTGGTGCAGTCCGAAGTTGGTAGATACTCGATACTACACTCATTGAGGCTTGTTTTCTTGGAATATTTTGATCGCCGGTTCAGTGGCTAAATCAAAACAATGAACACAGAAAACAACCCAATGATATTGAGCTCCTTAGAACCCGGTTACTTTTGATAGGACAGGTTTTGAGCCCACCAACTTCAAGAGGGTAGTACCTAGACCTCATGCTGGCCTAAACTCTAAGGGTTGTCTGGTGTGACTTGTGTGCCTTATCATGTTTGCTTTTTGTGGATACTTGTGGTGTGCTTTTATCATAACATCATAACATCATAAAGCATCATATGCATTTACTAACCACTTCAAGGGTTCGAATCTTCATCTTTGTTCTTGTTTTGTAGGACATGGAAACTATCCGCAGAAAGAAAATTCAGATCAACCTTGTAAGGGTCCCTCCTCAGCTTAAGGAGCTTACATCCAGGATTCCCGAGAACTCTTCCTTCAGTGAAAGGCATGGTAGACTCATCAGCTTGGTCAACACCAACATTGAAGAAGATATGATAAAAGTTCTCTTCCAGTTCTTTGACCCTTTGCACCACTGTTTTACTTTCCCGGATTATCAATTAGTGCCTACTTTGGAAGAGTTTTCTCAGCTTCTGAAGGTTCCCATTCTCAGTCAACTACCCTACAACGGTACGGAAAGGGAACCAAAACTTGAAGAGGTTGCTAAAGCATTACGCCTACAACCATCTGACATCAAGGGGCATTGGGAAACCAGAAGTGGTATCAAAGGATTCTTGGCAAAGTTCCTATTTGAGAAGGCACAAGAATGTTGGGATTCCCTTGACCTACAAGCCTTTGAAGAAGTTGTGGCACTCCTTGTCTATGGGTTGGTGTTGTTCTCGAATCCGGATCAGCTTATAGATATCAATGCTGTCAAGATTTTCATGTCCATGAATCCTATACCTACGTTGCTCGGGGACATCCTCCACTCATGTTACACTCGAACCATGAGAAAAAGAGGTGTTCTCATGTGCTGCACTCCTCTCCTGGCAAGGTGGTTTATTTCTCACCTTCCACAATCAGTTTTGAAGAACGAGCGGGGTTTGAGATGGTCACAACGATTAATGACTCTTACACATGCTGATATACATTGGTGTTCTCGGTCCAGAGAAAATGTCACTATCATTGATCATTGCGGAGAGTTTCCTAATGTTCCTTTGCTTGGAATTAGGGGGGGCATTACTTACAACCCATGTCTGGCTTTGAGACAGTTTGGATATGCTCGGAGGGATGGCCCTCATGACATGTTGATTCCTGACATAGTTTTTGACTTCGACAATGATGCACAAGGACTTCGCCAGAGATTCATCAGAGCTTGGAGGATGCCCAACAGGGTAGATAGTAAGACACTGGGGCACAAGAACTCCATCCCCCTTGAACCTTATCTCAAGTGGGTACGAGCCCGCTCCCAGAAGCTGGTGATGCCATATCCTCATGTTCTCCCCGTGATCAAAGAGCCAGATTTGGAAGGAGAGGTGCCCTACACCATTCAACATCCTGACATGCCAACATCTTGGGAAGAAATGCAAAAGAGCTGGATCCAACTTAAGGAAGAGAGGAATTCTCTTGAAACCAGTTTACATGCCAGTGAGAAGAAGGTCTTGGAGCTCACCCGCCTACTTCACAAGGAAAAGACCCTCAACACCTACATCGCTCCAAAGAGGATGCGCAGTGTCTTTTGGGATTAAGTATTTTGTAATATTTCGCCCATGAGGCATTGATGTACTGAACATATTATTTCTTAATATAACGTGTGTTCCTTTTTGTCTACAACGAATTTGAACTTTCGAACCTTTGAATGCATTGCATAAATAGCATATCATGCATCATGTGCATAACAGGTACTCTTTTCTACAGGTTGCTTAATCTTCTTCGCTGTTTATTTCAGAAATCATCATGTCTTCTGAGCCTACTACTGAACAAGCTATCAAGGCCCTCCAGGCCCAGAACGCCCAGTTTCAAGAGCTGATCATGAGCTTAGCCCAGGGACAACAGGAATTGAAGACTCTACTTTTGAAGAAGAAGAAGAAGAAGAGGATTGTGTTGTTTAACACCGGACGCAGATATAGGAATACACTGCAGAATGAGGCTGATCTGGCTACTTCCTCTGTAGGGAAGGACAGTCCCCAAGAAAGAAGGGTTCCTAGTCTCGTGGTCTCCGACAACGAGACAGATTACAATGATGAACAGTACCCTCCTGCTGAGGATAGGTACAAACAATTGGAGGACCGTCTAAGCGCTATAGAGATTCAACACGTGCCTGGGTTGGATTTCAGAGATCTAGGTTTATCTTCTGGGGTGGTGATCCCACACAAGTTCAAGGCACCTGCCTTTGCGAAGTACGACGGGGCTTCCTGTCCTAAGCTGCATCTCAGATCATATGTAAGGAAGATCCAACCTTACACTGCAGACAAGAATCTATGGATCCATTTCTTCTAGGATAGTCTTTCAGGGTGTTGTACCCCAAAATTTGCCCTCTCATATTCTTCAAGATTTGCCAAGATCAAGGTTCAAAATCTCTCAAGGGTTGCACAGTCCAATTGCCTCCTAACAGTCAAAAATTAGGGTTGTGGTTCTGGCAAAGAAATTGAAGTTTCCAAGGGTCCAAACAAGTCCCACATGCCTATATACATTTTCAAGCATCCATATGTCAAGTTTCAAGACTCACATAATCAAATTGCACAGTCAAAAACCCTAAATGCTTCACAGTAGACTGCAGGGGCAAAATGGTCATTTGACAGTCAAAAGTCAAAATTTTTGGTCAACATCTTATTTTGAAGCCACAAATATCATTTGATCAATTCTTGATCATGATTCTCAAAGCATGGCTCAAAAAGTCTCAAGATGCAAAAGTTTCTATTTTTGGACAGCTGAAAAGTCAACTGCAAATTGACCAGGGCATAACTTCCACATGGTTTATCAGAAAAATTCCATCCAAAGCTCATTTTGAAGAGAATGACATTTCCTATAACTCATCTTCACACTTCAAGTCCAAGAAATGCTCTCACAAAAAGCTATCAATCTCAACATTATAGGTCATTTTCAAAAGTCAACAAAAAGGCACTTTAAGTCAAAGACCATAACTTGATATTGGTAAATCAAAATGACATGGGACCAAAGGCATTGGTTAGAAGACTTCAAGACCTTTCCAAAATGTCCAAGAACATGATCAAAGCTTAAAAATTGAGCAAGATATGCCTTGTGGAAGTTGGAAAAGTTTTGGGAATTTTGAAAAGTCAACTTTGCTTCAAATGCCTCAAAATTGCTAATGGGCCTCAATTTCTTCCATGAATCATTACCCAAAGGCCATGCACGACCCATTAAGATAAAAGGGAGTTATTTTCTTATTTTTAATTAATTAATTGAATTTTTAATCCTATTAATTCATTTAATTAAAATTAATTATGAGAAAAATACTAAAGCATGTGTTTTGAATCTTTTTATGCAGCTAATATGTCTATTATGAGCTCAAGATTTAGTGCACATTCTAAAAGGAAAGAATCTTCCATGATTTGGCATAATTAGCATGAAAAAGATTGAAAAAAGATCATGGAAAATCAAATATCCAAATCATCAATGCAAAGACTTTGGGCTTGGTTTTTCTAACCTAATTCCATCTACATACATATGCAAACATAACCCTAATGCCTAACAGACACAAGCTGCGCTCAGAACACAAGAACAACATTGCAACTTTTGACAAAAAATCTCAAAACTGAAAACCTAGCTAGAGCATAATTCAAGACTGCAAAAGTATTCCAAAAGCTTGCTGACACCACCAGGAAACTATTCCAATCAAAACCAACCCTCCATACTCAAGGAATCGGTATAACAGAATCAAACTTTTCTTGAAATTTTCCTTAATCGTGTTTTGATTTCTAGGCATTATTCATGCATTTTTATTGTTGATTTACACTAACATGAATGTCCTGAAGCTATTGGTGTCCTTGAATTGAACTAATACTGCCTGTACAAGATTCCACCATGAACGTTTCTTAGGGTTTCAGAGCTCCAATTTTGGGGTTTTACGCCTAAGGAAAAATTGGCCAACCAAAATAGTACCATTGAAATCAGGACGTCCAGACGATACCATTCCACTACTCGCGCCTTTTTTATATTTGCCCAGGAGCTAATCGTTATTTTTTCGGTTTGAGCTTAGTGGGGGTTTAAAACCCCCGCTATCTATTTGGTAATTGCAGGAAATATGAAGAAGAAGGTGGACGTGTCTCAGGATAACTGGCGCGTTTGAATTTTTGGCGCGTTGTATACCACTAAGCGTTGTTTGTATTATATTGCTTGCTTGTTAATTCACATGCAACACGCGCGCATAGCTCAGATGGTTGGACGTGCATTTGGTAAACGCTGGGACCTGGGTTCGATTCCCAGGTCCCCCATATTTCTCTATAATTTTTATTGTAACGTGTTCAGGTACAAAATCACTCCAATGGTCCACCATATCCCCAAAGCCTGCGCCTGCCAAGTGTCCAGGAGACTCAATCTGATGGCTATCACATGAATTCCACCATGCACGCCAGTCAATGGATCTGCACGCAAACGTTGAAAGTCAAAAAGGGCTTGGGATTAATGGGCCAAATTCCTTGCAATTAACCTCCAAAGGGGTCAGATACCCCCATGGTTTGTCCAATTTTCTACTTTTATTTATTTTTCTTTCAATTCTTTTATTTGTTTTTTTAATTAATTGTTTCCTTTAAATTATACAAAATTAATTTTCATAACACAAAAAAAATCAGAAATCAAGAAACTAAAAAATGTTTATTTAATATTTAATGCATTAATAGTTTTTGTAAATAAATTTAATAATCAATTTAGGTTAATTTAGGTTAAAATTTTAATGTTTTTTCTTAAATAACTAAAAAATGTAGAAATTAGGTTTTTAACATTTTAATTCTCTTTTCTTAATAAATAACTTTTTCTCCTTATTATTATTAATTATTAATTTATTTTATAAATACTCATGTAATTAAATAATTAGTATAAATTAGGTCAAAACTTAAATATTTTTCTTTAACAATTAAAAATAATTTAGAACTAGGTTTTAATTTAACTTCTAATTTAATTAATTTCCTTTATTTCGTAAATACCAAAAACCATAAAAAATAACTTCTTTTCTTATTAAATAATTAATTAACTCTTAATTTCAATTTAATCTTTAAAGGGTCCAACGCCCTCGCATATTCGATTCTAATTTCTTTTCGCGCGTTTGTCAATATTTTTTGTTTCAAATCTTATGTAATTGCCAAAGCCTTGTAATAGTAATTAGGAAATTTATTTACTTTCTGCATTTTATTAAAAATTGGGTCTTTGTTAATTTGGCGATGTATAGACCCGCGCCTTGTAATAGCATAAGACCTTTATTTTTCGCATTTTAATTTCCGCACCTTTAAACTGCTAATCACATGAAAGAATGAATGGCCCAAATAAAATCAAAGCGTAGCTCACCCAATGCATGATCAAGATAAAACATAACTGAAAATGATACACAATTCACACACCACTCCTAGGGTACGCCTCACTGTTGCCTTGCCCCTCGAAACGTGGTCGTCGAGTATAGGACGTTTTAGTAAGTCCTTATGTCCATGAACATGGCATAGGGGTAGCTTCTAAGGTGTCCTACTGTTGCTCTGGTGACCACACTGTCCCTAACCCTCGAATTGACCCGAACATCTCCAACGGTGGTGCTACCTACCTCTCAATGGTGGGATGGCACTACCTTAAGGACATTTACACAGCCTAATTCCTTAGGGTAGGTGGATGACTCATAGATACTTGCTCTAATTCAAAACAAATCAAAAACTTCTTTTCACACCGATACTTTTCAAAAAGCTTTCAAAAAAAACTTTTCAAACACTCTTGAGGACTGATACAAGAGTCGATCTGAAACTTTCAAAGAAACTTTTTCAAACCCACTCACACTTGAAAAGCAAACAAACATTTTGAAAACACAAATGAGCAAGTATCTAAGAGCCCATGGATAACCATGGATAGAAAGGGTGCTAACACCTTCCCTCTCTATAAATCTACCTCCCGAACCGAGAAAATATCTCATAAGGAATTTTTCTGTGCTTTTGTCCTTTCCATGTTGGAGAAAATAAAAGATGGTGGCGACTCTTGCTTCCGCGACATTTTGCGAAACCAGCGTTAAACAGTCAGTTCCAGATCCACCGATCACACAGGGACTCAACTCGAATTGTTCTATCAACTGGATGGAGCCAGTATTCGTAACTGGGAGGACTTGGCTACTGCATTCTACAAGCAGTATCAGTACAATTCCGACCTCGCTCCTACGCGTACCCAACTCCAGGGTATGTCACTAGGGACGGGTGAAGGATTCAAGGAATATGCACAAAAGTGGAGAGACCTTGCTGGAAGGGTGCAGCCACCTCTGACCGACCGTGAGCTCGTTGATATGTTCTTGGAGACCCTGTCTGGTCCTTTCTTCAACCATCTGATTGGGAATTCTTCTGCTGGGTTTATAGATTTGATCTTGACCGGGGAGAGGATTGAAGCTAGTATCAAGGCTGGAAAGATTCAAGAAGCTGCACCTTCTGATGCTCATAAAAAGCCTTATCATGGAAAAAAAGAGTCCAATGTTGTGCATGGTAAAAAGAGTCGTCATGATCAACATGTAGGGGCAACCCAGATCTCCAATCCTATGCCTGCTCAACAAGGACAGGGGCAGCAACGTAAGGAGGTCGTACCCAAAAGACAGTTCACTAAGATCAACATGTCACTGGATCAAGCGCTACAGCAAATGTTGAAGGCAGGGCTGATTACCTTAAGGGCTCCTCTCCGGAATCCCAACACTTCCGCTCCTAACTATCATCCCAATGAAAGGTGTGCATACCACTCTGATAGCCCGGGGCATACTACGGACAACTGCTGGGCCCTGAAGAATAAGGTGCAAGACATGATTGATGCCAAAGAGATTCAGTTTGAAGCACCAGAGACTCCAAACATAATCACTGCTCCTTTGCCAAATCATTGAAGGCTTTTGTTTTATTTGAATTTCCGAGTTGTGTTTTTCTTTGCTTATACAAACAATTAATGTCATAGCAAACTCTTTTATTCCATTAATGCATTGCATATGTCTGTTCTGAATCAATATATTCGTATTCACTATATTCAAACTGCTTTCATTTTTTGTGATGTTCAACGTTCAATTAATAGTTCTAAGCCTCTTGAGGGAGGATGACAAAAACGATACCATGATCTTTATAGTATGCTTTTGAATGGACCCCGCTGATGAGGTACAAGCATTGTTTCAAATCCTAAACACTAGAGTTATAAGGAAGAAAATCCCTCATCAACCCCTTTGAGCCAAAGAAGTCAAAGTTTTTCTTTTCAAAAATTAAAACCCTTAATCATAACCTGGGGCAGGGTAGTTCTCTCAGTTGATCCAAGTGCACAACGAATGGCACCAAATAAGTCCTTACAAAACAAAAGGACAGTGATGGTTCCGAATAATCATAAAGACAGGCAGTCATTATTTCTAAAAATAAAAGCCCAATAAGTCAAAACCTATGAAGGAGACTTACAAAACTGGGGCATCCCGCTGACTGTAATCACAAAAGAAACAGTTCAGGCAAAAAACAGGGATAACAAAATCAAAAAGAAAGAGGTCCCATAAACCCTCAACAAAAAGAAATGAATGCCTGTTCAAAATAAACCCTCAGTATCTGAACCATCACTGGGATATCAAAGCAAAGACTCAAACAAGGTCTAACGCACGATCAACTGAGTTTAGGTTTGAAGAACATCACGAAGAACGGGTGGGTACAAATAAAATTTGAGCCTCTATCCTTTGTTTCTTAAAACATGAACCAAGCCACGTTATAACCCTTAAAGGTCCTAGCTGAAGCATGGGTCAGTTCGAAAGCATACTGTTACGAAAGGTATCCTGACTCCTTAAGGCTTGCGGTGAAATAACGAGTTGACATCACATTTTACAAAATTTGCTTGCTTTACTGAAAAATGCATTTTAAAAAAAAAACTTCAAGACAGACATAAGCTTTGCATTTTTAAATAACATTGTTTTCATATGACTATTTGTTCAAACAGCAGAGAAATTCGCACGATGAATATCCAGTGAACAAGAATCTTCTCAACAAAAGGGTCATCAAGTGGAAAAACACTTCCAACCAAGGGGCATGGCATGATCATTGTCCATCATTTGGGGAAGTCTAGTCAAGATTCAAGGAATCTCTCAAAATGCCAAATAACCAGGGGCAGATCTCCATCTGAGTCACTTGGGGCATTGGACATGAATTCCAGCGACGCATCCTGCATGATCAGACATCTTTTGGTAGTATGGCAATACAATGCTATTGACAGTGACAACTCCCTGCATTCTGAGAGCATGGACATAGTCGAAAAAATACTACGCATAATCAAAGACCCGCTAGGTTGACACACCTAGGCAAAAATAAGGGCTTCCCGGCGAACCAAAAGGGTTCGGGCAAAAATAAGGGATGAAAATGAAAAAATTTGTACACCCGGCAAGTCGAAAACCTGAAAAGGCGGCTTGGGCAAAAATGGGTATCCCGATGGACTGAAAACCCAAAAGGGCGGTCCAGGCAAAAATTAGGGATCAAAGCGTACGACTATGTTCCGTCATCTCGTCACTTGCCTACCAGAAGAAGACTCGTCAATCAGCGGTTATCAAGCACCTCCACAGGTACCTTCTCCCGCAGAAACTAGGGAAATAAGAATTGTCTGAACTATACAGTCGCTCTGTCCACCAGGTACCATGATAAGTTCACCTCAAGAGCATGACCAAGTTACGACCACTCCCCACAAAGCAAGACCAGAATCAACAATACTCCCCCCAAGCAAAGTTAGTCTCCCGTCAGCCCCGAAAAGGCACAGTATTCCCCAGCAAGTCAGCAACACTCTCCCCAGGCAGAGTTAGGCTACTGTCAGCCTTAAGGAAGTTGGATATCCCCAGAAGATCTCAATATTCTCCAGCAGAGTGTACAGATATTCCTCAGCAAGCATCCCTGGCATTCTTAACATTCCTCAACGAAATATAAGATTGTTCCCCGGCGGAATACAAGACACCCCAGTGGAGCCACTTCCCCAGTACAGTTCAAAAGTTTCCCCAGGAGAGTTGAATCAATCTCCCCAGTAGATTCTGGAAGCTTATCCCCAATAGAGTCTGGAAGATGGTCCCCTGCATAGTACATGCGTCTTCCCGACCATATTCAGAGGTTATCCCCCACCAGAGCCTATAACTGGGTTATCCTCAGCTAATTACCACGGAAAGATCATCCTCGGCGAAGTTCTCTCCATCCTCAGTGGAGTTCATCAAATTCTCCAACATAACTTATCAATGGAGTCCCCAACGGAGTTCTCATTAAAATCTCAGCGAAGTATCTCTTCCCACAGAGTAATTCCCCGCAGAGTAATCTCTCCAACAAGTTTATTCCCCAACGGAGTCATCTTCTCCTACCGGTTTATCCTTACAATCATCATCCCCCAGCGAAAACGAAGAACTATACTCTTCAACATCAGCCCAGGATTCAACAAACTCCCGGCATTCGTCAAGGATTTATTTTCCCAGACGAAAATACATTCATAAACATTTCACATTTTATACATCCTGCTTACATACATGATAAAGTGCATACGACACTATCTCATTTTTGAACATCATGACATCATGCATTTCATACATCATGACATTGCATAAAACTGATGTTTTTCCTTTTCAGGAAAAAGGTCAATCCAAAGATGATTACTATCAACTGTCGCAGTTCCAGATTCGATACCTGTATCTAGCCAGGGCATATCTGTGAGCGATGGATTGTGGATTCGATACCTGTATCTAGCCAGGGCATATATGCATGAAGAGTTTGAAGATCAACCCATGTAACAGGCCAGGAAATTATCTTTCATTCTCAGGTAAGAGGTCTACGCCTGTATCCAGCCAGGAAAGCTATCTCGATCAACCTTTTGAAGTTCCATATTCGATACCTGTATCTAGCCAGGGCATATCTGTGGACGATTGATTGTAGATCTATACCTGAAACCGACGATTGATTGTAGATCTATACCTGAAACCAGACAGGAAAGTTATCTACATTAAAGAGATTTCAGAAATGGCTTAGAGATGCTCCGGACCCGAATGCTATTCTATCGCTTATTCAAAGTTTCTTCCCAGAAATGGCTTAGAGATGCTCCAGATCCGGATGCTATTCTTTTGCTTATTCAAAGTTTCTTCTCAGAGGTAGCTTAGAGATGCTCCAGATATGGACGCTATTCTTTTGCTTATTCAGAGTTTCCTTTCGGAGATAGCTTGGAAATTCTCCAAATATGGATGCTATTCTTTTGCTTATTCAGATTTCCTTTCAGATATAGCTTAGAGATGCTCCTGACCCGGATGTTATTCTACTGCTTATTCAAGTTTCTTCCCAGAAATGGCTTAGAGATGCTCCAGATTCGGATGCTATTCTTTTTCTTATTCAAAGTTTCTTCTCAGAGATAGCTTAGAGATGCTCCAGATATGGACGTTATTCTTTTGCTTATTCAGAGTTTCCTTTCGGAGATAGCTTGGAAATGCTCCAGATATGGATGCTATTCTTTTGCTTATTCAGATTTCCTTTCAGATATAGCTTAGAGATGCTCCTGACCCGGATGTTATTCTACTGCTTATTCAAGTTTCTTCTCAGAGATAGCTTGGAAATGCTCCAGACATGGATGTTATTCTTTTGCTTATTCAAAGTTTCCTTTCGGAGATAGCTTGGAAATGCTCCAGATATGGATGCTATTCTTTTGCTTATTCAGAGTTTCCTTTCGGAGATAGCTTGGAAATGCTCCAGACATGGATGCTATTCTTTTGCTTATTCAAAGTTTCCTTTCGGAGATAGCTTGGAAATGCTCCAGATATGGATGCTATTCTTTTGCTTATTCAGAGGTTCCTTTCGGAGATAGCTTGGAAATGCTCCAGATATGGATGCTATTCTTTTGCTTATTCAGAGTTTCCTTTCAGAGATGGCTTAGAGATACTCCAGATCCGGATGTTATTCTATTGCTTATTCAGATTTCTCTCCAGAGATGGCCTAGAGATGCTCCAGATTCGGATGCTATTCTATTGCTTATTCAGAGATTCCTTCTAGAGATAGTTCAGTTGCGACCCAGACATGGCGATATTCTGATACTTATTCCAGATTTCCTTTCAGAAATAGCTTAGAAATGCTCCAGATTCGGATGTTATTCTATCGCTTATTCAGGTTTCCTTTCAGAGATAGCTTAGAGATGCTCCAGTCCCGGATGCTATTCTACTGCTTATTCAGATTCAAACTTCTAAAGACAACTTAGAGATGCTCCAGACCCGGATGCTATTCTATTATTTAGTCCAGATTCATTCAAAAGACATTCCAAATACGATCCAGATTCGGATGACACTTTGTCACTCACTCAGATATAATATGGATATACCCCAGACGCGGCGGTCATTCTACTATTTATTCAGATGTCAGCAATTAGATATAGACTAGATATTATCCAGACACGGAAGCTATTCTATTTCTTATTCAGATTCAACTATCCATTACATTTCCAAATGGCATCTATAAGCCCATTCCCGACAAGATTTTGTCACATCTCCAGATGGCATCTATAAGCCCATCCTCTTATCCACCATCTCTCCAAATGGCATCTATAAGCCCATTCCCGACATCACATTGCTGATTCTCCACTATGCGAGTGCAAATTTCTGGGCACTCTAGTGTTCAATCATCTTCCCCCTTCGGATCACGAAAGGCACGCAAGCCAATCTACATCCTCAGGTTTAAGAAGATTGAACAGGGGCAACTGTTGTACCCCAAAATTTTCCCTCCCATATTCCTCAAGAATTGCCAAGAATCATCTTCAACTGGTTCAAGATTCCTCAAGGATTGGACAACCCAAATGCCTCTTAAGCCAGTCAAAATTAGGGTTTTGTTTCTTTCAAAGAATTTGACGTTTTCAATGGCTCAATCAGGTCTCATATGCCTATATACCTTGTCAATCATCTACATGTCAAGTTTCAAGATTCACAATGCCAATTTGTACAGTCAAAAGCCCTATTTGCTCAACAGTCAACTGCAGGGGCAAAATAGTCATTTCACAGTCAAAAGTCAGAATTTTTGGTCAACATCTTATTTTGAGTCCACAATCATCATTTGATCAATTCTTGATCATGATTCCACAAGCATGGCTCAAAAATCCTCAAAGATGCAAAAGTTACTATTTTTGGACAACAGAAAAGTCAACTGTACCTTGACCAAGGCATAACTTTTTCATGGTTCATCAGAAAAATCCCATCCAATGCTCATTTTGAAGGGGATGACATTTCCAACAACTCATCTTCATATTCCAAGTCCAAGAAATGATCTCACAAAAAGTTATCAATTTCTACATTATAGGTCAATTTCAAAAGTCAACAAAAAGGCACTTTAAGTCAAAGACCATAACTTGAGATTGGTAAATCCAAATGACATGGGACCAAAGGCATTGGTTAGAGGACTTCAAGACCTTTCTAAAATGTCCAAGAACATGTTCATAGGATCAAAATTGAGCAAGATATGCATTGGAGAAGTTGGGAAATTTTTGGGAATTTGCAAAAGTCAACTTTTCCCAAAACACCTCATTTTTGCTAATGGGCCTCAAATTTCTTCTTGAAACATGGTCCAAGGCTTATGCACGACCCATTGAGATTAAATTGAATCATTTTTCTTATTTTTATTAATTAATTGGATTTTTAATTGATTTTTAATTCATTTAATTAATTTAATTGTAGGAAAATACCAAGATATGATTTCTAAATCTTTTTGTGAAGCAAAAGTGGTCAACATGTGCTGGAGATTTCGTGTACACATCAAGGGGATAAAATCTCCCAATTTGGAAAGGTTTTTCAATCAAAAAGATGCAAAAATATTTGATTGAAAATCAAATATACAAATCATAATTCTATGGATTTTTGGACCAAGATTTACCCTAATTCCATTCTACTATATATGCATAACCTAAACCTAAAGCCTCACACGTGAAAAGTTGCTGCACAAAGCCATAACCATATTCAAAAAATCAAGAAAAAAGCCAAAACTGTTTTCAATCTTCCAAGGCAATTCAAAGCGTTTTAGTGATTCAAAAACATTGCTAGAGGTGTGAGAAACGATTTGCAATCAAAACCAAGCTTCAAAGCTCAAGAAATCGCTCTACCCAGTCACACGGTTTAACTTTCTTTCTCATAATCGAAACTCGTAATTCATGCATCATTAATGATATTTTTTGTGTGTTTTGCATTGCTTGAATCCATAGGAAGCTTTTGGCACAGGTTAATTGAGTTATTATGCAGTGAATCAAAAGTTGCCATTGGAGAATTTTAGGGTTCCGAAGCTTTGATATTGGGGCTTTCCACATCCAGTAAAATTGAACCCCCTAATGCACATGGTTGAATTTGGGGAGACAAGACGAATTGAGTCCAACCATCGTGCCCTATTTATATAGAGTATAGCTCTATTTGTTATTTTTCGCCGTCCTATTTAGTGGGGGTTAAAAACCCCCGCTATTTAATTATCTTTTACAGGGAAACGAGGAAGAAGACAATACGTGTTGAGTGGTGGTTGGGGCGTTCAAACGAGCGCGCGTTTTTTATAATTTCCAGCATAATTATTATTCTTGATATATTATGTTTGTTGTTTATTCTATTAGAAAATGCATTCAAGTGGCCTAGTGGAAGACGTGCTGGCATGCAACCATTGGGACCTGGGTTCGATTCCCAGGTCCCCCAAACATTGTTTCTATTTTTTCTAATGTGATTGCATGCAGGATTCCCAATGATGTCCCCCATGTGTCTCCAACCTATAACGCGCCATGTGTCCTTATGCATCAATCTAATGGTCCAGATGGAAGGACTATGGTGTTCCTGGTCAACGTGTACCTGGACAATTCCCAAAGTCAGAAAGGCTTGAGAAACAAATGGGCCTCAGATTGCCAAGCACACCCCCAATGTTGGCCCAACACCCCTGGTTTACTATTCTTTTTTCATTTTCTTTTTCCTTTTATTTTCTTTAATTATTATTATTATTATTATTATTATTATTAACTAACAAATTATTTTTATAATAAATTCAGATAATCAAAAGATGTAAATATTTTTATTATTTATTATTTTTCCTATTAATTATTATTTTTGTAAACAAATGTAAATTAATTAATTTGGTTAAATTAGGTTAACTTTAATCTTTTTTTTACAATAAATAAAATTAGCTTAGACTTAGGGTTTTTTACTAACTTTTTAATTCCTTTTATTTTATTTTCATTAAAACTTAAAAAACTTAAAAATATTTTTCTTTTAATTATTCATTAATTAGTAAATTAGGTTTAATTTGAATTAATTACAAAAAAAGGACCAAATTCAATTCTTTTCTCAAAAAGGGTCAAAACCCTAAGGACGTCCCGATTCAATTTCTTTCGCGCGCATATTTATTTTAATTCCTATTTTGATCATATTTATGTATCTGCTCCGAGAATGTAATAGTTAATTAGAACTTTATCGCTTTATTTATTTTCTCGCAATTTATTTTCCAAAGGGTTATGTTTTTGGCGATGTAAAACCCGACGCCTTGTAATAGCGTAGATTTACTTTCCGCACTTTATTTTCCGCACAATTATTAACTGTTAATATGCATGCAAGACTTGCTTGAAAATAAAACCAACTCGTAGCTCACAAATAACATGTACAAGATAATCTTAACTGAATTTAACACACATGCACATGCCACTCCTAGGGTACGCCTCACTTGGTTGTCTCGAGGTGGTCGTCAAGTATAGGGTGTTTTAGAGGTCGCCCTCCTGTCTAAAGATCCAGTTGCCTTGAAACAGTTGCCTCGGATAAAAAGGATCTAGGACATTAGGGTTACCGCTAAGGCGTCCTACTATTGCTTTGGTGACCACATATGTCCCTATAATCGAATTGACCCGAATAACTCCAACGACGGTACTACCTACTCCTCAATAGTGGGATAGTACTGTCTAAAGGACTCTTACACAGCCTAATTCCTTAGAGTAGGTAGATTTCTCCTGGGTACTTGCTCTTTCAAAAAACAAAAACATCTTTTCGCACCTACACTTTCAAAAAAAGTTTTCAAACAAATACTTCATACATTCTTGAGGACTGATACAAGAGTTACCTAGAAGTTTTTCAAACTAAACTTTTTTTCAAAACCCACATACACAAGAAAAGCAAACAATTTTTGAAAACATAGTGAGCAAGTACCTAAGAGCCCGTGGATAACCACGGATAGAAAGGGTGCTAACACCTTCCCTTTCTATAAATCTACCTCCCGAACCGAGAGACATCTCGAAAAGGAATTTTGCTGTGCTTTTGTCCTTTCCTTGTTGGAGAACATAAAAGACAGTGGCGACTCTTGCTTACCGCGACATTTTGCGAACTAGCTTAAAAAACAGTCAGTTCTATTTCCACCGATCACACATACCAATTGCTAGTAATTAGGGTTTGTATGGAAAGATTAAAACAAACATATAGCAAACCCTAACCAAGACAAATCAAGTATGAAAAACAATACACTTGCACACAAGAACCCCTAGGGTAAATCCACTTGGTTGCCTTACAAAATGGCCATATTACGCATGTGAGGTATCTTAGCAAAAACAAGAAAAATATAAGATCATTGTCCCTCGATGACGCTATCTATTTTTCCTTTCAAATGGTCTTAGTCCCTAAAAGAGAATGCTAAGATACCTTGCAACATTGCTAATCATGGTTATATGATGACCCATGCCCGTCCCGTTTACATCCAAAGATAGGGTTACTTACCAAATCAATGGTAAGATAACAATGTCAATGGAAGGAGGAAATGAACATGAAAGACTTTTGAGTAGGTAGAATACTCCTAATTACTTTCTCATTTTCAAAATAAAACATCCTTTCTATTTTCAAAACAAACACCAACACTTTCAAAACATCTTTCAAACTTGAAACATTTTCAAAAGATCAACATTTTGTATACATTTTTACGAACGAGAATCATTACAAAGTTTTCCTAAACAATGGCCTCTTTACAAAATACTTTCAAAAACCACACAAAACACAATTTCAAACAAAAGCAAGTGATCTAGCAAGTAACTAAGAGCCCATGGAAAACCATGGATGAAAAGGGTGTTAATACCTTCCCTTTTCATAATCTACCCCCCGAACTCAAGAAATAATCTCAAAGGTCTTTCCTGTGCTTTTTCACCTTTCCTTTTGGATAAAAGAAAAGTCAGTGGCGACCCTTGCTAACCGCAACATTTGCAATCAAATGCAAAACACTCAAGTCAGTTCTCCCACCGTATCACAGTACCCATAATGGAAGAGTTCTCTAAGCTACTCGGAGTACCTATTCTTGACCTGACACCCTTCACCAGTTTAGAGAAAGTTCCAAAACCTGAAGATATTATAGCACCCTTACATCTGAAGTGGTCCAGTATTGTATCTAATTGGGAAACAAGAAGTGGAGTCAACCTTCTTGCTAAATTTCTGATAGAGAAGGCTCAGTTGTTTCTGGATGCTATCAGTTTTCATGCTTTCAAGGAGATCTTGGCTCTGCTGATCTATGGTTTGGTAATATTCCCTAATTCAGACCAACTCATATATGTGAACACCATCAAAATATTTCTTACTCATAATCTTGTGCCTACTTTACTTGGAGATATTTTGTACTCTCTTCACACTCGTACTATGAGGAAGCGAGGGACTCTTATGTGTTGCATACCTTTACTATTCAGGTGTATTATTTTGCACCTTCCCCGATCAGTGATGAAGAATGAACAAGGTTTGAGGTGGTCTCAAAGGATGATGTCACTCTCTCATTCAGATATCTATTGGTGTTCCTGATCTCAAGAGGATATCACTATTATTGACCGTTGTGGGGAACTCCCTAATGTTCCAATCCTTGGCATAAGGGGAGGTATCACTTACAAACCTTCCCTAGCTCTACATCAATTTGGTTATGCTCTAAGAGATGGTCCTCATGATATGCTCATCCTGGGTATTGTATTCGATTACGAGAATGATCCTTAAGGTTACCTTCAAAGGTTTATACGTGCTTGTAGCATGGTGAATAAGATTGATAGCAAGACTTTGGGACAGAAAAACTCCATGCCTCTAGAGCCCTACCTCATATGGGTGCGATCTCGTGCTCAAAATCTTATAATGCCATATCCCGCTGTGCTACCAGTAGTTGTGGAGCCTGTTGCTGAAGGAGATATTCCTCATACGGTTCTTCATCCAGATATGACTACTGATCTTGAAGAGATGCAGAAGTCTTGGATTCAACTGAAAGAAGAAAGGGACATCTTTGAGACTCAGTTCTATGCTAGTGAGAAGAAAGTATTGGAGCTGACCAAACACCTTCACGGAGAGCAGAGCCTTAATGCATATGTCAACACAAAGAGGAAGCATCCATGGGAGACTTGTGTCATAATTTATTCCTTTGTAACCCTTCTTTTTGTTTCCATTGTAAGCCTAAAAGGTATTTATAATTTGAACTTACTAACAAGAATCTTTGGTGTTGTTTCCTTTTTATTAACGAATATAAATCCCATGAGGTCCTTGAAAACATTGCATATGCATCTACATACCATACATATAATTACATAACATGTTTCTAAGATAGGTTTTCTCATCTTCTTGTTGTTTATTTCAGTAGAAAATGGCTCTTGAATAGATAGAAAAAGATCTCCAGGCTCAGAAAACTCAGTTCTAACAGATGTTCCTAAACTTAGCTAAGGGGCAAGAAGAACTGAAGGTGCTCATCGCCAATGGGAAGAAAAAGAAGAAAAAGAAACCAATCGGTGTCCTTAACATGAGGAGGAGGTTCAGAGATCCAATCAAGCAAGCTCAAGATCTTGATATCCCGTCAGACGAAGATAACAACCAGGATGAAGATGGTAAAAGTGTTACAACTCAAAGAAACAACCTTGGTTCTGACAAGTTTCCTGATGAAGAGGAGGTGGATTATTTGGATGAACAACATCCCCCTGCTGACGAGAAGTATAAGCTGTTAGAAGAGCGTATGAAAGCTATGGAGATCCAGAAGGTGTCTGGCTTAAACTTTGAAGAATTGGGTTTAGTCTCAGGAGTCATCATTCCTCCTAAGTTCAAAACTCCTACCTTTTCCAAGTATGATGGTATTTCTTGCTCAAAGCTGCATTTGAGATCATATGTTCGTAAAATTCAACCACACAATGCTGATAAGAAATTATAGTTGCATTTCTTTCAAGAGAGTCTGCCTAGAATGCAACTAGAATGGTATTATCAACTTGAAGGTACCAATATCCATACTTGGTAAGATTTGGATGCATATTTCTATAAACATTATCAATACAATTCTGATTTGGCATCAACCTGCATGCAACTACAGAGTATGTCCTTGGGTTATGAGGAAGGCTTTAAAGAGTACGCACAAAAATGGAGAGATCTTGTAGGAAAAGTTCAGCCTCTATTGGCTGATAGGGAATTGGTTGACATGATCATGAGCATGCTAACATGTCCTTTTTATAATCACCTACTTGGAAGTTCTTTGTCCGGTTTCATTGAAATGATATTAACAGGAGAGTGTGTTGAGAATGGAATCAGAAGCGATAAAATACAAGTGGCTACATCTTCAAATACTGTGAAGAAGTCATATAATGGTAAGAAAGAATCCAATGTTGTGTACGGCCAAAAGGGTCGTAGTAAGAGTAACCACAAATATGTGGGGGCAGTTCCGATCTCTAATCCCGCACCAGTACCATAACAACAACAATAGAGTAATCAACATAGGCGGGATGCACCCAGGAGATAGTTCACAAGAATCAACATACCGTTGTCTCAAGCATTGCAACACATCTTAAAGGTGGAACTGATCACATTGGAGTACCCTTCTTAGAATCCTAATACTTTCTCTCCCTGTTACAATCCCAATGCAAGGTGTGCATATAACTCCAACAGTCCCTGACATGACACTAACAACTGTTGGGCTCTGAAGAATAAGATCCAAGACATGATTGACGCTAAGGAGATTGAATTTGATCCTCCTGAGACTCCTAATGTGATCACTGCACCTATTCCTAATCACGACAAGGGCATTAATGCTATCGATGATGTTTCTTATGTTTCTGCTGTGAATGACTTGACTACTCCTCTGATGATTATTAAGAAGAAACTGCTACAAGCCGGTTTATTTCCGGGTTACATTGAAAGGTGCTACTATTGTGTGTCCCAATCCAATGGTTGTGCACTGCTAAAAGAAGGTGTTTAACGTTTGATGGATGATCGTGTAATTCTATTTGAGAATATTCCTTAAGTGGAGAGTATGTCTTAAGACCTGAAGCTTGAAGACGTGTCTGCAATTTTTGGTACTCCTATAAGGATCACTTATAATGGTCCTATGAAGATTACTGCTGAACCTAAGGTTACTCCTCTGATCATTACCGTGCATGGGCCAATTCCATATTCATATGACAAGGCTATCCCTTGGAATTATTAAGCTGATGTCTACTACCATGGCATCAAGCAAGAACCATTGACTGTCAAAGATAAAAATATTGAAATTACTGATCCCAATGTTGGAAATATTATTGGGACTAGTAAAGTCACCAGAAGTGGAAGGGTTTTCTCTCCAGAGATCTCTCCAAAAGCCGTTACTACACCAGTTCATATCACTACCACTGAATTAACTATTGAAACTCGAGGTAAAGAACTAATGATTGAGCCTGCCAAGACTGAGGCACCGAAAGAGGTTACTGTTGAAGATACCTCCAAGCAAGAGATGGAAGAAGTACTGAAAATTATTCGAAAGAGTGACTATAAGATTGTTGAACAGTTGGGGCAGACCCTCTCTAAAATATCTATGATATCTCTATTGTTGTGCTCTGAAGCCCATGCCCAGGATTTGGTAAAGTTCCTGAAATCTGCTCATGTACTATAGGAAATATCTGTTGATCAGCTCAGAAATTGTGTTTCTAGCCTGACAACTGATAATGGGCTAGGCTTTTCTAACACTGACTTAACTCCCGCAGGAAGGAGCCATAATAAGGCCCTGCATATCTCTATTGAGTGTAGGGGCACTACTGTATCCCATGTATTGGTGGACACAAATTCCTCATTGAATGTATTGCCAAAAGCTGCTTTAGAGAAACTTGATTGTGAAGGGATTGTGCTAAAACCCAGTGATATTGTGGTAAGAGCTTTTGATGGTTCAAAGAGAATGGTGCATGGAGAGGTTGATCTTCCAATTAAAGTGGGTTTCCAGGTATTGGACTCTACTTTCTATGTGATGGACATTCGTCCAGCCTATTCATGTTTGCTTGGATGCTCTTGGATTCTTGGGGCAGGCGTTGTTACTTCTACTTTACACCAAAAGTTGAAGTATCCCGTAAAAGGAAAAATCATTACAGTTTGCGGCAAAGAAGAATACATGGTGAGCCATTTGAATTCCTTCAAGTATGTTGAGATGGATGGTGAATTCTTTGAGAATCCTTGCCAGACCTTTGAAGTTATTCCTCATACAACCCATGTTGACAAAGCTACTCCTACCGTTCCTAAGGTTACTAGGATTCCACCAAGAATGGCTTCTCTGAAAGACGTTAAGGTTGTGGTAGAAGACGGTGGTGGTACTGTTTGGGGTCAGCTTCCCAACATCCCTTACAAGTCCGATAAATTTGGTTTAGGTTTCACCTTAGAGACTCAGAGGGCTATCCGTCGTGCTCGTTCTAATTCTGGGAGATCGCCATTCCGCATCAACAACAATGGAGTTCACAAAAATCAAGTCAACATTGTGGAAGACGCTGATAGCGACTGTGACATAGACAATTGGATTTTCCCTACTACCGGCAATGGGATCAACAATTGGAAGGCTGAAGAATTTATACCAATCTCATTTAGTCAAGAGTAAATTCTATTTTCTGTTTTCTTTCTTTCAAGTTTTTGGTTATGTAATTTAAATAATAACTTTAAACCTTGTGCCTTACCCGGGGCACAACGGTCCATTTGTTAGGGTTGTCATTTTTCATCTGCATATTTTCATTTAAAAAATCATTGGATGTTTGCATTCAAATTTTGAGCTCTTTGTCTTTCTTTTACTTTATTGCTTTCAAAATAGCTATGTGTTCTTACACACACCTACACAACAAATTGTAGATCCATATCCACCCTGGATCCCATTGATGACAATTCTGATATTGCCAATTATGACTTCGAAAATCCGATCTACCAAGTCGAGGACGAAGGTGAGGAAGATTTTGAAGTACCTGGAGAGCTTGCTAGGCTGTTAATGCAGGAAGAAAGAGCCATACAACCACATGAAGAGCCAGTTGAGGTTGTGAACTTGGGTACTAAAGAGGACAAGAAAGAAGTCAAGATAGGTACCAACCTAGAAGACAGTGTCAAAAAGAAATTAATCCAGATGTTGCGTGACTATGTTGAGATCTTTTCTTGGTCATACAAAGACATGCCAGGGCTTGATCCTGACATTGTGGTTCACCGTCTACCAATGAAGGAAGGTTGTCCTCCTATAAAACAGAAGATTCGTCGTATGCCTCCCGAGATGTCTGAAAAGATCAAAGTTGAGGTTATGAAGTAGTTCAATGCAGGTTTCTTAGTTGTTACGTACTATCCTCAATGGGTTTCAAATGTGGTGTCAGTACCTAAGAAGGATGGCAAGGTGTGTATGTGTATAGACTACAGAAATCTGAACAAGGCAAGCCCCAAAGATGACTTTCCGCTTTCGCATATTGATGTTCTGGTTGACAACATCGCTCAACATAAAGTATTTTCCTTCATGGATGGTTTCTATGGTTATAATCAAATCAAGATGGTACCTGAAGGCATGGAGAAGACTACCTTTGTCACACAGTGGGCACTTTCTGTTACAAAGCTATACCTTTTGGTTTTAAGAACATCGGCGCAACATATCAGTGTGCTATGGTAGCTTTGTTCCATGACATAGTCCATCATGAGATAAAGGTTTACTTTAATGACATGATAGCCAGGTCTGAGACTGAAGAAGAACATCTCAACCACCTACGCAAGTTGTTTGAGAGGTTGAAGAAATACAAGTTGAGGTTGAATCCGAACAAGTGCACCTTTGGGGTAAGATCCGGTAAACTCCTAGGTTTCATCGTCTGTGGTAAATGTATTAAAGTTGATTCTGTCAAGGTTAAAGCCACTCAAGAAATGCCAGCTCCCCATACTGAGAAGGAAGTCATAGGTTTCCTAGGACGATTGAACTACATTGCCCGATTTATTTCCCATTTGTCTGCTACTTGTGAGCCAGTCTTCAAGTTGTTGAAGAAAGATCAAGTAGTGAAGTGGAATGACGATTGTCAGATAGACTTTGACAAAATCAAGGAGTACCTCCAGGAACCTCCAATTCTGATGTCACCGGTTGAAGGAAAACCTATGATCATGTACCTGAGAGTATTAGAGAACTCAATGGGGTGTGTATTGGGGCAACATGACGATTCTGGTCGAAAAGAGCATGAAATATACTACCTTTGCAAAAAATTTACCAAATGTGAAAAAAGATACTCACTACTCGAGAAAACTTGTTGCGCTTTGGCATGGGCTGCTCGCTGAATAAGACAGTATATGTTGACTCATACTACTTTGTTGATCTCTAAGATGGATCTAATAAAATATATATACGATAAACCCGCTCTCTCCAGAAGAATAGCAAGATGGAAAATGGTCTTGACAGAATATGACATTCAATATACTACTCATAAGGCAATCAAAGGCAGTGTAGTGGAAGATCATTTGGCTCATCAAGCTATAGATGACTATCAGTCTATAAATTTTAGTTCCCAGATAAGAATAGTATGCTAGTTACTGATTATAAAGAACCTGGACCTATGAAGGACCTAAATCGGGATCCCGATGGACTATGGTTTTTTATGGAGCTTCCAACACGCTTGGTAATGGAATCGGTGCTATGATTATCTATCCTAGGGGTTGCCATATGCCCTTCACCGTCAGGTTATGTTTTGATTGTACCAAAAACATGGCCGAGTACGAAGCATGTATCATGGGTACCAAAGCTGCCACCAATATGAGAATTAAATTCTTGAATGTCAATGGGAACTCATCCATAGTGATCAGTCAGATTAAGGAAGAATTGGATACGAAGCATCCAAATCTCATTCCTTGTTAAGAGCATGTGTTGACATTAATTTCGTACTTCGAGGAAATCACTTTTGAACATATTCCACGAGAAGAGAATAAATTGGCATAGAATTAGCTACCATGTCATCTATGTTCAAAGTCAAATGGGATAATGAAGCTCCTCAAATTACTATTGAGAGATTAGACGAACTGGTGCATTGCTACGAAGTTGATACTGATGAATTAGAGGAAAAGCTTTGGTACCACGAAGTAAAAAAGATACCTTAAAACTCGAGAATATCCAGAATGAGCATCTATCAATGATAATAAATTTCTAAGGAGTTTCTCTGCCACGTTCTTTCTGAGTAATAGAATCTTGTACAAGCGCAACCACGATTCGACTTTGCTTCATTGTGTAGACAAAAAGGAAGCTGAGAAAATTGTAGAAGATATGCATGAAGGAGTCTTTGATACTCACTCTAGTGGGCATACAATGGCTAAGAAGATTCTATGAGCAGATTATTATTGGTCTACTATAAAAACTGATTGCCATCATCATTTTAGAACTTGCCACAAATACCAGATTTATGCTGACAAAGTACATGTGCCTTCAGTTCCTTTGAATGTCTTGACTGCTCCTTGGTCGTTTGCAATGTGGGGAATTGATATGATTGGAGAGATTAAGCCTACTTCTTCCAATGGGCATCGTTTTATCCTGTTCGCTATTGATTACTTCACAAAGTGGGTTGAAGCAGCCTCGTTTGCTTCCATTACCGAGAATGTTGTGGCTTGGTTCATTAAATACAACCTTATTTGTAAGTATGGTATCACTGAAAGGATCATCACGGACAATGGTACCAATCTTAACAATACTATGATCACAGAAATGTGCATGTAGTCCAGGATTAAGCATCACAATTCTTCTCCGTACCGACCAAAGATGAATGGCACAGTGGAAGCCGCCAACAAGAATACCAAGAAGATCTTGCAGAAGATGACAATGACATACAAAGATTGGCATGAGATGTTACCATTTGATTTTCATGGTTATTGCACTTCAGTATGTACATCAACTGGAGCAACCCCGTTCTCTCTAGTCTATGGTATGAAGGTTGTCTTACCTGTTGAAGTCCAGATTCCTTCCCTAAGGATTATGAAAGACGCAGGTTTAGATGAAGACGAATGGACTCAGACTCGACTGGACTAAATAAATTTGATCGATGAAAAAAGGATTGCGGTTGTTTTTCATGGTCAGATATGTCATAAATGCATGACCAAATCCTTTAATAGGAAAGTAAAATATCGGGTATACCAGGATGGTGATTTGGTAATAAAGCGTATTATCCTACCACAAGGTGATCCAAGGGGAAAATGGACTCCCACATACGAAGGGCCATTTGTGATCAGAAAGATATTTTCTGGTGGGGTTTTGATACTTACTACCATGGACAGTGAATATTTTCCATACTCTGAACGCGGACATAGTCAAAAAATACTACGCTTAAAAGAGACCCGCTAAGTTGATAGCCCTAGGCAAAAATAAGGGCATCCCGATGGACTGAAAATCCGAAAGGACGGTCCAGGAAAAAGTTAGGGATTAAAGCGTACGACTATGTCCCGTTGGATCATCTACTTACAGCCATCGTTATTACGAATGACAAGTTAAGACGGTACAGATCAATTCAGTCATATTCTTCCGACGATGAGTGATGAGATGCTTGAAAACATAGGGGAAATAGCTGAGTTAAAACTCGATGGGATCATTTCCACATAACTGTTTTTCTTTGTTTACCACTTTGTACTTTTCAGATTTTACGACTATTTCCTCTTACTATGATGTTTGTCTCTTTGTATAAAACTGCCTGTTTATAGGCAAACTTTCTAAATCAATACAAGTCCTTTTCGAATTTCGAAACTATTTTACTTCCTCTATTTTGTTTGCGAAAACGTCCAATGATTACATTGAATGAATATATGCATAAAAAACAAAATTATCATTTACTAAAGACTCTAGGAGTTGGGATAATGTTCAAATCATCCACAAATCTCCACAGAGCAATCTCCACGGAACTATCTCTACAGAGCTATGTTCACAAGCTCATCCCCAACAAAGATATATTCCCTAGAAAATCTAATATGCCATCATACAGAAATTGGGGCATCTTCCAGCGGTTCACCTCTATATCCCTAATGGATAGCTCGACATGATCATAATCCCTAATAGGCCCCCTAGAGGATAATGAAGTTTGATCATTTCCCCAACATACGGTGGAAACTTCCTCAGTGTAGCCTATGAAATCTCGATCCCTGTCAAAGATTATTTCCTCAACGCAGTTTATAGGGTTTATTCCCCAACAGATTTTATTTCTCCGATATTGCAATTCCCCGACAGGATTCTCTTCCCCGGCCAGATGTCATTTAACTTTGTCCTCCCCAGAAGAGTTGATATACATATCTGAAACTTGGTCAGATATCACATCAGGAGATTATCCATCTTTTTTGTCCCCAATCAGGGTACATAAGAATCAAATCCTTAAAAAGAACGATGAACGGCCAATTTTCCCCGAATTCTTCTATCCCCAAGTAGAAGTCAAACGTCCCCAACGGAGTGTCCTCAAACATAAAATGGGAATCCCCATCAAAGACGTTCTAAACAAAATTGAGAAACTATTGTCTTCATCCCCAGCAATAGTCAGGGATTTATTTTCCCCAACCAAAGATGTTATACAAAGCTACTGACACGTTCCAGCGACATATTGCACTCATACATCACAGGATATCATAGCATATGAATACGAAATGCATATAGTATTCTCATTTATTTTAAGAGCATCATTATGCAATGCATTTCATGCACCATGACATTGCACAAAACTAACTTTATCTTTTCAGGTTAAGTTTCCGAGCAGACGAATATTATCAGCCATCTATATACAAGTTGTAGAGCAATCCCCGAAACAGGACGGGGAAACTATCTACATGGCCAGATGATTTCCTTCAGAGATTCATTCTGAAAAAGAATTTCCCTCAAAGACTAAATCTGACGAGCATTTCCTTCGGAGACTAAATCTGACGAGTATTTCCTTTAGAGACTGGTTCTGACGAGCATTTCCTTCAGAGATTTATTCTGAAAAGCACTTCCTTCAAAGATTTACTTTGAAAAGCGCCTCCCTCATATATTTATTCTGACGAGTATTTCCCTCAAAGACTAAATCTGACGAGTAGTTCCTTCAGAGCATCATTATGAAAAGCATTTCCTTCAGAGACTCATTTTGAAAAGCATTTCCATCATATAGGATCGGATAAATTCATTCTGAAAGGAATTCTTCAGATAAAGTCAAGTGTAGACTCATTCTGATACTCCTATCAAAAGTTACATTGGATGGTATCTATAATCCCATCTCTGACGACACTCTATCACCTTTCCGAATGGCATCTTTAATCCCATTCAAGAAATACATTCAACCAACAATGTTACTTCGTGCACATGTGAGTGCAAATTTCTGGGCACTTAAGTGTTTAATCCTCTTCCACCTTTAGATCATGAATGGTGAGCATGCCAATCTAACTCTTCAGGTTTAAGAAGATTGAACAGGGGCAGCTTTTGTACCTAAAAATTTTCCCTCCCAATTGCTCAAGACTACTCAAGGATTGATCAGACAAACCCTCCTCCTAAGCAGTTGACCTACAACTAGGGTTTTTCTTTTATCAAGGAAAATTGGAATTCTAATGCCTCAAGTAGATTTCATGGTTTCTCATATGTCTCAAAGAATCCTCATGCCAAATTCCAAGCCTTGCAGCACAAGTTTGCTCAGTCAATTAGTCAGGTGATTGAAAATCAACTATATTGGACAAAAAGTCAACTTTGACCAATTTATAGTCAAACTTCAAGATTTTGGATCAACATCAACATTTTTAAGTCACATTCATCATTTTATCAAGGGTTAATCATTATTCATCAAGAAAACTCAAGATTCATCAAAAGTAAAAAATTACTAAATTAGGGTTTTCTTAAGGAGAAGTCAATTGAACTTTGACCAAGTGTAACTTTCACATACTTCATCAGAAATTTCTCAAACAAAGCTCATTTTGAAGGAAATTCATTTCTCTACAACTTGGTCTCTCAAGCTCAAGTCCAAAAATGCTTCATTTGAGAGATATGGGCCAAAACATTACAAGTCATTTTAAAAGTCAACAAAAAGACACTTTTTATCAAAGCAATTTACGTCAATATAAATGCTTCAAATGAAACAATGACCAACATGAAGATTGTAGGGGATACCTAGAGATTTCCAAAGAGTCCAAGATCACCTTCATATGATAAAAATTGAGTGAGATATGATTTGTGCAAGTTGGCAAATTTTGAGAAAATGCATGAAATCCAAATTAAGCAAATTTGAATTTTTGTGCTAATGGGCCTATATTTTAAGGTCCAAGCGTGTTCCCGACCTCATAATAGACTCCTAAATCCATTCATTTATTTTTGTGGTTTTTATTTCTTTTATTTTTTATTTTATTCAATTAAAAGCAAAATAAATCAAATAAAGTACCAAGTGAATGAATCAAGGCAAGAAGATCTATTTTTGAATCAAATCATAAGTTTAAAAAGCTGGTGACAACTTGCAAAAAATGTGTAAAGATTTATTGGTGCATGATTGGCCTAAAAAAGAAATATTTCATGCAAAACTTCAATCAAAGATTTGATCATGAAATACAAAAGAATGATTCCATTTTTGTTGACCTAAATCTTCCATTATAAAAAGAGAACGCATTTAGACCAAGAGACACAAAAATTTCCTCAAGAGCACCCTCTCAAAAAATATCATTTTTTGTCAAAACTAGGGCAAAGTCAATACCAAATATCCAGCCACTTTCAGTCCAAGACATCCATTGCAAATTGTTCTTGAGGTACCTAAGAGTAAGAATAGGTCAAAAGTCATGGCCATTGTTAATGTTTATTAACTGCCCAAATGAGTTCATGTTGTTACTTAGAACAGGTTTGAATCATAAAACAGAAGCTCTAACGTGAGAATCATGTTTTTCCATGGCTAATGCAATTTGAGATGTCTTCTTCGAAACTCGTGATACAAGTGTTTTCAGGACAAACAAACACCACCATTGGATTCGCAGGGGTCAAATTAGGGGGATAAGGTCCTTTTTATGGTCTAACACGTGTTATTTTGCAGGTTTGAAAATCCTCTCACCGGAGAAGACGACCAGAGCTAGGGCTCCGGCGCTTCCCTGGTTCACTTGCTTTATTATATATTTGTTTGCTTATATTTTAATAACAGAAACGAAGCACAGTGCAGTTGGTTGAGACGAAGGCATGTAACGTGAAGGGTGTGGGTTCAATCCCTGCGTCTTACAATTATTTTTTGTTACTTTTCAAACTAACGTGCGGGTTATATATATATATATATATATATATATATATATATATATATATATATATATATATATATATATATATATATATATATATATATATATATATATATATATATATATATATATATATATATATATATATATATATATATATATATATATATATATATTAATCAATGCCTATTTCTCAAACACCAACAAGCGCTTGGCCTAGTGGCATGCAGTGCAGTATGTGAAGCCAGGGGGCGTGGGTTCAACACCCACCCCCATGCAGTTTTTGTATACCTTTTTTTTTAACCTAATTTCTCTATTTTCTTCCTTAATTATTCCCTAATTATTTTTTAATTAACAATTAACTAACCTAATATTTGTTCTTAATAACTAACATTAGGATTAGGGTTTTAGTTAGTAATTTTTTTTCTTATATTTTTTATTTACTAATTAATTAAATTGGCTTTTTCCTTAACATTAAAATAAATTAGGATTTAGGTTTTAATTACCATTATTAACTTAAATTATTTTCTAAAAATAATCATAAAACATTTTAACATTCTTTTTCTATTTTCTTTCTTCTTGCTATTTAATTTTCATAGAAAATTGTATAGGTTGCATTCTTTAATTGTAATAGCGTAGATTTCTTTTATCGCATTTTTTCATAATTATGTAACTGCTCACAGGATGTAATAGCGTAGGTTTACTTTCTAGTGAATTTTTATACTTATCTACCTCTCCCAAAGCCATGTAATTTCTTAGGACTTTACATTCCGCACTTTATTTTTCTGTACATATTTAACTGCTAGTAACTAGGGTTTGTGTGGAAAGACTAAAAACAATCTAGAAAACCCTAATATTCAAGATAAATAATTGAATGAATACACTTCACACACTTGCACCTCTAGGATAACCTCTCTTGTTGCCTTATGACATTGGTCACATCCCTCGAAAGTGGGGATACTTTAGCAAAAGACCCTCGATCAAATCAGCTTATCCCTTTCGAATAAAGATCATAATCCCTCGATGACCCTTCGAGCTGCCTACAAAAGGATCTAGTCCCTTCTAGCTTCCTACAAAATGATCTAGTCCCTTTGAGTGGCCTACAAAATGATGATAGTCCCTTCGATACAATTTCTAAATTATCCTTACTTGTTGCCTTCGATGACCATACGATGACCCTACGCATATCCCTTCACATCCAATAGATAGGGCTACCTACCAACTAATAGTATAGATAGTATTATCTCTAAAGGAGAAGGAAAAGAATAATAAAGACTTTAGTGGGTAAGAAACTTTTAATTGCTTGCTCACAACTTTTCTCAACACATTTTTTCACACTACACTTTCAAACAAATATTTTCAAAAATAACACTTTGTATACATTCTTAAGGACTGATACAAGAATCATTACAAAATCAGCCTTACAATGGCTATTTCAAAATATTTTTAAACAAATCACACACACAAAGCAAGATTTTTAAAAGTGAGCTAAGCAATTTGGAGCCCGTAGATAACTACGGATGAAAAGGATGCTAACACCTTCCCTTTTCATAACTTACCCCCCGAACTCAAAATCTATCAAAGGTCTTTCCTGTTATTTCACCTTTCCTAAATATTGGATAAAAGAAAAGCCGGTGGCGACTCTAGCTATCTGCATATTTGGATAAAACCAAAAATTCAGTTCTCCCACCGTATTACATATGCACTTGTGCAATCCTTTAGGAGGATTTTCTTGATATGATAATTGATACTATAACATTTTTAGTGTATTAATCTCTTGAACATTTGATCTCTTTAGGTCATGTTTAGTTAATTATTTTGTGGTGACAAAATTGGTAATAATTGGTTAACTTTTTGATCTAGTCTTGTAAGTTGTTTCATGTGCAATATTTGATGCTTTGAAATATGTTTGATGTAACATATTTGTTAAATTGTTCACAGGTCTAAATTTATCTTGCCTTGATGTTTAGATCTATTAGGAGTCATATGTGAAGTGAATTATTATGTTTGGTTTAGAGGTTGATAATTGATCAATTTTGACCTAATTTTGGAACCTTGTTTGCTTTGATGCTTCTCATTCTTGTGAGATTTAGTTAAGATGAATAATTTTGAGTATGCTACTACCTAGTAAGATTGTGTACCTTGTGTAACTTTTAGCTTGTTTGGATGCCAAGTTTTTCCTACACTGTAATGTTTGAAAACTTATTTCTTCAAGTACTTGTTGAAGTGTTTGGCGTAGGTTCCAAAACCTTAAGGTTAAAAACTCATAAGCATGACCATTAGGAACTTTAGTAGGTGTGTGTAAGTGGTTACTTTAGAACATACTTGTTGCTTTGATATGCTTAGACACAATTAAGGTTTATCTTTGATAATTGGCAATTGTTTTATTGATTGGTAAATCTCCACTTCTAATTTGTTGTTGATGGTTATATGTGTGATAATATGATACCTTGTGAGGTAATCTTTTAGTTTTTATTTATGACTTATGTTGTCATCTTGTGACTTTCAAATGGATGTTTCTTTTGGTTAAATTTCCAATTGTGTAGTTGTTACTTCTATGTGATACTTGTCATGTATAATTGCTTGTTTGAGTTGATCTCTTTGCTTTATAACTTGTGATACCTTAGTTAGGGTAAGGCTAGGCCTAATACATGTTAGGGGCAGAAACTTATAGGTTTTTTATGTTTCTTATTGAAAAGTTTTATGAATTGGTGAATGTTTGCTTGTTTACCTTAAGGTCTTACTTGTTCAAGGGTGATAACTCTTAAGTTTTAGAGATGTTTCTTCTTGCATGTTGTGATATTTTCCCTTGGGGATGTGTGTTTGTTTGATGAATCTCATTCCTCATACCATGTTTGATAACATGTTAATGTTACTTTGATGTTATTACTTGAGAATTTTCAATGTGTTGGTAACTTCACACTTGTTTAAGTACTTTCTTAAAAGTTTTGATGCATGATTGTTCAATACTTGGTTAAGTGTTACCTTTGTGCTATGGTTTGATCACATGACTATTTGATACTTGTTTAAGTACCTTCTTGAATCTATTTGAGACATGCTTGTATGATACTTAGTTAAGTGTTGATATTGATGATATGCTTTGAATACTTTGTTAGGTATGGTTTTACCTCGAATCTTGTTAGGTTTAGGTTTTTGTTGCTTGTTAGCATGAATACTTTGTTAAGTGATTATTTTAGTGTTAATTCACTGAGTTATGTGATTGGCATTATGTTTGGTAAAACTAATATAGCAACAATATGTTAGATATGATGTATTAACTTGCTAACATGAATAGGTTGAGCAGGAGGTCTTATCTTATGTTAGGACATGTTAAGTTGAAGTGTTTCAACATCTAGAGCAACATGTCGGACAAGATGTCCTATGCAGGTTCATTCGACATCACGCCTGAGCTGAAGTGATATGTTTATTCTATTAAGTCATAATAACATAATGTATTTTATGGATATTGTATTATCCTATGTGGCTCTGATTTAAAGGTCAAGAAGAATCAAGTAAGAATATTGAAGATTATGAAGTTTCTAATTATGGAGATAAATTGGGAAGCTAATGATTGGAAACCTTGTTTGTAGAAGAAGTTTATGCTGATTTGTAACAGCTGATATGTTGTGATTGAAGGTCCAAATCCAGTTGGGATATTGGTAATAAATAGAAGCTTTTTAATCTAGGATTCGTACCACTCGTGTTTTGAAAAGATGTAATCATTAAGGCTGAATATGTACCACTCTCTAGGAGAGTTGGTTGTGTAATCCACTCGGGTTGTGAGTAGAATTTGTTTTAGAGTTGCAAGTCTCTATTATTGTTCTCCTCGAAGCTTTTAAGCAAGAGTGAGTATGGTTCTTGGAGGAAGCTGTTAAGCAACTCTAAGTATTGTTCTTGATCAAAGTTGTGAAGCAAGATAAAGTATAATATTCTTAATCAAGGGGTGTCTTGATTAAGGTGTTTGTTTTGTATTTGGAGTGTGATCTTCATGTTAGTGAAAGGTCGTCGATACAATAACTGGGACTGAGACTATTAGATATCATTGCAGTGATTGGAAGTGAGTGGGTATATTCATATTTAGGTGTTACTAGGTAGAAGTTACATTGGGTAGGGATTAAGTGATAAGTTGTAAATGGGAGAGTTTATCTTTGAATTAGTACTACTGATAAGAGTGGAGGTGACAGCTCCAGCGTTGTGAATCCAAGGGCGTCCCAACAGACAAGAGTAGGAAGGAAGGATGTCCATCACATAGAATGTTGAATTGAACGTCTGAGTTCCCACCTTGATCGGGATGTCCACCTCCCCATGGACCATCCTTTTAGAGCCGTCGAATGCTCTCACAATTATGTTTCTAGGTTTTAAAGTCAGCCCCTCACAATCCAACCTATCCAGGGCTTTCTTCGGCAAGACATTTAAAGACGATTCAGTATCAACCAAGACATGGGCTTGGGTCGTCCCCCAACACTCCACCGAGACATGTAGTGCATCGTTGTGTTTTCTCTCTTTAGAGTTTAAGTCAGTATCGAAGAAACCCAGGCCATTGTCAGCTGTCAAACTGGCCACACACTCTTGGAATTGATCCACGGACGTATCTTGCGGTACATGAGTCCTCTTCAGAAATTTTACCAAAGCTTTAGCATACGCCTCAGAGCACAGCAGTAATGCTAACATAGAGATTTTGGAGGGGGTCTGCCCCAGTTGTTCTACCACATCATAATCACTTTTCTTAATGATCCTCAGGATTTCTTCCATCTCCTTCTTGGATGTCTCAGGAATAACTAGTGATTGAGCCTTCGTCAGGACAGGCTCCTCTTGAACGTTCTTTCCTTTATTCTCAGCAGTGGAAGTAGGGATAGGAATTGTATTGTCTTCTTTGTTGGTTGGTACACTTGCAGGTACAATTACTGGTGTGGAGGTAGTCTTCGGAACGGCCACGGGTCCAAAGACTGTTGTTGGAGGAGCAATCTCTAAATAGAGAGAAAATTCTCCCACTGCGGGTAATTTTGCTTGTTCTGGCAATGTTACTGATGTCGGGATTGTCCTCTTCGGAGCTCTCTTCTTCAGAAGTCGATTCAATCTGTTTAATACCATGGTAGTAGATTTCTCCACCATAGTTCCATGGTACCGTCTTATCTGATTTATATGGGGTTGGCCCGGGCATTGTTATCTTCAATGGAGTAGTCACTAGAGCAGATGTAATCCTAACGGGTTTTTTACGAACCCTGGAAGGATTGGCGTATATGGTTTTTATTGAAACTTCTGGAACTGGAATGGGTGAAACAGGAGCTTTCTCAAACAAGATTTCCTGGTTATCAATCAGTTGTTGGATACCTTTCTTCAATAGAGGGCAGTCAAATGACGAGGATAGGCAAATACGACAACCTTTGTCACAACCTGGGAACACCCTAGCCTTTAACAAATTCAACTTGATGGTCGAGAGCGGAGTTAGCAATTCATCCACGGTTTCAACAAATAAGTCTTACTCAACAGCACTGACATTGTATCCATGCCTAGGCATTAGAGCAGAGATAACATTCGGTTTCTCAGGCGCTTCAAATTCAACTTCCTTCGCGTCTATCAGATCTTGAATCTTGTTCTTCAGAGCCCAACAGTTGTCGGTGTCGTGCCCTGGACTTTCAGAATGGTACGCGCATCTGGCGTTCGGATGGTAGTGTGGAGACGTAGTATTGGGATTTTTAGGGGCCTCTTTTAGCATGGCCAGATTCAACTTCAAAAGATGCGGTAGGACTTGAGCGGGAGTCATGTTAATCTTGGTGAATTTCCGCACTAGCCTTTCCACCCTTTGCTGATTATTTCTCGGCTGATTGTTTCTCGGCTGGTCTGATGAAGGCTTTTGAATCACAATGGCCCCTACCGTTGGTCGACGCTCGGTTCTTCCCTGATTCCTCTATGTATAGACAATAGACACTTCCTTCTTTCCTGTGAAGGGCTTTTTAACAGCAGTAGAGGCAGATGCGTCTTTCTGAATTTTCCTGCTTCTTATATCGGCTTCCACCCTTTCGCCAGTCATGATTAATTCGGTAAACCCAGATGAAGAGCTCCCAATCAGGTGATTGAAAAATGGACCTGACAAGGTTCTAAGGAACATATCCACTAATTCTCTATCGGATACAGGGGGCTGGACTCTGCCTGCGAGATCCCTCTATTTTTTAGCATAGATTTTGAAACCCTCATCTGTTCCCATAGACATACTCTGTAAATGTGTCCTAGTCGGGGCTAAATCAGCATTGTACTGATACTGTTTGTAGAAAGCGGCAGCCAACTCTTCCCAATTATGGACGTTGGACCCTTCTAATTGGTAGAACCAATCCAACTGAGTCCCCGATAAGCTTTCCTCGAAGAAATGCACCCACAGATTTTTGTCAGCCGTGTGGCGCTGAATCTTTTTGACATATGACCTCAGATGTAGTTTTGGGCAAGAGATACCATCATACTTGGTGAAGGTTGGGATCTTGAACTTATTTGGGATGACTACCCCTAAGATGAGTCCTAATTCTTCAAAATCCAAATCGGGAACTCTCTGAATCTCCATGGCGTTCAAACGATCATCTAGCTGTTTGTATTTATCATCAGCAAGAGGATATTGCTCCTCAGAGTAATCAGGCTCTTCCTCTCCTTCGAATACTGGATCGTCGTTCACTTCCTGGGTCTCGACCCCTCGGTTATCTCCTTCACCCGATGATGTTGCAAAGTCCAAGGTTCTCCTGGTCTGTCCTTTAAACCTTCTTCCCATGATCACAACCCCGGTTGGTTTCTTCATCTTCTTCTTCTTCTCTTTGGCTAGCAAAGTCTTCAACTCCTCTTGCCCTTTTGTTAGAGCCATGAGCATTTGTTGAAACTGGGCATTCTGCACCTGAAGATCTTTCACAGTCTATTCAACATCCATCTCACTGAAATAAACAGTAGGAGGATAAGGCGACCTGTTATGAGAAACATGTATGATGTTATGATGAATGAAGATGCAATATGCAAATGATTTCAAGGAAATTTAGAAGATTTAAATTTGTCCAAACCAAAAAAGAACACACATCATATTAAATAAAAACAAGTTTGAATACATCATGCCTCCTCGGGCTTACAAAGAAAGAAACAAAATACAGCAAAAATTCTCAAGACAAAAAGACCGAACGCATCCTTTTTAGAGCAATGTAGGTGTTCAGATTTTTCTCTTCATGAAGAAGTTTGGTGAGCTCCAGAACCTTCTTATCACTGGCGTAGTACTGGGCTTCAAAGGTGTCTCGCTCTTCCTTCAACTGAATCCAGGCTTTCTGCAGGTCTTCGAGAGAGGTAGGCATGTTAGGATGAAGAACAGTGTATGGGACATCTCCTTCAATAACAGGCTCAATGATGACAGAAAGGATGTAAGGGTAAGGCATCAAGAGACTCTGGGCACGAGCCCGTACCCACTTAAGGTAAGGCTCGAGAGGGATAGAGTTTTTATGTCCCAAAGTCCTACTGTCCACTTTTTTCACCATTCCCCAAGCACGTGTAAACCTTTGGCGGTAACCTTGGTCTTCTTTGTCGTAGTCGAAAACTAGACCTCGGACGAGCATCTCATGAGGGTCGTCTCTTCGGGCATACCCAAATTGCCGAAGAGCTAAACACGGGTTGTAGGTGATACCTCCCCTAATACCAAACAGAGGTACATTAGGGAACTCCCCACAGCGGTCAATGATAGAGATGTCTTCCAAAGATCTTGAGCACCAACGGATATCAGAGTGAGTGAGAGACATCATCCTTTGAGACCAAGTCAATCTTTGCTCATTCTTCAATGCTGACTGAGGAAGGTGCAAAGTGAACCACTTAGCGAGTAGGGGGATACAACACAGAAGGGTACCTCTTTTCTTCATGGTACGGGTATGAAGGAAATGCAAGATGTCTCCTAGCAAGGTGGGTATAGGATTGCGAGAGAGAAAGACTTTGATGGCATTAACGTCTATGAATTGGTCCGAATTAGGAACAGAACCAAACCATAAATGAGGAGAGCTAGCACGTCTTCTAAAGCTTGGAAATCCATGTCATCCCAGAATGAATGAGCTTTTTCCAAAAGAAACTTAGCTAGAAAGTCTTTAACCCCACTTCTTGTCTCCCAATTGGCTGTGACGTCGGCCCTCTTCACATGTAAAGCTTCGGCGATGACTTCAGGTTTCGGAATCCCTTCTAGACCGGTGAACGGTATCTGATTAAGCACAGGAACCCCTAAGAGTAGAGAGAACTCTTCCAATGTAGGTACCAACTTATAATCCGGAAAAGTGAAACAATGATGTACGGGATCAAAGAATTGGAATAGTACACACATCATTTCTTCTTGGAAGTTGGATGTAGCCAAACTGAGGAGTCGACCATACTTCTTGGTAAAAGGAGAATCCCCGGGCACTCTTGAGGATAGCTCTTGAAGTTGAAGATGTGCTTTTACAAAGCTGATTCGGATGGTATTTCTTCAGAGAGAATTCATATCCTACAAAACAAAAACAAAGATAAATTTCTAAATCCTTGAAATGGTTAGTGAGCATGCATATGATGTTGATGATGTTTATGATGTTTATGTACAAGCAAACATATATACACACAACAAACAGATCCATATGTTTCAGGCTTGCATGAGTTCGTAGGTAAGTACCCTCTTGAAGTTTTAGTTGGCTCAACCTGTCTTAGAAATAATGATTGGGTTCTAAAGGATCTCAATATCACCGACCTTTCTTTTAGGCATTGTCTCAGCTCAATCAATCTTTTCTTGCGGCCGAGATATCCCAAAAGTCTAGCCTCAATGAGTGTAGTATCGAGTGTCAACCAATTTTCAGCTTTACACCAAAACCGGCTACCTCACTACGTCTTAATGGCCAAGTTTGTTCAATTAGGGTTCTAAGGTTAATTAGTGCTTCGCGATGCCACTCAGCGGCCCCGTATTCTCTTCGATTCACCATGAGGGATACCGGTACCCACAAATGCGTCACACTAACATAGCCATTGTTTCAACCATATCGGTCTACGCCGTACAGTCTCCACAATCTATTGCTATTTACCTAAAAAGGTGCCCCAAATTCGGGGGATCAAAGCAAGCCCAATACAAAGAACTGAATATAAAGCACACAAATCAAATAATGAAAGCGAGTAAAAGTGATCTATCCCTAAAGTAACCCCACTTTTAAATTCATCCCCAGCAGAGTCGCCAGTTCTGTGATACGGTGGGAGAAATGACTTGATTGTTTTGCGTTTCGATCGCACTTGTGCGGTTAGCAAGAGTCGCCGCCGACTTTTCTTTTATCCAAAAGGAAAGGTAAAAAAGCACAGGAAAGACCTTTCGAGATTTTCTCGGGTTCGGGGGGTAGATTATGAAAAGGGAAGGTATTAGCAGCCTTTTCATCCATGGTTTTCCATGGGCTCTTAGTTACTCGTTTAGATCACTTGCTTTCATTTGATAGTGTGCTTATGGTGTGGGCTTTGAAAGTATTTTGAAAAATCTCTTTGTAATGGTTCTCGTCTCTATAAGAACGTATAAAAAGTTTTGTTTCGAAAAGTGGTTCAAAGATGTGTTTGTGAATCGTGTTTCGGAAAGTGTTTTGAAAAGATGTTTTGCAATGGTTCTCGTCTCTATAAGAACGTATACAAAATGTTTTGTCTCCTTGGAAATATTTTTAAATGAAAGTGTAGGTGTGAAAAGTTTTTATTGTGAGCAAGCGAGTAACTAAGGGTGAATCTATCTACTCGAAAGGTCTTAAATTGTTCTTTTCTTCCTCCTTTTAATGGTGCTATCTTACCATTGATTTGGTAAGAATACCCATCGTTAGATGTGAAGGGACAGGCGGGTCAATTTCACAATCATCAAAAGCAACTTAGGAGACGCTTTAGCAATTTTCGTAAGGGACGAGATCGTTTTAATCGAAGGCAACATCGAGGGTCATCGAGGGACTACAATCTTTTTTATCGAAGGGTCATTGCTAGAGCGTCCCATATTCAAGGGACATGATTGTATTTCCGAGACAACGAGCGAGGTTACCCTAGAGGTGCACGTGTGAAAAAGTGTGTTGGTTTCAAGTTAATTTATTTTGGGATTAGGTCATCTAGTGATTGATTTTTGAATCTTGCCATACACGCCTAGTTACTATACAGTATATGGAAAGCAGTAAATTGCGGGAATTGAAATTCTAAGCTATTACAAAGTGTTCGGGAGTGGGGGTACAATTTTTACAAATGGGGATGAATCAAATGAGATAGGAAGGTCCAAATATCAAACAATACAACCAAATCGAATTTTGTGCGATTTAATTAAAGCTATGATAATCCATGAAAATAAAAGCAACAAAATATGAAATGTTAAGTATTCACGTTGAAAAGAGAAAGGTAAAACCTATTCTAAAAAATAAAAATGATTGATTAAATTAAATTCTTTAATTTTTGTATTTTTTGTTAATTAAGAAAGACAAAACTAAGTTCTATTATTATATTTAACGCAAAAATTTATTAAAAATAGAAAAATAATAAAAATTAATTATATAAAAAAAACCTAAATCAAATTAAAAGTAAAATCTTAAGTTATATTAGTAATTGTATATATAAAAAAAAGATGTAAAAGAAGACAAATTAAACTTAAAAAAATGCAGTGGGCTTATTGGAAGATTTGGGAGAAGGCCCAAAGAAAATAGTTTTTTGCTGTAATACTAAAAACAAGCATAGGGGGGTGGATCCAGTAAAACGAATGGGCTTAAGGGGCAGATTCAAACAAAACAAGCCCAAGTCTCTAACTCAGCTTAGTTGTTTGATTAAGGGATCAAAAGCAAAATTAGGGTTCTTGGAACCCTTGTGATTCACAGCGGCGCCGCTTCATCTCTTTCGCTCATCCCTTCCATTTTTTTGTTGAAACCTCTGAATAAAAGCACTACTCGTCCCTATTTCCTTTTGCGAACGAAATCACTCTCTTCATCTCTATCTCACCATGACTCGTATCTCTTTGAAAACCCTAGTTGTTGAATTCGGTCCTAAACCTAAGAGACCCGACACTGAATCGTCCTTGACCTCCCCCCTCACTCTCTGTTGCCGGAATACGGTCATTCTCACTTCCCTAATCAAGTGCTAACGATCTTCTTTGAAAAAGGTAAGGTTTATAAAATTTCGTTGATTTTCTTATCTCTATGTTTTTTTGACTAATTAATCTCATGATTTTAGATGCAGAGAAATGTGATTATGAGAAATATGAAGAATCCATACCTGTTGGAATTCTTTCTGTAAAATGGAAAGGGGACGGCGAGGTCAAAGACTGTACTCAGTGGTGGCGGAAGTAGTACGAGGGGAGAGATGAGAATGAAGGCGTTGGTGTTTCTGACTTGTTGGTAATTTCTTCTTATCTCTTTGAATGATGATGATGTTGGTTATCTGGGATGTTTGGCTTTGTTTTTTTGGAATTTTAGGTTTGATGATTCTTCTGGTTTTTTCTGAGTTTGAGGTTTGGATACTGGTTTTTTTTGCTTTTGAAATTTGTCTCAAGTTTTTGAGTTTGAGGCTATGTTTTTGGTTATGGTGTTTTGGTTTTGGATTTTGGCTCTGGTTTTGTGAGTTTGAAAATGGTTAATAAGTTTTTGTTGCTGGCTTATGTTTTGGATCAGGTTTGGGACGTTTGGCTTTGTTACAGGTTTTGTTGTTTGAGATCTTTCAACTGTTCCTGAGTTTGTGAAACTGTATTTTAGATTTTGGATGCTTGGAGTTTTTTTTTTGAGGTTTTGACAGTTTTGAAACTTGTGTTTCAGTTTGAGGCTTGGTGATGTTTCTCTGGTTTTTTCAGTTTGTGAAACTGTTGCAGGTTTGGTTGATGGTGGTTGACTGTATTTTTCAGCTTGAGACTTGTGTCTCAGGTTTTTGTTGGTTTTGTAAGCTTGAAGCTTGAGACTTGTGTTCTGTTTTTTGGGAGTTAACAGGTTTTGTTGGTTTTGTAAGCTTGAAGCTTGGTTCATTTTTTTTTGTTGCTTTGGAATTTTGTTTGGAATCTTTGGCTTTTGCTATAGGTTTTGGATATGTTACTGATTTGGTTTTGGTTTTAGGCTTGGTTTTTGAAGGTTGGATGCTTGTTTATCAGTTTGAGGCTTGTTGTTATTTTTTAAGGTTTGGCTCGGTTCAGGTTTTGGAGGTTTGAGGTTTGAGACTTTGACAGTTTTTGAGTTTGGTCATTTTTTTTGTATTTGATGATGGTTCAAATTTGAGACTTTTGGTTTTGGAGGTTTTTTGGTTTTGACAGTTTGAGACTTGTGTATATTTTGAGTTTTGTGATTTTTTTGTATTTGATGATGGTTCAGATTTTTTGACCTCTCCCTTGTTCTATTGCTTCCTTCTTATTATATTCACCTTACTTCTGTTATCTCTATTCAAAATGGTGGGAAACCAACAATTTTCAATATTTTAACATATTGTCCTTATGGCTTTTTTTGTGGCAGTTTTGTTTTTTAGCATATTCTATGCAACTTGTGGCAGGCAGGGCAGCAAAGTTGTGCATCCCAATAACCTAGGTGACTTCTTTCCTCTCTTCTCTCTCAATGACAATAAGAAAGCAAATTGTTTTTTGCCCTTTTTTCTAATTCTGAAAGGTTTGCATGGAAAATGGAAAATGATGACTTATGCTTCTTGAACAAGCTTTTGCTTATTTGACTTAGCTATTTATTTTGCCATACTGCTGCACTACTTTTGTTGATGCTGTTTGTTGTTTGCTATATTGTTGCCTCATTTTTGTTGATGTTGTTTGCATTTTGTTTGGACAAAGCTGTTTGTTTGGCTTTTAGGGCTCCTGTTTGCGATGATGTTTGGGCATTCTGTTTGATTCAGTTTTGCTATTTGTTTGGACAGTTTGTGGTATTTTATTTGTTTGGACAACTTTGTAGCATTTCTTCTTGTTTGGACAGCTTGGTAGCATTTCTTCTTGTTTGCACAGCTTTGTAGCATTTCTTGGACAATTTATAGCATTTCTTTTCCTTCTTTTTGTGAACCAAGAAGGATAACCTTCTTGTGATTTGCAAAATAGAAAAATAAAATTGTGATGAATAATGGCATTCTGATCCCATTCTTGCAAACCTTAATGATGAATAGCATTTAAAATCTTTGTTCATGCCCAAATGATTTTGTACTAATCACATTTTCTTTCTTTTGTTTTCATGTGAACAAAATTGGATGTGACAAAGCAAGGGAGGCAAGAACTCTATGGCAAGCAAGGAAGTCTTGGAGATAAGCAAAGGAAATTGATACGACTTCAATCCTCAGACAAACTTAGGAATAGATTAGTTCTCCTAGGCCAAACATTTGGATTTTCTTTGTAATTTATAAAAATCATTCTTGTATTGTATCCAATAATTGTATCAATTCATTTTCAAATACGATAGGTTGTAAAACCTAAAGTATTTAAAATAATAAATTGTTTTGTAACAACTTTTGAAATTGGAAAAAAAATCTCGAGTTGTAGCATGAAATATTCTGGTGTCAATTGAAATTCTTTATCAACAATAACTTGTAATTTTCTCTTCGCATCCTAATTGATTTTTTTGAAATTCCCAATCAAGATATTTGAAACAAAATGCTCCAGTCTGGTAACTTACATTCCAAGTAATCCCAATAACCATGTAACTGCATTTCAAACAAACACGCACTGTATATTCCATTTCCTAACTAAACAAAAGTTTTAAAATGCTCTGAGAACAAACATTGTCTTTTCAGTAAACTTGAGGAAGCATGAAGACCTGTGAAAATCAATTGAATTTCTGAAAATTCATTTTCTTTTGAGAATTGCAAGAAAAACCCTTATTGCTGGTTTACTGCCACAGAAGAGAGTATGTCTGATCAATTCCTGAGCCAACTTAAATATCTGAGAAACCCTAGGGTTGTGTCTTTTATGAAAAAAATGGGAGGGCAAATTTTGGGGTACAACAGTTGCCCCATGTTCAATCTTCTTGAACCTGAAGAGTTAGATTGGCGAGTTTTATCGTTCGTGAATCGAAGGTAAAAGATGATTGGACACTAGAGTGCCCATAAATTTTCACTCGACAAAGGTGTAGTTGAGGGAATGGGCTTAAAGATGCCATTTGGAGAGATGTTAGAATCTTGTTGGAGATGGGCTTGTAGATGCCATCCAAGAGTGTTTGTTGTAAATTAAAAGAAATAAGCATCAGAATGGTGTCCGTATTTGGAACGTATCTGAACTGTATCTATACTTGAATCTAAATAAGTAACAGAATGGCTTCCGTGTCTGGAGCGTATCTGAACTGTATCTTGAAATTGAAATCTGAATGAGTAACAGAATGGCAACCGTGTCTGGAGTGTATCTAGACTGTATCTTGAAATTGAAATCTGAATGAGTAATAGAATAACTTCCGTGTCTGGAGTGTATCTGGACTGTATCTTGAAATTGAAATCTGAATGAGTAACAGAATGTCTTTCGTGTCTGGAGTGTATATGTACTGTATCGGTACTTGGAATTTAAATAAGTATCAGGATGGCATCCTTGTCTGGAGCATATCTGAATTGTATCTGAAGTTGAGATCTGAATGAGTGACAGAATGACTTCCGTGTCTGGAGTGTATCTGTATTGTATCTTGAATCTTTGAACATTTGTTAATGGTAGCTGTTAATCTTATCCTGAAAAGGGTAAAATGTTAGCTGAAGCACAAAGTTATGTTGCATGAAATGTATGATGCAATATGTTGTACCCCAAAATTTGCCCTCGCATTTTTCCACAAGAAATCACAGCTTCAGGCGTTTCCTGATTTTTCAAACTGGCTCAAGAATCGGTCAAACAGACTTTTCTCGTCAGTCAGACACAATTAGGGTTTTACTGATTTTCAGGGCTCTAGAATGTTTCAAACAGTTGGTTTAGGGTTTTGGTTGATTTTGGCTCAACTTCAATCAGACGAACGCTTCTTTGGCATTTAATCAGGAATTAGGTTTGTTCATGCGCGGTTCCTCAGAAAGATTTAATTCTACGGTGCTTTGCAGGATATTCCGAGATTTGGATTGAATTCGCATTTGTTTGACTGAATCAGTAAAAGGTTGCATTGGGTTTGAATTTGCAATGTTTGATTAAAGTCAGTAAAGGGAAAAAGCGTCGGGGCAATTGCTGTGATTGACTGTTGTTTTGCTCTGGATGTTTGAAACGCCAGGTTTAACTGATCAAATGTTGAAGCATTGTTTATTTAATTATTCATTATTCTAAGATTAAATGATTGGAATTTATTTTCAATTATTATAATTAAAGAATTATAAATAATAAAACGAACAATTAAAAAAAGAGGAAAAGAATTAATTGGATAAAGAAACTTTTTATTTATTTTTAAATTATTTGTACAATTGTTTTGTTTACAAATTGTTTACAACAATGATTTTACAGTAATTTAAACCTAAATAAGACTATCCTAATTTTTTCTAAAAAAAATCTTCAATTCTTCATCTGTTGCTAAATCCTCTCCATTCAATTTTTATCTGCAAAAGAAAAGAAGAAAAGTTAGAAGCAGATAAATAAATAAAAGACAGACAGATAAAAAGTTCATCATTAAGGGCAACTGACTGGGATCAGTTAGCCCTCTCTGCAAATCACGGGATTTCTCCCGGTTCACAAAGAGGGATGAATATTTATTTGCTAATCATGAATGCACAAAGTTGAAATTCACAAGTCAAAATTGTCAAGCTGCATAATTTCCAAAATCTCAAACAGCATGAGCAAGTGCAAAATCCAAAGGAAAATTGAACTAGAACTACAAAGTCCAAACTGAGTTCTAATGTCAAACTAAACAAAAGTTGTCCAAAGGATGTCAAGTACAAAGGGCCATCAAAATGCAGGGAAGCTGTCAAAAGAGATATGCAAATATGCAGAGAAGACATAAAGTGCAGAGTTAAACCACATGTGCAAGCAAACATAATTCGTTTCATCATTTCCCAAGTGTTGCCCTTTCAGAAAAGTACACATAAAACATTGTTTATTATTTTGAAGTGTAATGGAGAGAGAAAGAAGAGAGAAAAGAGTTATGGGCTTGCAGGTTTAGGCTAGAGGCATAGAAGATAAAAGACTACTAGCACAGTCAAAAGGCAGGAGATATAAAACAGAGATAACCAAAAACTATCAAAAGGACCTTCCAGCCTTAAACGAAAAAAAGCTTGAAACCTGCAATCAAACTCAAACAACCAACATAAAGCCTGAAATCCATCAAGCCTGAACAACCAGCAGAAGCCTCAAAAACCTGTCAAGTTTAAACCAAGCCAAGGCCATAACCTGCACAAACCTGTTGCCCAGCCCAAGCCTAACCATTCAAAACCTGCAAGCTTAAACAACCAGCCAAAGCCATATCAAAACACAGAATCTGTTCAAACTTACAACCTAAAACCAGAAAAACATAACTAAAGCCTGAAGTTCAAACCAGTAAAACCACCATCAACCTGCCAAATCTAAACAGCACAAGCCCAAACTGCTCAAACCATGTCAAGCCTTACCTGCATCAGTCTTAACCACCAACAACCTGCCTAAAACCTTCATCCATTGAACCCTCAGAACTCAAGGAGTTCATTATAGGGGTATTAACCAACACATCCAGACATCAAACATTCAAAATTTCCAAACCATCCAGCTAATGTGTTCAAAGGCAACACAAAAACCCTCATAAAGCATCATCATTGGGCAAAGGCTATCAAAAACAAGTACATACAAGCCAACAAGAAGAAGAGGAAAAGGCAACTAGGGTCAAACATCACAAAAACCCTCAGAATTTCTTCATCATTGGGCAAACAATAAGCAAGGCAGTTCAACACTAACCAACAATATCAACATTGTCAAGCTCAGAACAAGCATACAGAGGGTCCAGCATACAAAGCAACAATTCAACAGCATATCAGAGCCATCACACAAGTATACAAGGGCAAGGGTTCACAAAGAAGCAGAAGAAGAACAGAAGCAAAAGGCAAATAAGCAGAAGAGAAGATCAGGGGGTAAGGGTTTTCAGAAAGGTTGTCATCACAAAACCCATAGAAGATAAAGATACAAACCAGGACACCAAGCAAAGCTAGCACCAAGTTCGTCACTGCTTCCCTCGCCGTCCGGACCTCCACGCACCTCCGGTCCACCTCGTCTCCACCTTCAAGACTAGAGGTATAAACCCATCCCCTTTCTCCTTTCACAAAAAAACAACAGCATTTAATTCGAATCAGTAAGCAAAAAAGTAAAACATATGAGATATAAACTGAAACCCTAACGCGAACGATTAAGGATTCGTTACCTTGAACAAACACCGCTGGAGCAATCCTTAGAGGGAGAAGAGGTGGAGGCTGCACCGGTGGCCCTAGACGGAAGAGAAACTCAGGCGAAGGTGGGAGAACGAACAAAGAAGACGAAGGGCAAGCAACGGTGCTGTAAACCCTAAGCGTGTCCCAAATGAAACAATCACTCACAACCCTAAACGAAAACACAAAGACAATTGGGCCTTGCCCACCTCTGAAGTGCATAAGCCCCAAATGAATCACATTAACACCCCCTTGTTTCTGTTTTGATCCAGTATGGGCCAAGATGAACTTTCAAAGGCCCATTCCTTTTTTTTTCTAACAAAATATATTGCTCTAATACTTTTCTTTTCTTTTTTTTATATATATACACTTTACTTAATAATACTTTTATATGTAAATTAAGATTTTATAAAAAAATATACCAAAACATTCATTTTTTCTAATTTAAAACATTTTTAAATTTTAAAACATTTCCTTTCTTAAAATGCCTTTTTTGTACATAAATCATAAATCATAATTACATAATTTTTCCTTTAGATAAATACTTTTTTTTCTTTTTTTTCAAGATATTATTTTTGTACATAATCAATTAAAATACTTTTTTTTATATACATAATATAATTAAAATTTAAAACATTTTTTCTTTCTTTTTACCTTTTTGTACATAATCAATTAAAATACTTTTTTTTATATACATAATATAATTAAAATTTAAAACATTTTTTCTTTCTTTTTACCTTTTTGTACATAATCAATTAAAATACATTTTTTTAATATACATAATTTAATTAAAATTTAAAACATTTAATTAAAATATTCTTTTGTACATATTGAAGAAATATACAAGACTACAAAGATTAAATAAATAAACATTTAATTCTTTTCATTTAAGTTAAACAATACTTAATAATACCCATTTAAATTCACATCTTAACTTGTAAATAATTCTCATACATGAACAATTATACTTACACAATACACTTTACATCTTATACATGTACAATTGCTATTCTTATACGTTACTATACATTGTTTACATTTTGATCGCAATTCGATTTGGTTGTGATCTATTGGACACTACATTCCTAAAGTCTCATCCCCATTTGTAAATTTGTACCCCCACTCCCGGATACTATTTGTAATAGCGTAGACTTTAAATTCTTGCAATTTATCGCTTTCCAATTATACCATGGTTAGACCTAGGGTTTACATGTACATAAAATCAAACGCTAGATAACCTAATACAAAGATAAATACATGAAATCAATACACAATCACACTTGCACCCCCTAGGGTAATCCCGCATGCTGCCTTCCAAAATGGGTCATGCTTGCACGTCGAGTTTCTTTGGCAAAACAAATTCAAATGATCATAAGTCCCTCGATGACGCTTTCGAAAGTTGCCTAAAACAGAATGATCATAGTCCCTTCAAGCAAATTGCCAAAGACACTTGGCACCATTGCATTCATGGTCCATACGATGACCCGCACCCGTCCCGTTAAACTTCCTAAACGCAAGATTGTCCACCAAATTCAATGGTGGAACAAAATTGTTAAAAAGGATTGAAAACATAGAGAAAACCTTTGAGTACAATAGGGGTAGACAAAACTCTTAGTTACTTGAGATCAACTTGCAAAAACACTTGCCTTCTTTTCAAAAACCACACTTCATGCACACTTTCAAAACAAACTCTCAAAAACATTTGAAACATCTTTTCGAAAAGATACACACTTTTGTAAGACACTCAAACACGAGTCAAATACATTGGTTGCCTAAGACAAGGCATCTCTTCAAAAACATTTTCAAAAACACACACACACCATCTTCAAGCAATCAAAAATCAAGGCAAGTGATCTAAAACCAAGTAACTAAGAGCCCATGGATAACCATGGATGAAAAGGGTGCTAATACCTTCCCTTTTCATAATCTACCCCCCGAACCCACGAAATATCTCAAAAGGTTTTTGCTGTGCTTTTTAAACCTTTCCTTTAGGATAAAATAAAAAGTCGGTGGCGACTCTTGCTAAACCGAACAAGTGCGAATACAAACGCAAAAACTCAAGTCAGTTCTCCCACCGTATCACAGAACTGGCGACTCTGCTGAGGAATACTACTCAAAGTGGGGTTACCTTAGGGTTTAGATCACCTTTGTTTTCAATTGATTGCTTTGTTTGCTTTTACATTCGTGGGCTTTGCATCGGAGTTTCATAGATCCTAACCCGGATCTGGGGGAAACCTTTTTAGGTAGCATAATCTGCGAGGGACCTGTCCGGGGTATACCGACATGGGTGAAGCAGTGGCTACATTGGTGTGGCACCTTGGTCTGTACCGATATCCCTCGTGTTGAAACGGGGAGAATATGGGTCTTCCAAGGAGTCATTAAGCACCAACCGACCTTAGAATCCTAAATTGACCCAACTTGGCCATTAGAACAGTAGCAGTATGCTACACTCATTGAGGCTAAACTCTCGCGATGGTTCTGGCCGCAAGAAAAGAAAGCGATGATGGAGTTATGACCGATTGAGGGTAGCCAATGATTTGAGATCCTCTAGAACCCGGTTACTTTCGATAGGACAGGTTTTAACCAACGAAACTGAAAGAGGGTAGTACCTGAACCTCATGCAAGCCTAAACCTAAGGACTTGTTTGCTTTGTGTGAATATGATTACCTGTATATACACTTACTTCCTTGTGCATACATGTACATAACATCATGACATCATACCATAGCATTTTCAAATAACCATCTCAAGGATCTCGAGGGTTCTTTTGATGCAGGGTTACGTTGAACCAGACGTCTACCAAGGGGCAAGGGGTTTCTCCTCTAAACAAATGCCATCAAAGATCAAGTACAACAACTTGAATCAGTGGATATGACCCACTCGACATGGTGAGCTTGATTCTCATGGAAAGACATCCACCGATACAAAGTTCTCCAAACAAAGATCAAGTACAACAACTTGAATCAGTGGCTATGACCCACTCGACATGGTGAGCTTGATTCTCGTGGAAAGACATCCACCGATACAAAGTTCTCCAAACAAAGATCAAGTGCAACAACTTGAATCAGTGGCTATGACCCACTCGACATGGTGAGCTTGATTCTCGTGGAAAGACATCCACCACCGCAAAGCTCTCCAATCCAAGAGCAAAGTTCAACCTCTAACATTTTCTTGTGTTTACCCCAAGAGATCCTTGAAAGCATGCATCCACATATCATGCATTGCATTTTGACAGTCTTTCCTTTTTCAGGTTTCCTTACTCTCCTGCTGTTTATTTCAGTAAGAGATGGCTCTAGAAAGGTCTATCAAAGACATCCAAGACCAGACTGCTTAGCTGCAGGAAATGTTCCTGAACTTGTCTCTGGGGCAAGAGGAAATGAAAGCTCTCCTCACAAAGGGCTTGGAGAATTCAAACAATGCCAGGAGTGATCAGCTTGCGGAGCTGCAGTTTGATCTGGCGACATTGAGGATCCAAGTGATGGGACAGTTGGTGGGCCAGATGGCTCTCATCCAAGACCTATCTCAAAGACAAGAGGAACTCAGAGTTCTCGTCCGCCAACTGCTTCAAAACAACCAACTTGGGAAAACATCTGAGGTTGAAGAGCAGGTCACCGCTCAGCCTCCATCCACTCAAGAAGACAAGGGGAAAGCTCCTTCGCTTGCTTCAGGGTCACAAGCCTATCAACAACCTCGCCAGCGTCAACGGGGTAATCGGCGTAAGCCAGAAACGTCGGGAAGACAGTTCACGGAGACTGAAATACCATCATTATTCATACTAAAGCGCCTGTTGGAGGTCAACCTGCTTACCTTAAGGGATCCTCCTCAGAAGCTCAATACCTCCTCTCCTAACTATCGTCCCGACGCATTTTGTGTTTACCACTCCTACAGCCCGGGACACGACACCAACGACTGTTGGGCCTTGAAGAACAAGATTCAAGATCTGATCGACATTGGAGTACTGGAATTCATGCCAGACGGCGAGATGAAAATATTCCGTTAAGGGGTTCTCCACCTGAAGTGACGAAGCTCAAGCTGAAAGACTTTTGCTTCATTTTTGAATTTTCAAAGTTGTAATTTCTTTTGTTGTCAAACAATTATCTGTTGATGTTAAACTCTGTTTTCATTAATGCATTGCATATGTTTGTCTTGAATTCATCCATTCTTTTCACTACTCTTATGCTTTTCTTTATGATATTTGACTCTTGATAAAAAGCTGCAAGCCTTTAGAGGGAGGATGACGAAACAATACCATAATCTCGTACAGTATGCTTTTGAACAGACCTTGCTGATGATGTACAGGCATTTCTTTCAATTCCCAAACACTGGAGTTATAAGGGAAGTTAATCCCTAGTCAACCCCTTTGAGCCAAAGAAGTAGGAGTTTTCTGTTCTAAACGATCAAAACCTTTGATATAAACCTGGGGCAGGGTAGTATCTCAGTTAATTCAAAAGAAAAACGCGCATTAAAGTCGCAAACTCTCAGTTCGTAATACAACGAACGATGTCAAAGAAAAAGAAGAGCGTTCCTTTGGAATCAAAAGACAAGGGTGGTTCCCTATCACATAGGCAGTCAATCTCTCAAAAGAGAAAAGCCCACCAAGCCAAAACCTATAAAGGAGGCTTAAGAAAGTTGGGGCATCCCGCTGACTGTAATCTCGAAAAATGGGAACAGTCAGGCAAAAGTTAGGGATAACAAATCAAAATCAAAATAGTGAGGTCATTACAAAATCCTCAACAACATGAAAAATGTTGAAAAAGAAAAAAGGAGATGATGACTGTCTCCCCAAATTCAACTGGTGAACCATCGCCCAAAAGTCGTTCCAAACTCAAAACAGAGTGTGACGCACAATTAACTGAGCTTGGGTATGAAGAACATCATGAAGAACGGGTGGGTACAAATATACTTTGAGCCTTTATCCTTTGTTTCTTAAACCATGAACTAGGCCATGTTACAACCCTTCAAAAGTCCTACTTGAAGCATGGGTTAGTTCGAAAGCATACTGTTACAAAAGGTATCCTGACTCCTGTAAAGCTTTGCTCTAAATCTTGTGTTGATCTGTCTTATAAAAAGTTTTCTGCTAAAAACACATTTTTCAAAACTTCGAGACAAACATAAACTTTGCATTGCTTGAATATCACTGTCTGCATTTGGCCTTTTTGTTTGACAGCGAAGAATTTCATACAGCGAATGTTCGGAGGAACGAAAACTCTCTCAGTGAGCAAAATCACTTCAAAAGGACGACACTTCCATTACAAATCTCCTATCAACAAGGGGCATGACATGGCACCATCCAGTTAACCTGGGGCAGTCCAGTCAAGGTTTCAACAGATCTTTCAAAATTCAGTTAACCTGGGGCAGTCCAGTCAAGATTTCAAGAAATCTCTCAATTCGCAGATTAATCTGATTCAAGACTCATCATCACTTGGGGCATTCGAATGTCAAAAGTGTTCAATCATTCCTTCACCACCTATTGGAAATTACAACCGCCAACAAATCAACTATCACAATTCCAGATTCGATTCCTGTATCCAGCCAGGGCATATCTGTTGACGACTATTTCCAGACTCGATTCCTGTATCTAGCCAGGGCACGTCTGAAGAGTTTGAAGATTCGATTCCTGTATCTAGCCATGGCATATCTGTTGACGACTATTTCCAGACTTGATTCCTGTATCTAGCCAGGGCACGTCTGAAGAGTTTGAAGATTCGATTCCTGTATCCAGCCAGGGCATATCTGTTGACGACTATTTCCAGACTCGATTCCTGTATCTAGCCAGGGCACGTCTGAAGAGTTTGAAGATTTGATTCCTGTATCCAGCCAGGGCATATCTGTTGACGACTATTTCTAGACTCGATTCCTGTATCTAGCCAGGGAACGTCTGAAGAGTTTGAAGATTCGATTCATGTATCCAGCCAGGGCATATCTGTTGACGAATATTTCCAGATTCGATTCCTGTATCCAGCCAGGGCACATCTGAAGAGTTTAGAGATTCGATACCTGTATCCATCCAGGGCACGTCTGTAAGCAACCTTTTCTTAAGTTCCAAATCAACACCTGTAACAAGCCAGGAAAATATATGTGAACGCCCGATTGTGGATTAACACCTGTAACAAGCCAGGAAATTATCTACATCACCACTTGGGGCATTCGAATGTCAAAAGTGTTCAAAAAACCTGATGCAGTTTTACACGGACTCATGATCAGGAAATCCTACACAGATCTCCTCAAAACACAGATCTCCTCAAAACAGGAAGTCCCCAGTAGTTTGGCATACAACCCAAGTTTCTGATTCCCCCAACAGTGGTCCCAAGACTTCTCTTTTTTCAACAATCAAGGATTCTTGCCCTCCACAGCAGCAGCCAAGGAATTGTTTTCCCCAGCAGCAGTCAAGATTCTTTTATCTTCAGCCATCCAGGATTCATTTATCCTCAGCAAGATAGCTCATCAGCTTACATGCGCATCCATCACATTCATATCATAAACATTGGTGTAGCATACATTGCATCATGCATCATGACATTGCATACAGCTAACCCTTTACCTTTTCAGGTAAGATTAGTCGATAGACAAAGATCATCTTCCGAGATTCATCCAGAAATAGTTCAGATGTGACCCGGACACGGCGACATTCTGATACTTATTCCAGATTCACTCAGATGCAGTTTTACACGGATGAATCATCAGGAAACCCTACACTGGTTCCTCTTCCACTTCAAGACTTCTGAAAACAGTTCACGGGTTCTCCAGTAACGGATGTTAACCTATCGCTTATTCAGATTCTTCTCAAGACTTCTGAAAACAGTTTACGGATTCTTCCCAACAACGGATGTTAATCTATCGCTTGTTCAGATGCAACTTCTGAAAACAGTTTACGGATTCTTCCCAACAACGGATGTTAATCTATCGCTTGTTCAGATGCAACTTTTGAAAACAGTTTACGGACGCTTCCCAACAACGGATGCTGCTCTATTGCATATTCAACTTCAAGACTTCTGAAAACAGTTCAGGGGTTCTCCAGTAACGGATGTTAACCTATCACTTGTTCAGACTCAGATGCAACCTTTGAAAACAGTTTACGGACGCTTCCCAACAACGGATGCTGCTCTATTGCTTATTCAACTTCAAGACTTCTGAAAACAGTTCACGGGTTCTCCAGTAACGGATGTTAACCTATCACTTGTTCAGACTCTTCTCAACTTTTGAAAACAGTTTACGGACGCTTCCCAACAACGGATGCTGATCTATTGCTTATTCAACTTCAAGACCTTCGAAAACAGTTTATGGATTCTTCCCAACAACGGATGTTAACCTATCACTTGTTTAGACTCCTTTCAACTTTTGAAAATAGTTTACGGATTCTCCAAACATGGATGTCAATCTATTGCTTGTTCAGGCCCCCAATTCAGAGATGTTCCAAAACATGGATGCCTTTCTGATACTCGTCCACTCACCATTGACATACAGTTCAACATTTCCAGATGGCATCTTTAAGCCCATCCTCCGACAAACATTTCCAAATGGCATCTTTAAGCCCATTTCCAGATGGCATCTTTAAGCCCATCCTCCGACAAACATTTCCAAATGGCATCTTTAAGCCCGTTTCCAGATGGCATCTTTAAGCCCATCCTCCGAAAAACATTTCTAAATGGCATCTTTAAGCCCATTCTCAGATGGCATCTTTAAGCCCATCCCCCGACAAGATTCTATCACGTCAGATGGCATCTTTAAGTCCATTCACCTCTACCATCACATCGCCGAGTGCAAATTTTCTGGGCACTTTAGTGTCCAATCTCCTTTTACCTTCGAGTCGCGAAAGGCAAACTTGCCAATCTAACTCTTCAGGTTCAAGAAGATTGAACAGGGGCAACTGTTGTACCCCAAAATTTGCCCTCGCATTTTTCCACAAGAAATCACAGCTTCAGGCGTTTCCTGATTTTTCAAACTGGCTCAAGAATCGGTCAAACAGACTTTTCTCGTCAGTCAGACACAATTAGGGTTTTACTGATTTTCAGGGCTCTAGAATGTTTCAAACAGTTGGTTTAGGGTTTTGGTTGATTTTGGCTCAACTTCGATCAGACGAACGCTTCTTTGGCATTTAATCAGGAATTAGGTTTGTTCATGCGCGGTTCCTCAGAAAGATTTAATTCTTCGGTGCTTTGCAAGATATTCCGAGATTTAGATTGAATTCGCATTTGTTTGACTGAATCAGTAAAAGGTTGCATTGGGTTTGAATTTGCAATGTTTGATTAAAGTTAGTAAAGGGAAAAAGCGTCTGGGCAATTGCTGTGATTGACTGTTGTTTTGCTCTGGATGTTTGAAACGCCGGGTTTAACTGATCAAATGCTGAAGCATTATTAATTTAATTATTTATTATTCTAAGATTAAATGATTGGAATTTATTTTCAATTATTATAATTAAAGAATTATAAATAATAAAACGAACAATTAAAAAAAGAGGAAAAGAATTAATTGGATAAAGAAACTTTTTATTTATTTTTAAATTATTTGTACAATTGTTTTGTTTACAAATTGTTTACAACAATGATTTTACAGTAATTTAAACCTAAATAAGACTATCCTAATTTTTTCTAAAAAAAATCTTCAATTCTTCATCTGTTGCTAAATCCTCTCCATTCAATTTTTATCTGCAAAAGAAAAGAAGAAAAGTTAGAAGCAGATAAATAAATAAAAGACAGACAGATAAATAGTTCATCATTAAGGGCAATTGACTGGGATCAGTTATCCCTCTCTGCAAATCACGGGATTTCTCCCGGTTCACAAAGAGGGATGAATATTTATTTGCTAATCATGAATGCACAAAGTTGAAATTCACAAGTCAAAATTGTCAAGCTGCATAATTTCCAAAATCTCAAACAGCATGAGCAAGTGCAAAATCCAAAGGAAAATTGAACTAGAACTACAAAGTCCAAACTGAGTTCTAATGTCAAACTAAACAAAAGTTTTCCAAAGGATGTCAAGTACAAAGGGCCATCAAAATGCAGGGAAGCTGTCAAAAGAGATATGCAAATATGTAGAGAAGACATAAAGTGCAGAGTTAAACCACATGTGCAAGCAAACATAATTCATTTCATCATTTCCCAAGTGTTGCCCTTTCAAAAAAGTACACATAAAACATTGTTTATTATTTTGAAGTGTACTGGAGAGAGAAAGAAGAGAGAAAAGAGTTATGGGCTTGCAGGTTTAGGCTAGAGGCATAGAAGATAAAAGACTGCTAGCACAGTCAAAAGGCAGGAGATATAAAACAGAGATAACCAAAAACTATCAAAAGGACCTTCCAGCCTTGAAATTCCGGGAATGTCACAGACTCAGAATGTCTAATGGAATGTTAAGACCTCTGATCTGACATTAAGCGCTGTACAAGTAGAATAGGTTGTACTTTTGATATCTGTTCTACAACAGTCACTGGACTAACATACCAAAGCCAGCAACACGCAGATTCTGATTTAATGAAGTTCAGAATAGTTAAGGTTAATCTTATACATTGATGTTACGAGGAATGCTGTGACATCAAGGTAAATAACCAATACAGAAAGTAAATAACACACAGAATTGTTCACCCAGTTCGGTTCAACCAACCTACATCTGGGGGCTTCCAAGCCAGGGATAAAGTTCACTATTAGTAGTATCAATTCAAAGACCCTACAGCCAACACACCCGTTGACAGCCTTCTCACTTAATCACTACCTAATGACACTTTTACCTAAGATCCAATCCTAGATATGAGACCCCTCTCACTCCCCCTCAATCACCGCAGTGATAACTTTCTATAGTACATAAACTGTTCAGAAGATACACTTCCATTACACATCTTGATCATGCTTAAAAGCTTCAATCAAGTACAATGCATACATCCTTTAACCTACAGGTTTCAAGGAGTATGGTGACCATCCCACAGCCCGGGTGGTTCACAACTAGCCCTAAGTGATTACATCTTGTCAATCAGCCCACCTGCAAATTAGGTTACAATACTTCTATTTATAACCCTTTTACCCAACTGGATTTTGGGCCTTCATATAACAGCAATGCAGCTTTAACAACCTGCATAAAATAAGCAGAAAACTTCTGCTACAAGTTAGGTCTTTAATCGAGCTTTGCTCCTTATCCTTAGCTTCTGATTGAATCTTCTAGGGCTCCACGTATGCCTTCAATTTTCGCTACTTGTTATGCATTCTATTTGGCAGAATATTCTGCATAACTTTAGGAACAGAACTGCATCAGTCTTGACAGTTCAGTAGCTTGATGTCTGGTATGATGTTATGACATCTCTTGAGACATGTTGTTCCAGAACATGTTTAGGCATTTACAATAGAATTTTCAGGCTGTTCCTATTGTACATTACATTACATTATTGTTGCTATTTGTTTTACAAGAGATGAGCCAATCCCAAACGAAGGCACTTACAATCTCCCCCTTTGGCTAATTTTGGCTAAAACAAATACAACAATAATACTCACCATTCAGGACCTCTTGTGGCACAGGAGGAAGAGGATGCACCTTATTCCCTTTTAGACCACGAACCATTTCTTGTCACTGATGGTGGAAAAAGAGGACCGTGGGAGATAAACTATCCTTTCAGAGGCATCAGAGAACCTTTAAGGAGTGACCAGAATATCTCCCTTGTAACTCAACACAGGTCACAACTGTGTTCATAACTCAGATCACAAGTCACAAAGAAATTCACGCCATTTGAATTTCTGCTGAGTTTGTGACAAGTCTTTGTGATCAAAATTTTGAGTAGTAGCTGCTGCAACGAGGACAGTTTCTAACAGTACTCCTTTCTCCCCCTTTTTGGCCAAAAATTGCCAAAGAAAGCCCTCACAAAACCAGATCCAAGAACAGTTTTCCCAAATCCGTATAAACCCCATGATGGTTGTGAGAGAAAAGAATGTGTGACAGGAGGTTATATAAGGAGATACCAGGTTCAAAAAGATGGTAATATAAAATCTTGGTCAAGGATACCTGTTAGAGCATGTGCACATTTCAGACTGACTGTGCATGTATTGTTTGTTTCTGCCAATACCACAAAAAGATCCAGTCCTAATACATGCATAAATTTTGGTCAAAGTAATTCCTGAATAAAATCAGCCTTTGACCCATTTTCGGGACTGAAGATTTATTCCTTCTAGGAAACAGACTACCAATGACGTGGCGAAGTTATTTTCCCGTATTCTTCTTGATTTCCCCAAGGTTGCAATGTCGTTGATAATGTCATGACACTTACTTAGACATTACCTTGCATTTTTCAACAGCAGCCTTCTTTTTACTTCTCTCATTTAGGCACAGAGAAGGGCACTCTAACCAGCTAGTAGCAAGAGATTTTAAGCATGGCCATCACTCATGCTTTGTGTTGCTGAGATCCAATACACCAGAAGACTTCAAACTGCTTCACAGGACATCACAGATTAGTTCTAATACACAAATTTAGATGCCACTTCTATTTCTTGTAGTAAAGGAACCCCTTGAACATATGCTGAATATATCTGATTTACTTCTTCTGATCTTCCATTCACTAGTAGTTGTTGGAGCTAGTGAAGTCTGATTTGCTAGACCAATTTGTTATTGATAAGATCTGAATCTTCCAAATTGCTCCAAAAGTATCAAAACTGCCACTTATGATACTTTTAAGAATTTGCTATTGATAAGAGCAATTCTTCAATCTCCTGTTGTTGAGACATTATCCATGACGTCACAATGTCATATTATCAGAACACATAAACATCAGCATACCACTGCCCTCTTCTGACTTCTGATCTTCAGATTAAGTCCAACATTACAGAGTCTCCCTTCAATGTATATTGTAATTGGAAAAGTGCAACACTCAGTGACTTCCCTTGTTAAGGCCAATCAAAACAGTGGCGTGGAAACCAGTAGCACTAGCTCTGAGGTGGTAACTTTAAGCACCCTGAACTAGTCTTAGAATAGTAAGAACATCTCTGATTCATGCCCTTGCGCTTCCACACTTATCATGACTCTCATGTAGCCATAGTCTGAAACCAACCTCCAACCTTCTTAGTGTGCTTACAAGCTTTACTAAGATTTAGACTTTCTAGAAGGATTATCCTTTGATCATGTCATCCTTCTGTATAATATATTTACTAGTAGTTGCTAATACTAGTAAATTTCTTCAGACCACAACAGTAGTTATGCGTTGTTAAGCATACTTCTTTTAAACACAAGTAGAATCTACTTATTCCAAACCAACAATAAAACTGCCACACTAGAATATTAAGATTCACAATTCCAAGTCTCTGCCACGGACTTCTAACAATAAATGATGTTACAGCATGAACCTATCTGCTTGGATTCTGAAGTTAATCATCCAGGGGATTGATGCCCTTTTATATTCCCCATAAGAAAGGTGTGATTACTCACCAGAGTATTCTTAGAGAGAAATAAACTCTCTACCAAGTTCTGAGTAATAGGTTCAGAATACAGCCTTGCATACATATTAGACAAACAATTAGTCTCCCATCAAAGTGCTTATATATATATATATCTTTATGCAAGATCCTAATGAATACTTAGTCTCCCGTCAAAGTATTCATTATTAGTTAGATTATGCCATCTTCTCAAGGTAGGATAATTATTCTAACAATCTTCTGCTCCATGCATGAAAAACCAACTGGTCCTTACAAGCTTCCTTTGCTGAAGCGGCCCTTCGTTTGAGATGATGTTGCACCATCAGATCTGACATTGATCTCAACCATATGAACCTGGCTTATACTATGGTTTTGGATGAACATCCAAAGCAATCAAAGCACACTTTTCTTACATCCTTTATGATCAGACCCACAACAACCACATAACCATGCAGCAACTAGCATGTATCACCTTCACCTTGACCCTTGAACAGTACAAGGAGTTAATCGTACCATACTCCTGTAGACAAGAGCAGACCAAGTTGTTTCTATTATGTAAGGTCACCACATAAATGAACTTTATGTAAAAGGAGGGTCTTTTGAAAATAACTCCTCCTTGCTACATACAACTAACAAGTTCATCCTAGGTGATGGGGATGACTTGTCAAAGTGTAGATATCCACCATTTGAATTTGGTCCAGGATGTCAAGATATTTTGTATGACATGTCTTCCAAGATCTTCAGGTTAAGGACTCCCCCTGAACCTCAGATCAGATCTTTGTAGAGACTTAAGTGAATTCTCCTTCACGTGCTGCAGTTTATGTGTTTGGTAGACATACCCTGTTCTATTCCTATCCTCTTAGGTAATCACTAAGATCATGAGAAATAAACTCAAGCATCTTATAGAACAAGGTAAGATGAACTCCCTTTCATATCAGCTTGATCATACAGTGTTGAGCTCTTTACTTTAGACACATAGTAAGTACTCTTCATTTGGAATTTGCCACATGTTTCAAATTAAGAGTCCTTAGTTTACTTGCTGTACAAGTTTCAGGTTGCCACATTCTGTAACTTGTACTAGAAGAAACTTCATTATCAATCATGAGGATGTTCACTAAATCTGGAACTTATCTGTCTTTCCTCAACAACTGATGTTTGATTCTGATTTCCACTATCTAATCATACTAGATGATCATGACTGATTACTTCTTCATATTTGTTAAGTATATTTACTTGGCTGAAGACACAGAAATCATATGAGGGGAAACCTGGAATTCACACTTTAAAGTCCTTTTAAGTGCTTTTAGCTCAGTACATATACTCCCTTGATCAATTATTTCAAAACAGATGTCTCCTCTTCCAGATCAGGAGTAGGTTCCAAACATATGTATTCGCACTACAAGTGTTTAGCACCCAGAACATCTGTTCTTCAACTGGCAGTTGCATGATGTTCTAACATCCTTAAGCATATCAGTTCCATCTCCTTGGAACACATCATCCTTGATAATCTTCAAGCAGCTTGTAGATGTATATGAGAATCATTGATCAATTGATACTCATCAACACTAATAATAAATGCCTTTATGAGTGGACTTGAGGACATTATTGATAGATTGCAAAATCTGCTTACAAATTCTGTTGAAAATAATAACCCTAGAGTTCTTCTTTCACTTTAGGCGTTGTATCAGAAGCTATGCAGCGGAATAGCAGTACTTCAACAGAACCTACACAATGCTTACTCCATATAGCAAGCATGACACATAAGGATTGAAAATAAATCAATCCTACAAGTTGTTTGCTTCTTCACCAAGCAACTTCCTAGACCCAACTCTACAACCTGGTTAAAAAGGAAGCTTTATACACACAGATGATACCTTATCAATATCTTCACTCCCGCATGAAGGTTTTGATAATATTCTTCTTTGTGCTGAATACAGGTTGAACAATGCACTCCAAAATCTTCACTCCCGCATGAGGTCTTTGAATTTGTTCAAACACTTTCATCTTCCTTCAACATTGCTGATCAGATTGATCTAGTTTCTCCCAAATTGGTCCATCCTCCACTCCTAGGGACCAAACAATATGAACACTACTGGTTCAAACAATATTCTACCTTGTACACAACCGGAAAGTATCCCCCATGGATCTCATCCAGAGACAGACAGGATGCCTGCTCTGATACCAATTGAAATTCCGGGAATGTCACAGACTCAGAATGTCTAATGGAATGTTAAGACCTCTGATCTGACATTAAGCGCTGTACAAGTAGAATAGGTTGTACTTTTGATATCTGTTCTACAACAGTCACTGGACTAACATACCAAAGCCAGCAACACGCAGATTCTGATTTAATGAAGTTCAGAACAGTTAAGGTTAATCTTATACATTGATGTTACGAGGAATGCTGTGACATCAAGGTAAATAACCAATACAGAAAGTAAATAACACACAGAATTGTTCACCCAGTTCGGTTCAACCAACCTACATCTGGGGGCTTCCAAGCCAGGGATAAAGTTCACTATTAGTAGTATCAATTCAAAGACCCTACAGCCAACACACCCGTTGACAGCCTTCTCACTTAATCACTACCTAATGACACTTTTACCTAAGATCCAATCCTAGATATGAGACCCCTCTCACTCCCCCTCAATCACCGCAGTGATAACTTTCTATAGTACATAAACTGTTCAGAAGATACACTTCCATTGCACATCTTGATCATGCTTAAAAGCTTCAATCAAGTACAATGCATACATCCTTTAACCTACAGGTTTCAAGGAGTATGGTGACCATCCCACAGCCCGGGTGGTTCACAACTAGCCCTAAGTGATTACATCTTGTCAATCAGCCCACCTGCAAATTAGGTTACAATACTTCTATTTATAACCCTTTTACCCAACTGGATTTTGGGCCTTCATATAACAGCAATGCAGCTTTAACAACCTGCATAAAATAAGCAGAAAACTTCTGCTACAAGTTAGGTCTTTAATCGAGCTTTTCTCCTTATCCTTAGCTTCTGATTGAATCTTCTAGGGCTCCACGTATGCCTTCAATTTTCGCTACTTGTTATGCATTCTATTTGGCAGAATATTCTGCATAACTTTAGGAACAGAACTGCATCAGTCTTGACAGTTCAGTAGCTTGATGTCTGGTATGATGTTATGACATCTCTTGAGACATGTTGTTCCAGAACATGTTTAGGCATTTACAATAGAATTTTCAGGCTGTTCCTATTGTACATTACATTACATTATTGTTGCTATTTGTTTTACAAGAGATGAGCCAATCCCAAACGAAGGCACTTACAAGCCTTAAACGAAAAAAAGCTTGAAACCTGCAATCAAACTCAAACAACCAACATAAAGCCTGAAATCCATCAAGCCTGAACAACCAGCAGAAGCCTCAAAAACCTGTCAAGTTTAAACCAAGCCAAGGCCGTAACCTGCACAAACCTGTTGCCCAGCCCAAGCCTAACCATTCAAAACCTGCAAGCTTAAACAACCAGCCAAAGCCATATCAAAACACAGAATCTGTTCAAACTTGCAGCCTAAAACCAGAAAAACATAACTAAAGCCTGAAGTTCAAATCAGTAAAACCACCATTAACCTGCCAAATCTAAACAGCACAAGCCCAAACTGCTCAAACCATGTCAAGCCTTACCTGCATCAGTCTTAACCACCAACAACCTGCCTAAAACCTTCATCCATTGAACCCTCAGAACTCAAGGAGTTTATCATAGGGGTATTAACCAACACATCCAGACATCAAACATTCAAAATTTCCAAACCATCCAGCTAAAGTGTTCAAAGGCAACACAAAAACCCTCAGAAAGCATCATCATTGGGCAAAGGCTATCAAAAACAAGTACATACAAGCCAACAAGAAGAAGAGGAAAAGGCAACTAGGGTCAAACATCACAAAAACCCTCAGAATTTTTTCATCATTGGGCAAACAATAAGCAAGGCAGTTCAACACTAACCAACAATATCAACATTGTCAAGCTCAGAACAAGCATACAGAGGGTCCAGCATACAAAGCAACAATTCAACAACATATCGGAGCCATCACACAAGTATACAAGGGCAAGGGTTCACAAAGAAGCAGAAGAAGAACATAAGCAAAAGGCAAATAAGCAGAAGAGAAGATCAGGGGGTAAGGGTTTTCAGAAAGGTTGTCATCACAAAACCCATAGAAGATAAAGATACAAACCAGGACACTAAGCAAAGCTAGCACCAAGTTCGTCACTGCTTCCCTCGCCGTCCGGCCCTCCACGCACCTCCGGTCCACCTCGTCTCCACCTTCAAGACTAGAGGTATAAACCCATCCCCTTTCTCCTTTCACAAAAAAACAACAGCATTTAATTCGAATCAGTAAGCAAAAAAGTAAAACATATGAGATATAAACTGAAACCCTAACGCGAACGATTAAGGATTCGTTACCTTGAACAAACACCGCTGGAGCAATCCTTGGAGGGAGAAGAGGTGGAGGCTGCACCGGTGGCCCTAGACGGAAGAGAAACTCAGGCGAAGGTGTGAGAACGAACAAAGAAGACGAAGGGCAAGCAAGCTGTAAACCCTAAGCGTGTCCCAAATGAAACAATCACTCACAATCCTAAACGAAAACACAAAGACAATTGGGCCTTGCCCACCTCTGAAGCGCATAAGCCCCAAATGAATCACATTAACACCCCCTTGTTTTTGTTTTGATCCAGTATGGGCCAAGATGAACTTTCAAAGGCCCATTCCTTTTTTTTACTAACAAAATATATTGCTCTAATACTTTTCTTTTTCTTTTTTTTATATATATACACTTTACTTAATAATACTTTTATATGTAAATTAAGATTTTATAAAAAATATACCAAAACGTTCGTTTTTTCTAATTTAAAACATTTTTAAATTTTAAAACATTTCCTTTCTTAAAATGCCTTTTTTGTACATAAATCATAAATCATAATTACATAATTTTTCCTTTAGATAAATACTTTTTTTCTTTTTTTTCAAGATATTATTTTTGTACATAATCAATTAAAATACTTCTTTTTTATATACATAATATAATTAAAATTTAAAACATTTTTTCTTTCTTTTTACCTTTTTGTACATAATCAATTAAAATACTTTTTTTTTATATACATAATATAATTAAAATTTAAAACATTTTTTCTTTCTTTTTACCTTTTTGTACATAATCAATTAAAATACATTTTTTTAATATACATAATTTAATTAAAATTTAAAACATTTAATTAAAATATTCTTTAGTACATATTGAAGAAATATACAAGACTACAAAGATTAAATAAATAAACATTTAATTCTTTTTATTTAAGTTAAACAATACTTAATAATACCCATTTAAATTCACATCTTAACTTGTAAATAATTCTCATACATGAACAATTACACTTACACAATACACTTTACATCTTATACATGTACAATTGCTATTCTTATACGTTACTATACATTGTTTACATTTTGATCGCAATTCGATTTGGTTGTGATCTATTGGACACTACATTCCTAAAGTCTCATCCCCATTTGTAAATTTGTACCCCCACTCCCGGATACTATTTGTAATAGCGTAGACTTTAAATTCTTGCAATTTATCGCTTTCCAATTATACCATGGTTAGACCTAGGGTTTGCATGTACATAAAATCAAACGCTAGATAACCTAATACAAAGACAAATACATGAAATCAATACACAATCACACTTGCACCCCCTAGGGTAATCCCGCATGCTGCCTTCCAAAATGGGCCATGCTTGCACGTCGAGTTTCTTTGGCAAAACAAATTCAAATGATCATAAGTCCCTCGATGACGCTTTCGAAAGTTGCCTAAAACAGAATGATCATAGTCCCTTCAAGCAAATTGCCAAAGACACTTGGCACCATTGCATTCATGGTCCATACGATGACCCGCACCCGTCCCGTTAAACTTCCTAAACGCAAGATTGTCCACCAAATTCAATGGTGGAACAAAATTGTTAAAAAGGATTGAAAACATAGAGAAAACCTTTGAGTACAATAGGGGTAGACAAAACTCTTAGTTACTTGAGATCAACTTGCAAAAACACTTGCCTTCTTTTCAAAAACCACACTTCATGCACACTTTCAAAACAAACTCTCAAAAACATTTGAAACATCTTTTCGAAAAGATACACACTTTTGTAAGACACTCAAACACGAGTCAAATACATTGGTTGCCTAAGACAAGGCATCTCTTCAAAAACATTTTCAAAAACACACACACACCATCTTCAAGCAATCAAAAATCAAGGCAAGTGATCTAAAACCAAGTAACTAAGAGCCCATGGATAACCATGGATGAAAAGGGTGCTAATACCTTCCCTTTTCATAATCTACCCCCCGAACCCACGAAATATCTCAAAAGGTTTTTGCTGTGCTTTTTAAACCTTTCCTTTAGGATAAAATAAAAAGTTGGTGGCGACTCTTGCTAAACCGAACAAGTGCGAATACAAACGCAAAAACTCAAGTCAGTTCTCCCACCGTATCACACAATTTATATACTTTATCAATGTTTATAATATATGGATGTAATGTATGCGTATGTAAGCTGATTTGTTGTATTGTTGAGGAAAATAAATCCTTGACTGCTGCTGAGGATTCTGTTGTGAGAGTTATTCCATATACTTCTTGAGGAATCTTCCTGGGGAATCCAGAGAATTTTAATGACTTCTACTGGGAATTATTGACGGGAGTCTTTGTTCTGTCGAGGAGCAATAAAAACTCTATGGGGAAAATCATATTCCTGTTTGGAGAAAGTTCAGGAGCTTCGGTCGTCTGCCACTCTACTGGGGAGTTACCCTAGGTTGGGGAGAAACAAAAGTTAACCGTTATTTGGTTGATTTTCAGGCTTCAAGACAAACTTGCTGGGGAATTTATAGAAACTGGATGATTTCCGCTGTGGGTTGATAGTTTGAATTTTTTGCTCCACTGGGGATTGGTAGTTGGTAGTCTCAGCTCCGCTGAGGGTCTATAGTTCAAAGTTTTAGCTCCGCTGGGGATCTTAATGACGTGCTGCAGGGATTGCTCATGGAATAGCCTAAAGACGTTTTCCTAACCTTTCAACCTGTCAGTAATTACTCTTTTTCTTCCTGTTTATTTGTAAACAGTAATTATGTTCAAATGCATATGTTCATTAATGAATCATTGGACGTTTTTGCAAATAAAAACATAAGTGTAAAGAAACAGGCAAGTAGTTTTCTGTACTTTGAAAGAGATATCTTTGTATTTACTTTGAATAAGTATTTTGTACAAAGGAGACAAACATCCTAGTAAGAGGATGGTGTCATAAATAGGAAAAAAATTACAAAGAAAGATAGCTATGTGTAATAATCCCATGGGGTTCCCATTCTGCTATAGCCTCCGTATCTCCGAATATCTTGTCCATTTGTTGCTTCGTCCGAAGATGATTGAATTGATCAGAAGCTCCGAGTTTGTCCGTGAAGAGATTATCCTTAAAGTGATCCGACGAGACATAGTCATACGCTTTAATTCCCTAACTTTTGCCTGGACCGCCCTTTCGGGTTTTCAGTCCACCGGGAAACCCTTTTTTGCCCAAATCGCCCTTTCAGGTTTTCAACTTGCCGGGTGTACAATTTTTTTTTTGTTTTATCCCTAATTTTTGCCCGAACCTTTTAGTTCGCCGGGATGCCCTTGTTTTGCCTAGGTGTGTCAACCTAGCGGGTCTCTTATGCGTAGTATCTTTTGACTATGTCTGCGTTCGCAGGGTGTGGCAGGTCGTCGCCGTCCATGGTGGTTAAGATCATCGCCTCACCAGAAAAGATGTTCTTGATTACAAATGGTCCTTCATAGGTAGGAGTCCATTTTCCCCTAGAATCACTTTGTGGCAAGATGATGCGCTTGATCACAAGATCTCCAACTTGATACACTTGGCGTCTGACTTTCTTGTTGAAATCCTTGATCATCCGCTTTTGATACGTCTGACCATGGCAAACAGCAGTAAGTCTCTTCTCGTTAATTAAGTTCAACTAATCAAGTTGGTTTGGATCCAATCGTCTTCACTCAAACCTGCATCCTTCATGATTCTTAAAGAGGGGATCTGGACCTCAATAGGTAAAACAGCCTCCATGCCATAAACTAAAGAATAGGGTGTTGCCCCAGTTGAAGTGCGAGCCGTGATACAATACCCGTGGAGAGAAAATGGTAGCATCTCATGCCAGTCCTTGTAGGTGACTGTCATTTTTGGTATGATCTTTTTGATGTTTTTGTTCGCAACTTCGACAGCACCATTATTCTTTGGCCGATAGGGAGACGAATTGTGATGTTGAATTTTGAACTGTTTGCACAAGGCGGTGATCATAGTATTGTTAAGGTTTGTACCATTATCAGTGATGATCCTTTCGGGGATACCATACCGACAGATAAGGTTCTGCTTGATGAAGCGGGCAACAACATTCTTAGTGACGGATGCGAAGGAAGCTGCTTCGACCCACTTTGTGAAGTAATCAATGGCCACCAGAATGAAGCGGTGTCCATTGGAGGTTGTAGGCTTGATCTCCACAATCATATTAATCCCCCACATAGTGAAGGGCCAGGGAGCTGTTAAGACATTTAGAGGAACCAGAGGCATGTGCACCTTGTCTGCATAGATTTGACATTTATGGCAGGTTCGGGAGTGTTGATAGCAGTCTGCTTCCATGGTAGACCAGTAATAGTTTGTCCGTAGAATCTTCTTTGCCATCGTATGCCCGCTAGAGTGAGTGCCAAAGGTACCTTCATGCAATTCATCCATGATCTTTTCAGCCTCAACCCTGTCCACACAACGAAGCAGAATGGAATCATGATTGCGCTTGTACAGGATGCCATTACTTAGGAAGAACTTAGCTGAGAATCTCCTTAAGAACTTTTTTTCATTGACTGAAGCTCCTTCAAGATATTCTTGAGCCTCGAGATACCTTTTAACTTCATGAAACCAAGGTTGGTCCACTACTTCTTCGATATTGATCTCGTGACAGTGTGCGGGTTCATCCATCCGTTCAATGGTGATCTGGGGAGCCTCGTTATCCCAATTAAGTTTAAACATGGATGACATTGTAGCTAGAGCATCTGCAAGTTGATTTTCTTCTCGCGGGAAATGCTCGAAGGTAATCTGCTCGAAATGTGGTAACAATGTCAGGACATGTTATTTGTAAGGGATGAGGTTTGGATGCTTAGTATCCCATTCTCCTTTGTCTGACTGATGACCAAAGCTGAATCCCTAAACACAACTAAAGATTTGATTCCCAATTTTATGGCAGCCTTGAGTCCAAAGATGCATGCTTCGTACTCTGCCATGTTGTTCGTACAGTTGAAGCAAAGTCTAGCGGTGAAAGGAGTATGGCATCCTTCCGGAGATATAAGCACAACACTGATACCGTTACCAAGCGCATTGGATGCCCCATCAAAGTACAGGGTCCATCGGGATCCTTGTTCAGGTCCGTCATATGGTCTGAAGTCTCCAACATTGTCCAATGTCATGATGTCTTCGTCAGGGAAGTCGAACTTCATGGATTGATAATCTTCTACAGCTTGATGGGCCAGATGATCAGCTAGCACACTGCCCTTTATAGATTTTTGGGTAGTGTATTGTATGTCATATTCCATTAGGATCATCTGCCATCTAGCTATCCTTCCAGACAGAGCAGGTTTCTCAAAGATGTACTTTATCGGATCCATCTTAGATATCAGCAAAGTGGTATGAGTCAACATGTACTGTCTTAGCCGGCGAGCAACCCATACCAAAGCGTAGCAATTTTTCTCGAGCAGTTAATATCTTGTTTCACAGTCGGTAAACGTTTTGCTAAGGTAATAAATGGCATGCTCTTTTCGTCCAGACTCGTCATGCTGCCCCAGTACGCACCACATTGAATTCTCTAGGACGGTCATATACATGATTAGCGGTCTTCCCTCGATGGGTGGCATCAAGACAAGAGGCTCTAGTAAATACTCCTTGATTTTATCGAAAGCAATTTGACAGTCATCATTCCATCTAACTACCTGATCTTTCTTCAACAGCTTGAATATTGGTTCACAAGTAGATGTTAGGTGAGAAATGAACCTAGAAATGTAGTTTAGGCGTCCCAAGAAACATCTGACCTCCTTCTCAGTGCGAGGAGTAGGCATTTCTTGTATAGCTTTAACTTTGGCAGGATCAACCTCGATGCCTTTGTTGCTGACAATGAAACCTAAGAGCTTACCAGACTCCGAATGTGCACTTGTTTGGATTCAATCTTAGCTTGTACTCCTTCAACCTGACAAACAGCTTTTGCAAGTGATCAAGGTGTTCTTCTTCAGTTTGTGATCGGGCTATCATGTCATCTACGTAGACCTCTATCTCATGATGTATCATATCATGAAATAAAGCTACCATGGTGCGTTGATAGGTTGCCCCGACATTCTTCAGTCTGAATGGCATCACTTTGTAGCAGAACGTACCTCATTATGTGACAAAAGTAGTTTTCTCCATGTCCTCGGGTGCCATTTTGATCTGGTTATAGCCTGAGAATCTGTCCATGAAAGAAAATACTTTGTGTTGGGCTGTATTATCAACCAGGATGTCGATGTGTGGAAGTGGAAAATCATCTTTAGGGCTGGCCCTGTTTAAGTCTCTATAATCCACGCACATTCTCACTTTGCCATCCTTTTTAGGCACGGGAACTATGTTAGCAACCCATTATGGATAGGAAGTAACAGCCAGAAATCCAGCGTTGAACTGCTTCATAACTTCTGCTTTGATCTTCTCTGACATGTTAGGTCTCATGCGGCGGACTTTTTGCTTCACTGGTGGACAGACTTCTCTAGTGGGCAGACGATGTACCACAATGTCTGTATCGAGTCCCAGCATGTCTTCGTGTGACCAGGCAAAGATCTCAACATAATCATTCAAAAGCTGAATTAGGTGCTCCTTGACACTCGGCTCTAGATTGGAACCCACTCTGATTTCCTTTCTTCCTTCCTCGGTACCCAAGTTGATTGTATCCAACAGCTCCTCATGAGGCAGAATAGCCCTTTCCTCTTGTTGTAGAAGTCTAGCCAATTCCCTTGGCACCTCACAATTTTCCTCACCTTCGTATTCGGCTTGGTAGATCAGATCTTCAGAGTCACTGAAGGCTATAGCAGTATCGTTACCCATGGGATCCGGAATGGAAGGGTACCTACATTTGTGAGTGTGGGTGTGTGTAAGGGTATAGCAATTTTAAAACAACAAAATGTAAAAGAAAGACAATGAGCACAAAAGGTTTATATATGAAAAAGCGTCCATGATTCATTGAAATGACATATGAAAATGAAATAAGAACCCTTAAAAATGGACCATTGTGCCTCGGGTAAGACACAAGGTTGAAAAAGTACAAATTGTTTGTGAATTATTACAGTCCAACAGAAATGCGAAAGATAAATTACTGATCAATGAAAGTAATCGGAACAAAGTCTTTGGCTTCCCAGTTGCACAGTCCTCCACCGATAGTAGGAAATATCCAGGCTTCCAAGCTGCCCTCCTCTTCACTGTCCTCTAGTGCATTAACCCCTTGGTGACTGATCTTCACAGGTGGCCCTCCGGCACGGGCGCGGTGCACGGCCTTCTGAGCTGTTAAGGTGAACCCCAAGCCGAACTTGTCTGATTTGTAGGGAATGTCTGGTAGCTGTCCCCAGATGGTGGACCCGCCTTCTTCCACTACTGCCTTTGCATCCTTGAGAGAGGACATACGAGGTGGAGGTCTTGTGATCTTTGGAATCGAAGATACCGCCTTGGTTGTCGCTATTTCAGGAGAGACTTCTTCAAAATGTTGGAAAGGGGTCTCAATGAACTCGCCATCTAACTCCACATAACGGAAGGAATTCAGATGACTAATCACATACTCCTCTTCCCCATGGACAGTTATGATCTTCCCTTGGACGGGGTACTTGAGCATCTGATGCAAAGTGGAGGTGACAGCTCCAGCATTGTGAATCCAAAGGCGTACCAACAGACAAGAGTAGGAAGGACGGATGTCCATCACATAGAATGTTGAATTAAACGTCTGAGTTCCCACCTTGATCGGGATGTCCACCTCCCCAAGGACCATCCTTTTAGAGTCGTCGAATGCTCTCACAATTATGTTGCTAGGTTTTAAAGTCAGCCCCTCACAATCCAACCTATCTAGGGCTTTCTTCGGCAAGACATTTAAAGACGATCCAGTATCAACCAAGACATGGGCTAGGGTCGTCCCCCTACACTCTACCGAGACATGTAGTGCATCGTTGTGTTTTCTCCCTTTGGAGGTTAAGTCAGCATCGGAGAAACCCAGGCCATTGTCAGCTGTCAGACTGGCCACACACTCTTGGAATTGATCCGCAGACATCTCTTGTGGTACATGAGTCGTCTTCAGAAATTTTACCAAAGGTTTAGCATGCACCTCAGAGCACAGCAGTAATGCTAACATAGAGATTTTAGAGGGGGTCTGCCCCAGTTGTTCTACCACATCATAATCACTTTTCTTAATGATCCTCAGGATTTCTTCCATCTCCTTCTTGGATGTCTCAGGAATAACTAGTGATTGAGCCTTCGTCAGGACAGGCCGCTCTTGAACGTTCTTTCCTTTATTCTCAGCAATGGAAGTAGGGATAGGAATTGTATTGTCTTCTTTGTTGGTTGGTACACTTGCAGGTACAATTACTGGTGCGGAGGTAGTCTTCGGAACGGCCACAGGTCCAAAGACTGTTGTTGGAGGAGCAATCTCTAGAGAGAAAATTCTCCCACTGCGGGTAATTTTGCTTGTTCCGGCAATGTTACTGATGTCGGGATTGTCCTCTTCGGAGCTCTCTTCTTCAGCAGTCGATTCAATCTGTTTAATACCATGGTAGTAGATTTCTCCACCATAGTTCCATGGTACCGTCTTATCTGATTTGTATGGTGTTGGCCCGGCATTGTTATCTTCAATGGAGTAGTCACTGGAGCAGATGTAGTCCTAACGGGTTTTTTAGGAACCCTGGAAGGATTGGCGTATATGGTTTTTATTGAAACTTCTGGAACTAGAATGGGTGAAACAAGAGCTTTCTCAAACAAGATTTCCTGGTTATCAATCAGTTGTTGGATACCTTTCTTCAATAGAGGGCAGTCAAATGACGAGGATAGGCAAATACAGCAATCTTTGTCACAACCTGGGAACACCCCAGCCTTTAACAAATTCAACTTGATGGTCGAGAGCGGAGTTAGAAATTCATCCACGGTGTCAACAAATAAGTCTTCCTCAACAGCACTGGCATTGTGTCCATGCCTAGGCATTGGAGCGGAGTTAACATCCGGTTTCTCAGGCGCTTCAAATTCAACTTCCTTCACATTTATCAGATCTTGAATCTTGTTCTTCAGAGCCCAACAATTGTCGGTGTCGTGCCCTGGACTTTCAGAATGGTACGCGCATCTGGCGTTGGGATGGTAGTGTGGAGACGTAGTATTGGGATTTTTAGGGGCCTCTTTTAGCATGGCCAGATTCAACTTCTGAAGATGCGGTAGGACTTGAGCGGGAGTCATGTTAATCTTGGTGAATTTCTGCAGTGGCCTTTCCATCCTTTGTTGATTGTTTCTCGGTTGGTCTGATGCAGGCTTTTGAATCATAACGGCCCCTACCGTTGGTCGGCGCTCGGTTCTTCCCTGATTCCTCTGTGTATAGACAATAGACACTCTCTTCTTTCCCGTGAAGGGCTTTTTAACAGCAGTATAGGCATATGCGTCTTTCTGAATTTTCCCGCTTCTTATACCGGCTTCCACCCTTTCGCCAGTCATGATTAATTCGGTAAACCCAGATGAAGAGCTCCCAATCAGATGATTGAAAAATGGACCTGACAAGGTCCCAAGGAACATATCCACTAATTCTCTGTCGGATAGAGGGGGATGGACTCTGCTTGCGAGATCCCTCCATTTTTGAGCATAGGTTTTGAAACCCTCATCTGTTCCCATAGACATACTCTATAAATGTGTCCTAGTCGAGGCCAAATCAGCATTGTACAGATACTGTTTGTAGAAAGCGGCAGCCAACTCTTCCCAATTACGGACATTGGACCCTTCTAATTGGTAGAACCAATCCAACTGAGTCCCCGATAAGGTTTCCTAGTAGAAATGCACCCACAGATTTTTGTCAGACGTGTGGGGCTGAATCTTTCTGACATATGACCTCAGATGTAGTTTTGGGCAAGAGATACCATCATACTTGGCGAAGTTTGGGACCTTGAACTTCTGTGGGATGACTACCCCTGAGATGAGTCCTAATTCTTCAAAATCCAAACCGGGAACTCTCTGAATCTCCATGGCGTTCAAACGATCCTCTAGTTGTTTGTATTTATCATCAGCATGAGGATATTGCTCCTCAGAGTAATTAGGCTCTTCCTCTCCTTCGGATACTGGATCGTCGTTCACTTCCTGGGTCTCGACCCCTCGGTTATCTCCTTCACCCGATGATGTTGCAAAGTCCAAGGTTTGCCTGGTCTGTCCTTTAAACCTTCTTCCCATGATCACAACCCCAGTTGGTTTCTTCGTCTTCTTCTTCTTCCCTTTGGCTAGCAAAGTACTCAACTCCTCTTGCCCTTTTCTCAGAGCCATGAGCATTTGTTGAAACTGGGCATTATGCGCCTGAAGATCTTTCACAGTTTGTTCAACATCCATCTCACTGAAATAAACAGTAGGAGGATAAGGTGACCTGTTATGAGAAACTTGTATGATGTTATGGTGAATGAAGATGCAATATGCAAATGATTTCAAGGAAATTTAGAATATTTAAATTTGTCCAAACCAAAAAAGAACACACGTCATATTAAATAAAAACAAGTTTGAATACATCATGCCTCCTTGGGCTTACAAAGAAAGAAACAAAATACAACAAAAATTCTCAAGACAAAAAGACCGAACGCATCCTTTTTGGAGCAATGTAGGTGTTCAGATTTTTCTCTTCATGAAGCAGTTTGGTGAGCTCTAGAACCTTCTTCTCAATGGAGTAGTACTGGGTTTCAAAGATGTCTCGCTCTTCCTTCAACTGAATCCAGGCTTTCTGCAGGTCTTCGAGAGAGGTAGGCATGTCAGGATGAATAACGGTGTATGGGACGTCTCTTCAATAACAGGCTCAATGATGACAGGAAGGATGGATGGGTAAGGCATCAAGAGACTCTGGGTACGAGCTCGTACCCACTTAAGGTAAGGCTCGAGAGGGATAGAGTTTTTATGTCCCAAAGTCCTACTATCCACTTTGTTCACCATTCCCCAAGCACGTGTAAACCTCTGGCGGTAACCTTAGTCTTCTTTGTCGTAGTCGAAAACTAGACCTCGGACGAGCATCTCATGAGGGCCATCTCTTCGGGCATACCCAAATTGCCGAAGAGCTAAACACGGGTTGTAGGTGATACCTCCCCTAATACCAAGCAGAGGTACATTAGGGAACTCCCCACATCGGTCAATGATAGAGATATCTTCCAAAGATCTTGAGCACCAACGGACATCAGAGTTAGTGAGAGACATCATCCTTTGAGACCAAGTCAATCTTTGCTCGTTCTTCAATGCTGACTGAGGAAGGTGCGAAGTGAACCACTTAGCGAGTAGGGGGTACAATACAAAAGGGTACCACTTTTCTACATGGTACGGGTACGAAGGCAACGCAAGATGTCTCCTAGAAAGGTGGGTATAGGATTGCGAGAGAGAAAGACTTTGATGGCATTAACGTCTATGAATTGGTCCGAATTAGGAAACAGAACCAAACCATAAATGAGGAGAGCTAGCACGTCTTTGAAAGCTTGGAAATCCATGTCATCCCAGAATGAATGAGCTTTTTCCAAAAGAAACTTAGCTAGAAATCCTTTAACCCCACTTCTTGTCTCCCAATTGGCTGTGACGTCGACCCTCTTCACATGTAAAGCTTCGGCGATGACTTCAGGTTTTGGAATCCCTTCTAGACCGGTGACCGGTATCTGATTAAGCACGGGCACCCCTAAGAGTAGAAAGAACTCTTCCAATGTAGGTACCAACTTATAGTCCGGAAAAGTGAAACAATGATGTACGGGATCAAAGAATTGGAATAGTACACACATCAATTCTTCTTGGAAGTTGGATGTAGCCAAACTGAGGAGTCGACCATACTTCTTGGTAAAAGGAGAATCCCCTGGCACTCTTGAGGCTAGCTCTTGAAGTTGAGGATGTGCTTTTACAAAGCTAATTCGGATGGTATTTCTTCAGAGAGAATTCATATCCTACAAAACAAAAACAAAGATAAATTTCTAAATCCTTGAAATGGTTAGTGAGCATGCATATGATGTTGATGATGTTTATGATGTTTATGTACAAGCAAACATATATACACACAATAAACAGATCCCTATGTTTCAGGCTTGCATGAGTTCGTAGGTAAGTACCCTCTTGAAGTTTTAGTTGGCTCAACCTGTCTTAGAAATAATGATTGGGTTCTAAAGAATCTCAATATCACCGACCTTTCTTTTAGGCATTGTCTCAGCTTAATCAATATTTTCTTGCGGCCGAGATATCCCAAAAGTCTAGCCTCAATGAGTGTAGTATCGAGTGTCAACCAATTTTCAGCTTTACACCGAAACCGGCTACCTCACTACGTCCTAATGGCCAAGTTTGTTCAATTAGGGTTCTAAGGTTAATTAGTGCTTCGTGACGCCACTCAGCGGCCCCGTATTCTCCTCGATTCACCACGAGGGATACCGGTACCCACAAATGCATCACACTAACATAGCCATTGTTTCAACCATATCGGTCTATGCCGTACAGTCTCCACAATCTATTGCTATTTACCTAAAAAGGTGCCCCAAATCCGGGGGGGGGGGGGGGGATCAAAGCAAGCCCAATACAAAGAACTGAATATAAAGCATACAAATCAAATAATTAAAGTGAGTAAAAGTGATTTATCCCTAAGGTAACCCCACTTTTAAATCCATCCCCAGCAGAGTCGCCAGTTCTATGATACGGTGGGAGAACTGACTTGATTTTTTTGCGTTTCGATCGCACTTGTGCAGTTAGCAAGAGTCGCCACCGACTTTTCTTTTATCCAAAAGGAAAGGTAAAAAAGCACAGGAAAGACCTTTCGAGATTTTCTCGGGTTCGGGGGGTAGATTATGAAAAGGGAAGGTATTAGCACCCTTTTCATCCATGGTTTTCCATGGGCTCTTAGTTACTCGTTTAGATCACTTTCTTTCATTTGATAGTGTGCCTGTGGTGTGGGCTTTGAAAGTATTTTGAAAAATCTCTTTGTAATGGTTCTCGTCTCTATAAGAACGTATAAAAAGTTTTGTTTCGAAAAGTGGTTCAAAGATGTGTTTGTGAATCGTGTTTAGGAAAGTGTTTTGAAAAGATTTTTTGCAATGGTTCTCGTCCCTATAAGAACGTATACAAAATGTTTTGTCTCCTTGAAAATTTTTTGAAATGAAAGTGTAGGTGTGAAAAGTTTTTATTGTAAGCAAGCGAGTAACTAAGGGTGAATCTATCTACTCGAAAGGTCTTAAATTGTTCTTTTCTTCCTCCTTTTAATGGTGCTATCTTACCATTGATTTGGTAAGAAGCCCCATCATTGGATGTGAAGGGACAAGAGCGGGTCAATTTCACAATCATCGAAAGCAACTTAGGAGACGCTTTAGCAATTTTCGTAAGGGACGAGATCGTTTTAATCGAAGGCAACATCGAGGGTCATCGAGGGACTACGATCTTTTTTATCGAAGGGTCATTACTAGAGCGTCCCATATTCGAGGGACATGATTGTATTTCCGAGACAACGAGCGAGGTTGCCCTAGAGGTGCGCGTGTGAAAAAGTGTGTTGGTTTCAAGTTAATTTATTATTGGATTAGGTCATCTAGCGATTGATTTTTGAATCTTGCCATACACGCCTAGTTACTATACAGTATATGGAAAGCAGTAAATTGCGGGAATTGAAATTCTAAGCTATTACAAAATGTTCGGGAGTGGGGGTACAATTTTTACAAATGGGGATGAATCAAATGAGATAGGAAGGTCCAAATATCAAACAATACAACCAAATCGAATTTTGTGCGATTTAATTAAAGTTATGATAATCCATGAAAATAAAAGCAACAAAATATGAAATGTTAAGTATTTACATTGAAAAGAGAAAGGTAAAACCTATTCTAAAAAATAAAAATGATTGATTAAATTAAATTCTTTATTTTTTGTATTTTTTGTTAATTAAGAAAGACAAAACTAAGTTCTATTATTATATTTAAAGCAAAAATTTATTAAAAATAGAAAAATAATAAAAAATAATTATATAAAATAAAACCTAAATCAAATTAAAATTAAAATCTTAAGTTATATTAGTAATTGTATATATATAAAAAAGATGTAAAAGAAGACAAATTAAACTTAAAAAAATGCAGTGGGCTTATTGGAAGATTTGGGAGAAGGCCCAAAGAAAATAGTTTTTTGCTGTAATACTAAAAACAGGCATAGGGGGGTGGATCCAGTAAAACGAATGGGCTTAAGGGGCAGATTAAAAAAAAAACAAGCCCAAGTCTCTAACTCTGCTTAGTTGTTTGATTAAGGGATCAAAAGTAAAATTAGGGTTCTTAGAACCCTTCTGATTCACAGCGGCGCCGCTTCATCTCTTTCGCTCATCCCTTCCATTTTTTTGTTGAAACCTCTGAATAAAAGCACTACCCGTCCCTATTTCCTTTTGCGAATGAAATCACTCTCTTCATCTCCATCTCACCACGACTCGTATCTCTTTGAAAACCCTAGTTGTTGAATTCGGTCCTAAACCTAAGAGACCCGACAATGAATCGTCCTTGACCTCCCCCCTCACTCTCTGTTGCCGGAATACGATCGTTCTCGCTTCCCTAATCAAGTGCTAACGATCTTCTTTGAAAAAGGTAAGGTTTTAAAATTTCGTTGATTTTCTTATCTCTATGTTTTTTTGACTAATTAACCTCATGATTTTAGATGCAGAGAAATGTGATTATGAGAAAGATGAAGAATCCATACCTGTTGGAATTCTTTCTGTGAAATGGAAAGGGGACGGCGAGGTCGAAGACTGTACTCAGTGGTGGCGGAAGTAGTACGAGGGGAGAGATGAGAATGAAGGCGTTGGTGTTTCTGACTTGTTGGTAATTTCTTCTTATCTCTTTGAATGATGATGATGTTGGTTATCTGGGATGTTTGGCTTTGTTTTTTTGGAATTTTGGGTTTGATGATTCTTCTGGTTTTTTCTGAGTTTGAGGTTTGGATACTGGTTTTTTTTGCTTTTGAAATTTGTCTCAAGTTTTTGAGTTTGAGGCTATGTTTTTGGTTATGGTGTTTTGGTTTTGGATTTTGGCTCTGGTTTTGTGAGTTTGAAAATGGTTAATAAGTTTTTGTTGCTGGCTTATGTTTTGGATCAGGTTTGGGACGTTTGGCTTTGTTACAGGTTTTGTTGTTTGAGATCTTTCAACTGTTCCTGAGTTTGTGAAACTGTATTTTAGATTTTGGATGCTTGGAGTTTTTTTTTGAGGTTTTGACAGTTTTGAAACTTGTGTTTCAGTTTGAGGCTTGGTGATGTTTCTCTGGTTTTTTCAGTTTGTGAAACTGTTGCAGGTTTGGTTGATGGTGGTTGACTGTATTTTTCAGCTTGAGACTTGTGTCTCAGGTTTTTGTTGGTTTTGTAAGCTTGAAGCTTGAGACTTGTGTTCTGTTTTTTGGGAGTTAACAGGTTTTGTTGGTTTTGTAAGCTTGAAGCTTGGTTCAGTTTTTTTTGTTGCTTTGGAATTTTGTTCGGAATCTTTGGCTTTTGCTATAGGTTTTGGATATGTTACTGATTTGGTTTTGGTTTTAGGCTTGGTTTTTTGAAGGTTGGATGCTTGTTTATCAGTTTGAGGCTTGTTGTTGTTTTTTGAGGTTTGGCTCGGTTCAGGTTTTAGAGGTTTGAGGTTTGAGACTTTGACAGTTTTTGAGTTTGGTGATTTTTTTTGTATTTGATGATGGTTTAGATTTGAGACTTTTGGTTTTGGAGGTTTTTTGGTTTTGACAGTTTGAGACTTGTGTATATTTTGAGTTTTGTGATTTTTTGTATTTGATGATGGTTCAGATTTTTTGACCTCTCCCCTGTTCTATTGCTTCCTTCTTATTATATTCACCTTACTTCTGTTATCTCTATTCAAAATGGTGGGAAACCAACAATTTTGAATATTTTAACGTATTGTCCTTATGGCTTTTTTTGTGGCAGTTTTGTTTTTTAGCATATTCTATGCAACTTGTGGCAGGCAGGGCAGCAAAGCTGTGTATCCCAATAACCTAGGTGACTTCTTTCTTCCCTTCTCTCTCAATGACAATAAGAAAGAAAATTGCTTTTTGCCCTTTTTTCTAATTCTGAAAGGTTTGCATGGAAAATGGAAAATTATGACTTATGCTTCTTGAACAAGCTTTTGCTTATTTGACTTAGCTATTTATTTTTCCATACTGCTGCACTGCTTTTGTTGATGTTGTTTGTTATATTGTTGCCTCGTTTTTGTTGATGTTGTTTGCATTTTGTTTGGACAAAGCTGTTTGTTTGGCTTTTGGGGCTGCTGTTTGTGATGCTGTTTGGGCATTCTGTTTGATTCAGTTTTGCTGTTTGTTCGGACAATTTGTGGTATTTTATTTGTTTGGACAACTTTGTAACATTTCTTCTTGTTTGGACAGCTTGGTAGCATTTCTTCTTATTTGGACAGCTTTGTAGCATTTCTTGGACAGTTTATAGCATTTCTTTTCCTTCTTTTTGTGAACCAAGAAGGATAACCTTCTTATGATTTGCAAAATAGAAAAATAAAATTGTGATGAATAATGGCATTCTGATTCCATTCTTGCAAACCTTAATGATGAATAGCATTTAAAATCTCTGTTCATGCCCAAATGATTTGTACTAATCACATTTTCTTTCTTTTGTTTTCATGTGAGCAAAATTGGATGTGACAAAGCAAGGGAGGCAAGAACTCTATGGCAAGCAAGGAAGTCTTGGAGATAAGCAAAGGAAATTGATACGACTTCAATCCTCAGACAAACTTAGGCATAGATTAGTTCTCCTAGGCCAAACATTTGGATTTTCTTTGTAATTTAGAAAAATCATTCTTGTATTGTATCCAATAATTGTATCAATTCATTTTCAAATATGATAGGTTGTAAAACCTAAAGTATTTAAAATAATAAATTGTTTTGTAACAACGTTTGAAATTGGAAAAAAATCTTGAGTTTTAGCATGAAATATTCCGGTGTCAATTGAAATTCTTTATCAACAATAACTTGTAATTTTCTCTTCGCATCCTAATTGATTTTTTTGAAATTCCCAATCAAGATATTTGAAACAAAATGCTCCAGTCTGGTAACTTACATTCCAAGTAATCCCAATAACCATGTAACTGCATTTCAAACAAATACGCACTGTATATTCCATTTCCTAACCAAACAAAAGTTTTAAAATGCTCTGAGAACAAACATTGTCTTTTCAGTAAACTTGAGGAAGCATGAAGACCTGTGAAAATCAATTGAATTTCTAAAAATTCATTTTCTTTTGAGAATTGCAAGAAAAACCCTGATTGCTTGTTTACTGCCACAAAAGAGAGTTTGTCTGATCGATTCCTGAGCCAACTTGAATATCTGAGAAACCCTAGGGTTGTGTCTTTTATGAAAAAAAATGGGAGGGCAAATTTTGGGGTACAACAGTGATCAAGGGTTATTTATTTTCTAGAAGCGGTGTTAGGCTTCATAACCAAGCTTTGTTTTATGAGTTCCAAAGGAAGTGAACTAATGTCCTACAAGATGTTGGGACATTATGTCAGCAGGTGTGCAGATTCCAATTGCATAACAGATGCTTTGGGTGCTAGACAATTGTGTGATGTTCACATATGTTTGGAACCTACTCCTGGTTTGGAAGAGGCGGTATCTGTGTTGTGCATCTAAGATGTTTTATCCAGAAAACACATCTTAGATTGGCGGTTGAGTGATGCCCAACCAATAGCTTACTTCTTGATTCAGCTTGTTTCTGAGTCAAGTTAGTAGCAAGTGCAGAGGCTGAGCTTTGGTGCTTTGGAGAAGTTTGTTATCTGAGCCAGTCGTTTTCATATGTGAAGGTCAAGTTCATATGTGAAGGTTATTCTCTCTGTATTCTGGAAAATACTTCTGATCAAAGGAGCCAGACTTATTTTGGAATCTTGTTTGTGACCAAGGAATATATTTTGTGTGTTTTGAGAGATTTATGTGGGTGTGCACTAACCACATATTGAACTTCTATTAAGGATGAAAATGTATAATACTCAAGGTGTTTATAGAATTTTATGAAGAAGAATCCCTAATCTGAAGTTGGAGATTCTTGAGATGTCAGATATAATGTCGTGACATATTTGTGTTGAGAATTGATTTTTCTCAACTTGGTCTGACTGTTGTTTTCCTCAAACAGGATAGAGGTTGTTTACTCTAACTTGATATCACTTATCAATTCTATGAGAACATTGAACTCTTATTCTACTAAAGTGAAATAGACATTTTAGGGTTGTGTGCAATGGAGATGCATCAACCTGAGGTAAGTTAATAGTCTGGAAAATTAACTTATAAGTCATGATATGCCGTCTAGAAATTTTAGGAGAAGCTAGAGTACTTCTGGATAGTCTGTTTGAAGGGTCGATGATCATATAAAACCATGTGTGTAGTGGTATGCATGGTATAGGGAATCTCCTCTTAGATGCAGAAGGCTTGTGATCAAACACTTCAAATTCAGACAAGTGGTCTGGATTTCGTGCTTAAGGAGAAGTTCTTTGAGGTGTGTCATATGCATATTCGGCATGTGTTTGATATGGTGTTGAAGATTGATCAACTACTTATGGTTTATCCTCTTGTGTTCTCCCTTAAGAACTTTGTTTTGACTTACTATGGGTATCATCTCCAGAACAATAGTATGTGGTAAAGTCCATTAATATAGGATTGTTGTTGGAACATCATCTCAGGTGTGTTTGCTACTTCAGAAGGAAGCTTGTGTTGAATATCATGGGGTGATTAATGTTGATCACTATTGAATTCCTAAGCTGGAATATATAACCATGGTGGAGTGTAAAGTCTAGTCTCTGACCAAGTCTATAATGTTATGAAGGATTCCCTTATGCTGAAATTTTAAGAAGAAGGATGTTAGATCAAGTGTTCTAACATCTGTTGAAAGGGAGTATCATCTGCAGCTGTGTGTGTGAGGAAGTTCTTCCTTTGATGACAAATACCTTGTTGGGAGCTGGGTATAAGTCATAACTGGTGAATATGGGCATGTTACTGATGGTAAAGACCTTGTCGAGAGCTAGGTACTTATCTGAGGTATGGATGTAAATCTAATCTCTGAATTGTTAGTTCAAATTTTTTTTGAGAGTTTATTTCTCCCAATGGTGTTCATGTGGTTGTATTAACCCGAATATGCTGCAGAAGGTGTAATCTTTTGAGATCATCATGTGTTTATTGGGAGCTTCTTTAAGGAGTTCTCTGCATAATAAGTCCTTGAATAATATGTTTAAGAACCTTGGTGTTTGGGTTATGTGTTATGAAGCGGATGCCCTAAAATGATGTTGTAACATCATGTTTGAGATGTGTTGTTTTTTCTGAGCATATGGAGTTATATGCTCAAGCATGGTTATCAAAAGTGGAAATTCTGACTATGAGGATAAGAATATGCACATTATGATCTTGGGTATAGTAGTATATTCTAACAATACATGACTACTATCTTTTTTAAGACTTCACTAGTATCAGCAATTGCTAGTGAATGAAAAGGCTAAAGAAGGCAATCAGATACTGAGGTCTGATCAGAGTGCCTGTTGAGGTGATGGTTTCTTCTACTACAAGTTAAAGACAGTGGCAATCTGGAACTTGTGTAGCAAGCAAGCTAAGAGCATTTGTTCTGGAATATGTGAGAAATTCCAAATCAAGTGTGTCTACAATGGATTCGTGTGTGAAGTGGCTGTCCTCCATTATGGAAGTATGAATACTGTAATATCTCCTTCTCTTGTGCTCAAATGCTTATCTTCAGCAAGAGCATTAGTTATTCTTGACAGGGGGAGTCAAGTGAATGTTTATGAATTGTTACTGCAATGGTGCATATGTTTTGAAGCTTGCTTGATGTTCAAGCTTGTGAAGAATGTATGCCTCTTATGAGATTATGATGTTAGACAACTTGTTGTGACATTAAGATGTTGAATGAGTTATGGATTGTGCTAGCATCTGGGAAGCTAGGAGACTGAAGAGAAGTTTTGTTTGTGTCTGGGGGAAGTTATTTTTCTCTGCATAATCTGAAGGAGCCCGATGGATGGTATGTTTGATGAAGAGAGATATCAAACATGTGATGTTTTGATATCTTGGTTTGTTTCACTCTAGATTGAAAGGAGTGCTTTTAGGGTTCAGAGGAAGGTTTGGTGATTATACTTCAGTGTATATGGATAAGTCTAGGAATTTCCTTAGACTGTTTTGATGAAAAAGCGTGTTCTGTGGTGTTGAGTTCGATGGGTTGTAATTGATTTGTTCAGGCTGATGTGAAGAGATGTTGGATGTGTTGTCCCATGTCAATTAGATTGTGGGTGTTACCTCTTATTAAAAGCCTTTGTCATATTCTGGATAAAAAAAGGGGGAGAGAATATGTGTATGTCTTGAGATTCTCTTGTGCCAAACTTGTGTGTACAACTTTTTAAGGGGGAGAGAATGTGTTGGACTATCATGAAGAATTCCAATTGTTGATGTTGCAACATCATATGAGAAGATAGTGAAGACTGAAGACTGTCAAATATGTGAAGACTAAAGAGTAATTGCTTCTGATATCTTTAGGTTAATGATTGTTGCTGATTTGTGTTAATATCTCTGAATTAGTTTTAGCCAAAATAAGACAAAGGGGGAGATTGTTAATTATCTGAATTATTTGATTGGCATTATGTTTTGTAAAACTAATATAGCAGCAACATGTTAGATATGATGTATTAACTTGCTAACAGTACAGGTTAAGCAAGAAGTCATATCTTATATTGGGACATGTTGAGTTGAAGTGTTTCAACATCTGGAGCAACATGTCGGTCAAGATGTCCTATGCAGGTTCATTTGACATCGCGCTTGAGCTGAAGTGATATGTTTATTCTGTTAAGTCATAATAACAGAATGTATTTTATGGATATTGTATTATCCTATGTGGAGTTGATTTAAAGGTCAAGAAGAATCAAGTCAGAATATTAAAGATTATGTAGTTTCTAATTATGGAGATAAATTAGGAAACTAATGATTGAAGACCTTATTTGTAGAAGAAGTTTCTGCTGATTTGTAACAGCTATTATGTTGTGATTGAAGGCCCGAATCCAGTTGGGATATAGTAAGGTTTAGGTTGCGCTAGTAATCATGATTACTTAGTAAAGTAATCTTTGAAATTAGATCTAGTGAGATTTAGTTTTTAGCTAGTAAGCATGATTATTTGGTGAAGTAATGTTTGATATTAGATCTAGAGAGGTTTAGGTTATGGCTTATTAGCATGGTTACCTTGTTAGTATGTTGCTTGTTAGTATTGTTTACTTAGTTAAGTAATGTTTAGTCTTAGATCTTGTTAGGTTTAGGATTGAGTTGTGTGATCACTTGGTTAAGTTTAATTTCCTGATGCATGATTTAATGATTGAGATGTTTGTGGGTTGTCACCCTAATGTTTAAGATACTTGTTGATTGTTATCTTTGTGTTTGATAAATGTTGTTTGTCACCCCAATGCTTGATATATTTGTGGTTACCTTGTCAGTTATTTTTGTTTCATCTTGGGGTTGATACCTTTGCATTTGATGTTTATCATTTGGTTGTTACCTTTGCTTTGCAACAATGTTTACATGTTTGATTTATGATGAACGAAGAGTCACTCAGTCTTATACCCCAGTTGAGATCACGACCTCGTTACTTTTGTTTTAGTTGATGAAGAGGAGTTACTCAATCTTGTACCATGGATGAGATCACAACATCATTCTTCTTGTTTGCTTTGATGATGTTGTTACATTGTTTTCCTTGTGTTATGTCATGCTCCCATAGGATTTCTTTATTCAATCTTAGTTAAGATTTGAATTGAGATAGATCATTAGGTTTGTTAACCAAGTATGATAACAATTAGGTAGGATTCCATGTATCATAAGCTTAGGACCACCATTTCGTGATAACAAATAGGATTGAGATCCCATAGATTTTGTTCATTTTTGCATTGCATCTTGTAAGATTAAAAGAGCTTTTATCAATCAAATTAAAAAGCATCTAACAAATAAAGATGAGAACCATACTTCACATGAGCCTTAGGAAATGGGAAAAGGATGAGAGAGTTTATTCCCTATCTTGTTCTTTCTTCCATTCATAGTCTTTGGTATGGTTCAAATCACAAACTCTTTTTGCAAATAAGTGGAGAAATAGTAAGTGTCCATCCATTGGGATCCATTTTCTATGATCCCAACAAAACACACAACAAAATAAACTTCTTTTTCCATATGTATTTTCTTTTGAAAACCTTTTCAGGAAAGGTTGTTAACCATAAAATGAAAGATAGAAAAACACAAGAAATGGGAGTTTAAATTTTGGTTTACAAAAAATAAAAGCAGTATGACATGTTTGGTTATCCTGGTTCGTTTGAAATCCAACTACTCCAGTCCACCCGCCAAGGTGATTTCGCCTCTCTTAATCGAGGTCTTAATCCACTAATCAAAACTTGACTATAATTCACGAAGACAACTGTCAATGTCTTCTTGAGATCAAACTACAACTTGGTTTCTCAAGGAATTACAACTCACAAAGAATGTCGCCAATGTCTTCTCGAGACTAAACCACAACTTGGTTTCTCAAGGAATTATAACTCTTCTAACAGAAATAATGTGTTTAACAAATGCTTCTAAAAAGCTATATCACAACTATGATGTTTACACAAGATTAAAGCACAATGATAAAATAGAGAATTTTTCTTGATCGCTCTTGTTGTTATGTGTGAGTGATGATCTCTTGATATGTGTGTAAGTTCTTTCTATTGTATGCGCTTACTACTTGATCCATCTTCATAGTCTCTTTATATAGAGGAAGTGAATTGAATCATTGGAGACATAAGAAACTATCTTTGGAAAGTTGAAAAAATGTTGTTAATGCTCTTTCCAAAAATACAGATCTTGTCTTGTTCTAGCCATTACTCTTTGATTTGTAATGAATGAATTATAACACATCAGAACTTTACTTCTTTGAAATCTGATCAGAATTAGAATATTAACGTTGAGACTTTAGATCAAGCAGAGTTTCTTGAGATTCATATGATCAGAACTTGAATGAGACAGACCTGTTGAAGCTTCTTTGTACTTTCTAAATATTCACTTATCAAAGTATAGCTTGAGCTTATGTGATGAGTCTTAGAAATTCAGAATATGTAAGTGTAGTGAGACTTCCTTTGTTCTTCCAGAACTTCACTTATTGGAGTATCAGAATTTAGCTTGCAGCTTTGGTGCTTCAGAAGTTATAACATCAGAACTTCTTCTATTGAGCGTGATACTTTAATTGAGCATGATACATGAGAACTTCTTCTTATCAAATCTTATTAGAGCAAATTGTTCGCCAACTTTTATGCTTCTTTATCAGAACTTCAAAATGCAATTCTCTCATCATCTTCTATGCTCTTTTGTCAAAACTTCTCTGTTCATATATATATATATATATATATATATATATATCATGTATTTTTTATCATCAAAACTATTACTAAGATGTAGAACCAAAGTATGTTCTAACAATCTCCCCATTTTTTATGATGACAAAAACTTGTATATTTTGATGAACAAGTAAGAACATAAAGCATTAAGCCCCCCCCCCCCCCCCCCCCCCCCCCGAGTTGAATACACATATAAAGAAAAAATAGATACTTCCCTGAAGATGTTTGATCAGAGCTTTTGATGGAAGTTCTGATAAGTCCATGTGGCAGAAGTTACTTTCAAGAGACACTTTTCCTATTTGCTTACAGAAACATTGAAACCGAAGTTATTTAATATAAAATGTTTGAGACTTAGTCCCGACACTGTTATATTCAAAATATTTCACTTTCTTCCCCTTTTTGTCATAAATCAAAAAAAAATTAAAAAAACGTAATCAGAGCAAAAATCTTTGTATTTTAAAAAGAGAGGAAAATACAATGAGAAATAAAAACAAACTGATGAAAAGAGGAAGCCATTTCTCAAACTTTAGGGTTTTAGAAGAAAAGTTGGAAAAAGCAATTTCAGAGAAAATAAATAGTGAGTGAAAGATGGTGAAAAGTGATCGAGAGAGAGGTGAATAAATAATGTTTAAAAGCAGTAAATGATTTATGACAAAGGAGATAGAGAAGATATTTGGAACAATTATCAATGACATGTGCCTAAATTCATTAACTCAAACGTTTCTGCCCTTCAGATTATGAACATGTGTTCAGCCTCAGAGAATGACTAAGCGTTTAGGTTTGACAAATGTTGATGTAGTGAACTGCTTGCTTCTATCTTTGAAATGAAGCATTTTCAGAAAACGTTAGGATCTTCTGGATAGTTTCTGAGACAATTTTCCTTCTCAATTCTGAACAATTGTTGTTCAGATGTTCACAAAAACAAATCAAAAAGTTCTGAGGATTAAATATACAAAAACTACATTTTCATTCTGGGCATAATTCCATACTGAGGTGTTTCAGAAGGAAATTAAATTTATCTTCAGAAAGGGGTTTTGTGAAAACATCATTCCATTGATTGTCTGTGTCTATAAGTTTTAAACAAAGAATTCCCTTCTGAGTATAGTCCTTAATGAAATGATTTTTAATTTCTATATGTTTATCACTAGAATGTAAAATAGGATTTTTAGAAAGACATATAGCATCACAATACTTCTGAGTGCAATAGTGGATTGTCTTTTGTTGGACCATGAGATTAAGTTATCTCCGAACTGGAAGCTTCTAGAAGTGTTTTTTCTTTCTATTCTATCTCCAGCAAATTCAGCATCACAGTACCCTACTAATTTATATTCTCTAGATTTTCTATAACAAAGACCAAGATTAGTAGTACCTTTCAGATACTTGAAAATTTACTTAACTGCTGTTAAATGAGATTCTCTAGGATTTTATTGGAATCTGGCACAAAGACAAACGCTATGTAGAGTATCAGGTCTTGAAGCTGCTAAATATAGGAGAGAACCAATCAAACCTCTGTAGAGCTTATGTTCTACTTTCTTACTTACCTCTTCCTTTTCCATAATGCATGTAGAATGCATAGGAGTTTTGGATGGCTTACTTTCTGACATATTAAATTTCTTCAGAAGTTCGTTAACATACTTGCTTTAATGTATGTAGGTTCCTTATGGAGTTTGATTGATTTGAATTCCCAGAAAGAACATGAGTTCACCCATCAAGCTCATTTCAAATTCTGCATGCATAGTCTTAGCAAATTCTTTGCCCAAGGAGGCTTTAGTAGATCCAAAAATTATATCGTCTATGTATATTTGAAAAATCAGAATGTCATTCTTAAATGATTTACAAAATAGAGTTATGTCCACCTTCCCTATGGTAAACTCATTTACTAATAGAAAGTTACTTAGTCTTTCATACCAAGCTCTAGGAGCTTGTTTCAGACCATATAACAATTTCTTAAATTTATAAACATATTCTGGATGTTTTGTATTTTCAAAACCAGGGGGTTGGTGCACATAAACTTCTTCATCAATGTAACCATTTAAAAATTCACTTTTTACATCCATCTGATAAATAGTGATGTCATTATTTACAACAAATGAAATTAAAAGTCTGATAGATTCTAACCTGGTGACTGGAGAAAAGGTTTCTATGTAGTATATCCTTTTTGTTGACTATAAACTTGTGCAACCAATCGTGCTCTGTTTCTGACAACTTCTACTTGTTCACTTAGCTTGTTTCTGAAGACCCATTTAGTTCCAATAATGTTGTAGCCTATTGGTTTAGGAACTAGATCCCATACATCGTTTCTGGTAAATTGATTTAGTTCTTCCTGTATTACAAGAATCTAATCATTGTCTAAAAGTTATTCGTCTATGGAAGTAGGTTCGATTAGAGACACTAATCACATGAGAGACTCTTCAGTATTTCTAAATGTAGATCTTGTTCTGATTGGATCATCTTTCTTTCTGATAACCATGTTTTCAGGATGTTCTAAGCTGCTTCTAGATTATCTTTTTTGGATGGTTTCTTCAGAAGTTGTTGTAATATTTGTAATGTCTTCTTCTGTATTTAGCTGAAGTTCTGAGCTTTTATCTTCAAAAGATCTGTCTTCAGTACCTGTAATTAGAACTTCTATATATGCAAAAGTTTCACCCTGCTTTTACTTTTGAGAGCCAAGCTTAGGATCAAATCTGATACTAATAGATTCTTCCATAATTTATGTTTCTGTGTTATATACTCTATAACCTTTTGAACATTCAAAGTATCCTAACATGAAACACTTTTGTGCCTTAGAATCAAACTTGTTTAAATGATCTTTGGTGTTCAATATAAAACAAGTACATCCAAATGGATGAAAGTAAGAAATATTGGTCTTTATGTTCTTCCACATTTCATATGGAGTCTTTTCCAGAATAGGTCTTATTGATATTCTATTATGAATATAACACATTGTGTTAACTACTTCTGCCTAGAAGTGTTTAGCAATGTTAGTCTCGTTGGTCATGGTTCTGGCCATTTCTTGTAAAGTTCTATTCTTTTGTTCTACAACTCCATTTTTTTGGGGAGTTCTAGGACAAGAGAAATCATGAGAAATGCCATTTTCATTAAAAAAACTTTTCAAAACATTTATTTTTTAACTCTCCACCATGACCACTTCTGACTTTTACAATTCTAAACTCTTTTTCATTCTGAACTTGGTTACAGAAGATAGAGAACAGAGTGTGACTCGTCCTTGTGTCTTAAGAACTTTACCCATTTCCATTTGCTATAGTCATCTACGATCACTGATCCATACTTCTTTCCACTAATGGATGCACTTTTCACTGGTCCAAATAGATCTATATGCAGAAGTTCTAATGATCTATAGCTAGAAACAAAATTTTAGATTTGAAAGAGGGTTTTGCAAACTTGCCTTTTTGGCATGCTTCACACAGAGCATCTGAGTTAAACTTTAAGTTAGGAAGTCCTCTGACCAAATTGATTTTGTTAATCTGAGATATTCTTCTCATACTAACATACCCCAATCTTCTGTGCCATACCCATTGCTCATCATTAACAGACATAAGAAATTTTACATTCTTACTCTTTAGTTCAGAAAGTTTAATTTTATAAATGTTGTTCTTTCTCTTACCATCAAAAAGGATAGTTCCATATTTCTGACTAATTGCTTTACAGGACTTTTGATTAAAGATTATATCATAATCGTTGTCACTTAATTGACTTATGGAGAAAATATTATGCAATAATCCATCTATTAAGAGAACATTAGTTATAGAAGGAAGTAGATCGTTACCAATAGTTCCAGAGCCAATTAGTTTTCCCT